>JAHDVE020003216.1:0-397434 GCA_022606495.2 Halesus radiatus
AAACGAGATGTGGAAGAGGAATACGGGGTAGTACCTGGCTATTCAGACCTGCTCACCAAACACGGCTAAAAGCATATCAAGCAACGTTTCGATTATGGAGTGTTTCATCGGGGCGATACTGAAAGCACCTACCACTCTGGAACGTGTTCCAAACGCCATATGTTATTTTAAAAATAATTATTTCTGGTAAAACACAAATTAATGCAATAAAATAAAATGCCTGAGAATTGTTTTGTATAAACCAGTATTTAATAAGAATGTAAATATCAAAATGTTTCGAGAGTGAAGCTTCCTTCATCGGGACACACAGTATACAAAGTTATTTTATATTTATGTAAGACAAGAAAATCATTTTGCGCACGCTGGGATTTAAACCGGCTACCTCTGGATTTGTTATCGTGGATCGTAACCATCGGAGTTAGTTCTTGTAGAATATAAAAATATAAACCCTAAAGCTTCTTCACACAATCTGTGATAATTGGAAAAAAAATAGCCGACTGCCGCCAGTACGTATCACATATCAGGTAAAAAAAAGGTAGGTACTTGAAGCTAAAATATGGTAGGTTAAAAATTCATTTTTTTATTTATTGGTTGTTATGAAATAAATTTAATTTACGAGTTTAGATTACTGCCATTTGATCCAGTTATCAAATAGGTGATATTTACTGATTATTTCTATGATTATAGATAGATACAAGACTCGCTCGGTCTTGCTCGGGTACAATGATTGATTTGACGGCGAAAGTAAGTATCTCCAAATAAAGAAACATTCATTTGAATATATTTTATTTCATTCCAAACGTTTATTTTTTCACAATATATCTAAATCATAAAGTTTTTAAGTAGGTACCTACCTGTGTTTTAATTTTGAAAATATTCTACCCAAAAAAACCTTATTCTTTTGAATATGTAATCTGTGGCTAACCAGAGTGTTACATCTATGGGCTAACCTAAATAAGACATGGCGAGTTCAATGTTTTTCATACTAATTTTAAAACCTTATAGGAACTGTTTTACATATTGTATTTCATTCAAACTTCTCTCTAAACCTCCCCGGCACTAATAAGAACAAATTGTGCTATTTTCAGCGAAACCGGTCCAGTAATTTTTAGGAAAATCGAGGACAAACAAACAAACAAACTTACATTGATTTTTATAGATAATAATAATTGTAAGCGAAATATATTTTTATTCGTGTAGGGCAGCGATACTCAACTTGCAGCCCGCCAACCTTGTGCATTGTGTAATCATAATTTAACCCTTATTACTCGGAAGGCGACAATAGGTCGCCACGGTAATTATTTTAGGAACTCCGGAGGCGACTATATTTCGCCATTGTTTATGTATGTATTGTTTACATAAAAAAAACATTTCAGGACACGCGGCGACAGGTATAAATATGTTTTATTAGTTTCGCAACAACGGCTCTATCGTTTAGACGTGTTTTCGTTAACAAAAATTTATTACGCATCTTTGTACATTGTTAAGAAAACGCGAGTTTTTTTTTATACGCCCTAAAATAATGGAAAAACTCGAACTAAATGCGAATGGATGACAAACTTCATGTTTTACGGGAGGGAAAAAAGAAGAAACGGGAAAAGTCACGAAACATATGAATTTTGTGACACCTGTCTTGGAAAATCTAGGATGCATTTAGGGGATTGTTTCCTTAGAAACCATACTTTAAAAGAGTATAAAATTAAAAAATAATGTCCAGTTGTCTTGTTTTTCACTAAATAAACTAATTTGAACATTTATCTAATAGTTTGAATAAAAAAATTGCATGAAACCTTATCCCATTTTTTTTTCAAATAGTTTATTTCTAAAACCTACCATTATATTGTTAATTTACAAAAATATACCCTGGAGTTGCTGGTATGTCATACAGAAAAAAGTCTGGAGTTCAGAGTTAAGCTTGTGTACTCACATTTAGATTCACTCTTAAATTAAAACCACTCTAGTGTTACGATTGCCGTAAACCTAAGTTTGACCTCATTTGCTACCGCAATTCGAAGGAAACCGTTCTGGTGTTCCGAGCGTAGTTATAAAATTCTAGGTACAGATCATATGCTGCAAAATTCGGACGAACACCATTTGCGCGTTCTGAGTGTAACCATAATTTAAGGTTGAGCATTCATGCAGATTCATTTTTGTTAAAACCAGTCTGGTGTTCCGATTGCGATGTAAAATTCAAGTTGCGGGCTCATCTGCTGCCGCAATTCGAAGGAAACCATTATTGTGTTCCGAGTGTAGTTATAAAATTCTGGTTCCAGATCATATGGTACAAAATTCAGAGGAAAACTAGACGGACAGAAGAGGGAGACCCATAGGTTTAGAAACGCCGGTGTATTGCAAACACAGGAATGCGGCCCGAAAAAAAAAGGTTCCCACCCAGGCGTCGTGAATTCAAGTCCCCGTCACGACACTACCAATATTTTCCGCGTAGTATGATGGTAGCAGAAGGTTTTCAAATATTGTCAGGTTATTGGTAAACCGGAAATATTTGTATTCCTTTAAAAAAATATATTACATCCATACTGTATGTGGTACCCCAAAAAAGGTTTTTTTTTCTTCCAAAATATCGAAGTTAACTCCATCTGCGAACGCAAATTTTCACAATTATTTCAAGTATTACCTTAAAAACCATTTTGTTTGTAATTTTCATCGGACCAAGGATTATTTCGCGGACAGTTTTCCTGCAATCAATAAGATCGTTGTGCCGGTTTTACAATTGAGAAATATTGAGTTACTGCAAATTTGAGATATTACAGGCTTGTTCGGCGACTTTATTTTTATCGATGTTAGAAAGTTATGTACTATTCATTAGCGCCGTCTGCAATGTTTCCTTGAACGTTTTCTCGGAAAACGCATACAACTTTATTCTCTTTCTGAAATCGGTTGAACAGTGGTCACTGGTCTGCTGCGGTCCGAGGGCGAGCGGCTCCGGTCACGTGCTCGACGACATTCAAAGTATTTTGCAACGATATAATAATAATAATAATAATAATCGGAACATTTCTATAGCGCCGCTTTTGTGAAAAATCACCTCAAGGGCGATATGCATTGGAATCACAAGTAAACATAGTGAAGTAGATATTATTAGAATACTACAGATTTTCGTATGACGAATAATTAAAATAATTAAGGAAAAGCAATTCATCATTTCCGAGTGAAAAATGTTGAACTGGATGAGCAAAGAATGTTGAACTGGATGAGCAAAGAATGTTGAACTGGATGAGTTACAACACAGAGTTGAGTCAATAATACAATTAATCTTTAGAACATTTCTTTGAAATCCCAATTTCGTCAATAATAATTGGGTAATAGTAAAAATATATTTTCTGAATCGGCGAATACAATTTTTTAATTGATTATTATTATATAGCAGTCGGTAAAAAAGGAGTCACTTTGTAGTTTGACATGATAATGAAATAAAACAATTACTTTGTTTATAACCACGATTTTTTTATAATTTTATTAATATGACCGGTTTCGCGTAACACAGGTGTCATCAGGGTACAAAAAAACGATTTAAAAACATATATTAAAATATCTTGGTTATAGAAAAAGTGATGCAATTGTTTGGCTAATTCCCCCCCTCCCCCTCCCCACAACGGGGGAGTTCCACCACGTTGAAAAACACTGCCAATATTTTCGTCTCGGTAAGTGGAGAGGGTGAGAAAAACCAGCCTTACGAAGTTTCACATAACTACTGAAATAAGTTTTTCACATTTCTGGGGATTTTTGATATCCTTGCTCAAAATTGTGTAAAATACCAATTTATGATTATATTTTTCAAAAATTCTCTTTCTTTACTTCGAACTCTCCGTTTCCCCCTAGATGTAGGTATTTATTCCTAGACATGGCAACGCTGCCGGGCTAGTAAAAAGGTACCACCAATCTATCCACCAAATATCTGGTGCTCATGTTGGGGAGATAAGCAGGTTCGATAAAATGCTTCAGTAAAAAAAAAACATTTAAAAAATATTATTTGTCAGTACGCGGAATTTCTGTTTTTCTGTTTTTTTGTTATTTGTTTTTAATTATATACCTACATGCCTAAGTGTATATTTTTGATACGCGGGTCTGACCATTTTAAATCATATTTTGTTGACTCGCTAATAAGTTCTCTAAACACTTTGGAAACGGGCAAAATTAATCTTACAGCCAAAAACATTTATTAATGAGATGTTTTAATTACTCGTGGGCTCTACGGTCTACAGCATGCCTGATCAACGATTTCGGCAATGAAAACTGAAATATTCCAGAAATAAGCAACAAATACGTGTTTGGAATGCAAACCGAAATGACTTTTTTTATTATTAAATGCTGTGAATAAACAAAATCTGAATTATTGAGTTGTATTCACGTCTATACACGTGTATACACGTCGAGAACGAATTTTACAAGTAAAATATGTATTATAATAGAATATGTGGAATGCTACACAAAATTTTCACAAAAGTTCCAAAATGTGGAAAAGTTGTTTCCGTGCTATTTTAAAGGTAATAAAAATCTCATTACTTTGAATGCCCACTCCTTAAGCATTCCGGTAATAACAAATAAATGCTATTATTAACTGAAGTATAAACCTTCCATATAAAATAATTAAACCAGTCGTTCATATCAAATCTTGATCGCGTTATCAGATATGCCTTTCAAAAAGTAAGATAAGACACGAGAATCTTTTGAAAGGCCTTCTGCGTGTTGGTTCCGTAACATAATATATTATAACATAAAATGTTGTCAGTATCCATCAAAGGTATTTAAAAAATGTTCCTACTCGGCTAATAAGGTGCCTAACAAGTGTGTATGTGTGTCAGAAGTAAAGATAAACGCGTGATGAAGTATTGAAAAATATGGAGCAAATAACATTGAATATTTTCTTATTTTTTCAGTAAAATTAACATTGAACGCTTCACAGCTCTTGATGGAAATGAAATAGTTAGTCTAACCTTGACAGTGGCATGCACTGCCCTATGACCAATGGTGTGTGCAGGTTTTCAAGATTGGGTATGAATTATTGCGCATTGAATATTTGAAAATGGCAATATTATTATCGTGTTCTGCTGATCTGAAAAATGAGTGTATCTTCCATCTATTCTAAAAAATATTTTTTTATCAGAAATGTGTCGCATATTTCTATTATCTTTTCATTTATTTTTACAATAGGGTAGGCGCAGCTTTTCAGCCTCTATGGACTGAACATCACTGAACGTAGATAATTCATATAAAAAATAAAATAAAAACTGTGCAATTTCCAAAAATTCGTAGTATACTGTTAGATTTTTTTAGTAGGGCGTGCTCTAACAACTGTTTTTCTGCTTCATAGTTAAGTTTTTGTGAATATTTTTCACCGCCATTCTAGCTATTCGCTATTGAATCAACTCATAAGGACTCTGGTGAATGACGCGGTTATTGTTTTTTTTTCGTTGCACGATGTATTTACACACTATTGTAAATAGACAGACTTGGGTGTTGGGCGCAGGCACGCGGCAGGAGACCAGCGAGATTGATTTCAGAAAAGAAATTATATATTATACTTGTCATGGGCTGTACCACTGTTCTTCGTTGACGGTCAATCATTTTAATTATATTTCGTTCAGGCAAACGACTCTGCGTAGAAAACTGCGTCCAAAGTCTAAACTTAACTCGAGGTTAAATTAACAAACTTTATTATTGTGATATTATTATATTTAGCGTATCGTAGGCATTCGTTGTAGTTGATCGTAGATACGTATGTGTGTATAAAATAATAATCGTACATATTTATCTGCGTGTTAGTTTCCATAGTTACAGATGTATACTCTTTGGAGATCTTGTGACCGTGAAAGAAAAGAAATTTTTTGTAAACACGATCTCTACCATTAGCGACTGAAACGATGAAATCTTTGGAATTTCGGCAACATTTTCATTTTCAGCGGAAGCATGTGACCATGTTTAACCTTCTGTACTCATTAGATACAAAGTACATTATTAACTCTGAAACAGGTTGGCTTATCGCGAATGTAATTTTTTATCAAGTAACAATCGTCGTTGATATATTGGACTCTGACTGAAAAGAGACGGCTAAGCACCGCGTCACGAATAGCCTTGTAAAGTGTTGTATCTAAACAAATTGATGCCTCGAAGAGTTAGTATAGATGCAGGCCGGCTCAGCACATGTGACCCGAGTATCGTCTATTACGACCAACACACCCAGCGGCTGGCTCGAGGACTGTAGTACACAGTACATAGCACATAGCAAGCACATCAACGAGTACCTACAGTCTACACACGTTTACGCACATCAATTATTGATATGAATTCGTTTCCGAAATGCATTTCATGCCTAGGATAGGATAGTCGAGGGGAGGTCACGTGAGTTGGCCCGTAGTTAATATTTAGGTTTGGGACTTTTCAGTTCGATTGTTGGTCGATGTAAAGATGCAGTAGATCAGTAGATAACTGAGACACTATTTATAAACCAAATATCTGCGGAAAGGTTAAGAATGGTCACAGGGGCGGCCCGCGCGGGTGGGGGGGATCGGTCATATGATGCGGTAAATACAGAGCACTGAGCAGTGAGCAGTGAGCACTCACCGTTCCCGCTGATGAGGGGGTAGTCGTCATCGTGGCGGCCGATGTAGGTCTTCAGGGGGGTGTCCAGGAGAGAAGGTGACGACCTATCCCTGTCGCTCATTTCACTCGGATCTCTCTCCGGTTCCAGCGTCGACACTCCGATAAAGCGGTCACTTGCACTTTGCCGCGTTCACACTCTCATCCGCCGAGCCGCGGTTCCGTACCTTAAATAAATATACACGACTAGTATCGATCTAAATGTAGACACAGCTAGCTCCTCGTGACATCTCGCGCCAGGCGTGTGCACTTGCGGGCAAGATAAGGCGCGCGGTGCTGGGAGTGAATGTTGAGCACACTGACTTCCTTGCCCAATAATCCTGGCAGCTAATTGCCGCTGTTCTCTGTTCTCTGTTCCTAGGCTGATCTATCCGCGCGCCCGGCGCCTTGCTGCGCTTGCTCGCCGCCGGCCGTCGATAGTGCCGTGTCGCAGCGGGGACTCGAACCCGTCCGCTCCCTACATACCCGCCGGCCCCGCAGCTTGCTAGTTCTCCGGAGAGATGACACTTTATACGTAATAGCTCACAATTGCACCGGTCGGCGGCGATAGCTGCTCCGCGCGCTTTTCAAAACAGACGCTGTTTTGACATTTCCCATTTTCAGAAACTTCCTGAGGGAATTTATTTTTCTTATATAACCGAATATTCAATTTCGATAAATGCACGAATGCTTTATTTAATATCAGAGCCCTTTAAAATGAAAAAAAAACCTAAAATTTTCACGTTGCCGCCTATTCGCCCTTATGGATTACAAAACTATTAAATAACAATCGGACTTCGGCTAAACGAAACGTAATGTGCGCTCACAGATAGCGCTAATTTAAATATTTTAGATTAAAAAATCGCTTTTAACATGTAATGCTTTTAAATATTAAAATGAATTATTTGTTGACGGGTATACACGCGGAATATGAAATGGATTAAATTGTTATTATAGATTTAAAGCTCAAGTCCGTCGAGAAACTTATTAAAATTCAACATATTACTGTAAAATTAACATGAAGAGTTTTTTTTCTCAAATATTAGAATTAGCGCCATCTGTGAGCGCGTATCACGTTTCATTTAACCTTAATCAACACACCAATGAAAAATTGTACTGTTTTATGTTTGCACCTAATTAACTGCAATATTGGTCCGCTCTTATATATAGGTAAGTAATATTCTTGAATTGGCAATCAATTTACTAGAGGAAACATGGAAAACGGAGAGAAACAATTCACAAACAATAATTGTTGAACTCAAAAAAAAAATTATTACTAAACGTGAAACAAAAAATTAACCCGAAAAATACGTAATGATTCTAAAGGAGAGAACTGTTCAAATTAAATAACCGAAAATTGCTGTCACGATAACTGCTGAAAGATCATTACTAAAACAATCACAACATCGAACCTATAAATTGACGTAAGCGGAATCAAATTAGCATCAAACAATAAAACAATTACGACCTGCTCGAACAAAGAAGATGCCCAAAAGTTGAAAACGGAAGTAAATAAAAATAATAACCGAATATCTGCGACAGAATTAAAAAAGAAAAGAACATTCATGATCATTAAAGGTGTAGGAGGGAGTATAATGAAGATAATAACGACCTTATTCTGCAAAAGAATGAATTAAACGATGCCCCAAAATAATCTAAAAAAAATACTAAAATTCTTAAAAATAAAAAAAAATTATCAACTGATGAATGCAATAATATAAACGACAGGCCCAATCTGAAAGATGTTACTCGAAAAAGAAAGGATCATTATAGGCTTTGTCCGAGCGCATATTGAAGATTGCAATCCACCGATGCTGTGTTACCACTGTCTTGGATTCGGACATACATCCCTAAAATGCCTGAACAAAATGAACAATCCCAGATGCATACACTCTGTAAAAAATCATAAATTCAGCGAATGCGAAAAAGAAAAAAATCCGTTACATGCTACAACTGCAAAAAAAACATTACATAATGCAAATGGCGAAAAATGCAACTGCCAAAAATTGACAAACTAACGGACATTCCACGGTGTATTTACGAAGATTCAAAGCAATGTAATAACTTATTAAATGAATTCCCAACTGCTTTCGTTATTCTACATCAAAATATTAGAGGTTTGCAAAAAAACTTTGAGGAATTTGTACTAACATTAAATCTTTCTGAAACATTCGGACCTCATTGTGTTAACAGAAGCACATTTGAATATTAATAATGCTGTCGCACTGTGTGATATACCTTACTACACATACCACTCGTCTACAACACTTATTAACAAGAGCAGTGGACGCGGTGTTCATACTAAATAAATACAACAATGTTACAATCACAGAAATTTGCAATGCAACCAGCAAACTGTTTAAAACTTCGTGTAAAAGTCACCAAAATTATTTACTGTGTTATCACCACCTACCGCACGCATGTATCTGATCCTCATAATTGAATTTAAAGGAGACACTTGGAATATCGTCGTTGGCAAGATCAATATAAATATTGACAGCAAAGCGAAAGAAGACTACGTAAACGTAATGACGTTAGTAAATTATAAATCGTATATAAATAATGCTACACGAAATATCTTCGGACAAATCCCTTCCTGCATTGATCATATATGGTGCAACTCAATAACACTGAAAAAAACATATCAATATTATGGAAAACCAGTATTACTGATCACTACACCTGTATATTCGCCCATAACATAGTTATAATAAATGCCAACTCTAACCGATTTGAACGAAAAAAATTTAATCTAGAAACTAGGGCGTCAATATTTGAATCGAAAAATCCAAATATATAAGCAGAAAATTTCGAAACAACTTTCCAAAATCGTGTGAATTTATCTACAATAGTAAGTGTTTCTGAACCTAAATCTAATCATAGATTAATAAAGTCATGGATAACCCATGGATTAGTAATATCAATCAGAAAGAAAAAAATACTATTACCAATCTAAAAATTTCCCGAATGACCAGAAAATCGTTTCTTTTTACAAGAAATGCCGAAATAAACCGGCACTTTTAATTAAACTGACAAAAGAAAAGTACTTTCGTGATAAAATAAAAGATGCTGGTCAAGACAGTAAAAATTCTGGAAAATCATCAATACAATAACAAACAAAACCACAAAAAAATTATGAAAAGAAATTTCTTATCAAGAAATCACTTATGGCACCGAAAAACTCACAATTTTGTAGTTAAAACAAACAAATCAACCAGAACAAAATCCACGTTTTGATGGTTTCCACACATTTAATTCAGTAACTGACAAAGATGTGGAAAATGCTATAATAAATTTAAGAGGATCAGAAGCTCTGGGTATGAAAACATAACTGTGACAACATTAAAAGCCGTACGGGAGGAAATCAGCAAACCATTAGCTCATATAATAAGCATAAGTCTAAAGAAGTGTATATTCCCGAACAACTGCAAACAAACTATTGTCACCCCGATTTTTAAATCTAGTGACGAAGAAAATATTTCTAGCTATCGTCCCATAGTACTCCCATCAAACATAGCTAAGATTTATAAACAAATTGTGAAGAAACAACTCAACAATTACATAAAAGAGAAGAAGATAATGAATCCAAATCTGTTCGGTTTTGGGGACAATCTCAGCACCCAGGATGCGATTGGTAAATTAACATCAACAATAATGCAAAATTTATATAATAGAGAAAAGTGTCTTGGTCAAAGCTTTCGACAGCATATCACATTCCAAACTCAACGAGAAAATAAATCAAATTGGGATAGACGGAATAGTGCTATCATGGTTCCAAAACTATCTAAAAGAGAGATCTCAATATGTCAAAATTAAAAATGCGTTAAGTGAACCCAGACCCGCATATTTCGGTATACCACAAGGTACTGTCATCTGTCCATCCTTTTTATTATCTATGTAAATAAAATGTTCAACCTCCCCATAGTTGGAGATATCATATCTTATGCAGACGACACTGTGGTTATTACAAAAGGAAAATCATGGAAGGAAACAATTAGAATAGCAAATACAAATATAAACATACTCAAAACATGGTTCGACCAAAATTTTCTGTCACTAAACTCCGACAAAACATACTTCATCCCATTTTTTTTTAAATAAAAAAGGTCGAAAACGATATTTGTAACAAAATCCATTCATCACAGTGTGGAAATAAAAAAGAATGCGACGATGCCAAATATTTACCCATCACAGGCAAAAATAGCATAAAGTATGTGGGTGTTTTAGTACAGTCCACTAAAATGGAAAGAACAAGTACAAAATACGGTAACCAGAGTAAGAAAACTTATTTAGATATTCATTAAATTGAGAAACATGTACAGTAAAGCTCATCCTTGTTTTGAAATTTGACATTCTAACCTCAAAACTGATCAAAACCCACCAGCCATAGAATTGGAGCGTTTCGGCTCTTCTCTTCTTTCTATTGATTAAAAAAAATTGTACTGGAGTTCCTTATTTTGATCTGTAAATTGAATTTTGTTTTATTTTGATTTAATATCTAATAAATGGGTATTTTGATACATACATTTCAGAAGTACAAAAAATCGCCTTTCCACGTAATAATCTTCATTCATCTTCCTTGCAAAGCGTTAAATAATAAACAAAATGTTTAAATGTAAAATTGTCTTAGAATATGATGTAGAATCATTTCATTTTGGAAATTACCGCTAATTTCTGGAGACCGTTTGGTTGAAGTAAAAAATTTACATTTGGATCACTATGCTTTTTTAAACTTACTTTAACTATTAATTATCCCATGAGCTATCTTCATATTATCGTTTAAAATGTTACAAACCGTTACACGGCGCTATATAAATCGTCCAAGTATTATTATTATTATTAAACGTTCACAGCGCCCTCAATTTTCGTCCACTTTTAAATGTCAGACTGCAGGTAAGTAGGTAGAAAAGTAGATAAGTACTAAATTATCTGTTCATCTTTTTTATCTTTATGAATATACGCAGAGGGATTACGTGCAACCAATCATATCGCGGGACAATGAAGCGTAAAGAGGTAAATGGTAAATAGAAATCCATGAGGCCTTCAGTCTTGAAAGACGCAATGAATGGCGACAGATTCAGCCTCTTTCGATTACAAATTTAAATTACGATTCATAAATTGGTAAATTGATTGGATTAACCAATTTTGAAAAGGCAGTAAAATGATTTTAAGGTAAAATGTAACAATGAGCCTTCAGAATAGATTTCCAACTAGCTTATTAAAAAGCATGTGAATAGATTTTACTACAAAGAAAATTAAAACACTTTACAATAAACAAATACGTGTTTTATTTAACTCGTGACGTAAGTACATTATACGAAAATAGTAAATTTTTGTTTTGTTTTTGTTAATTGTAAACAAATCTGTAATTACTTCTTCAATTAAGGTAAAATTGCTTCGTGGCATCATTTTCAATTGAGTGTAAACGAAACATAATATGCGCTCACATATGGCGCTAATTTAAATACTTTAGAAGAAGAAAAAAAAATAAAACATGTTTAGGACGTAATGCTTTTAAATAGTGAAATGATTTTTTTTTGTCGCCGGGTGTATACATGGAAGACGAAATTGAATAAATTATTATTGTAAATTTAAAGTTCATGTCCTTCAACATTTTTTTCAAATTGCAATATATATTATTGTAACATTCAGAGGACAGACACCATCCAGCCCTGTAATTTGATATATCCTCTGTAATCCGATCAAAAATTAAAAACAACAAAGAGCGTAGGCTCAATTTCAGAAAAGCTGATGACAAACAAATTAATAATAATATTAATTGTATTAATTGGATATCCGAAACCGTAAATCTAACAGCCGAACTGGCAGTAGATCGCTTCTATGTAATAATAAATAATGTAATTGATAAGTCTATTCCAGTTTCGGCACGACGAAATGGGAAATTTCCCATTTGGTTTACACCAGAACCTATTAAGTTATCACGGAAAAAAGACAAAGTCTGGCTCAAATGGAAGACATATAAAGGTCTTTCTGACTATCGTGAATTTTCTTTCTTACGGACTACATACAAAAAGTTAACTAATGAATCCCGAAAGCTATTTTTCGACACCATTGGAAGTTCATTGCAGAACAACATCAAAAGTTTTTGGACATACGAGTATATATCTTCACTCGGACGGATACCCCGCTGCTATGTCCTTCCAAGGGCGTAAATCTAATGATACCCAGGAAATCTGTAACATGTTTTCTGAATTTTTTTAAGTCAACATCGTAACCTTCCTCCATCAATGATACAATCGACATCGACCAACTTGAATCAGTTCATGACCCCGAACTTACGCACATTCATACAATTGAACTAACTGAAAGAGAAGTGCAATCAAGTTTAAAGTCACTAGATATAAACAAAGGTGCGGGTCACGATGGAATACCGGTGTTTTTCCTTAGATCTGCTGCACCGTCACTATGGAATACCGGGAATACCGAATACTATGTGTGCCTCTTAGTATAATATTTAATAATTGTCTCAAAAGAGAAGGGGTTTTTCCTGACAAGCGGAAGTTAGCCTATATCATACCGGTCCACAAGGGTGACTCGCGTCAAAGAGTGGAAAACTATGGGCCGATCTCCATTCTCTCCGCGATCCCTAAACTTTTGGAAAGACTTGTCCATGACAATATACTCGTATATCCCCACCTTGCCGACAAAATTATAGACCAACAACACGGATTCGTCAAAGGCAAGTCTACCGCGAGTAATTTACTTATTTATTCTAACTTTTTATTAACCAGCATGGATCGAGGTCACCAGGTAGATTCAATTTATTGCGATTAAAAAGCTTTTGATAAGGTTGACCACCTATTACTTATTTTGTTTTTTTTTCGTACTTAACAAAACGACAACAAGCTGTATCATTACGAGGACATACTTCTATGTGGGAACCAGTTACCTCTGGTGTGCCACAGGGATCAATCCTGGGTCCGCTGTTATTTATACTTTTTATCAATAGCGTTACTAAATGTTTTTTGCACTGTTTGTTTCTCTTGTACGCTGATGATATAAAAATATTCGCCGTTGTTAGGAATATAAATAATTGTCTGCTCATCCAAAGAGATTTAGTAAGGTTTGAAGAGTTTTGCAATGATCATAAATTGTATCTAAGTTACAACAAATAAGCTTCACTAAAAATCATAAAGCTATCACAAACAATTGGTACACAATTGGTTACAATGTTGGTAACTACTCACTCGAGCGCGTATACAGTACGAGTATAAGAGACTTAGGCGTACTTTTTTATTCAAAACTTCATTTCGATGTGCACATTGATAATATTGTAAATAAAGCTTACTGCATGCTAGGCTTTATTATCAGAAACAGCCGTGTATTTCGAAAACCTGAAACCAACCCCCTCCTTTACTATACGCCGGTCCGTTCTCAACTTGAATACTGCGCCTCCATATGGACTCCACTCTACGGTATCTACAAAGACAAAATTGAAAGTATTCAAACAAAATTTCTGCATTGCCTAAATTACAGAATGAGCGCACCTAAACGGGAATACGTACATATGCTCTCTATCTATTATGTCTCCACCCTCACTAACCGGCGAAAATACCTCGATCTCATTACCCTATATGTAATGTATAGGAGGTCGATCTCATTACCCTATATGTAATGAGATCGAGGTGCAATAACCTTACTCCAACTAATAAACTTCAAAATACCATCCAGAACAACTAGGTCTAACCACTTATTCCACATTAGCCAGACGCGCACAAATGCTGGTGTCAGGGATCCAATCAGAAGAATGTGCGAGTTATTTAATCAAAATCAAACTCTGATGGATTCCGATATATTCTTTGATACACGTAGTGCTTTTAAAAGAGAATTGTGTACGTATTGCAAAATAATATTATCATTATTTTGAATTAATAAATAATAACTCTCCGACGTCCCTCTCCCCGTTAATGAAAGCAATTGGAGTATTTATGAGCTAATCAATTATCAATACGGATATTATGACAATGTTAATGCTCAATACTATTATTATTCTTCCAGTTAAATTTTCTAAAAAGGTAGATCATTTTATTACTTATGTTTAGTTGATGAATGACCAAACGTTTAAAATAATAATTTCTGTAATTCGTACGAGATTCTAAAACGTTTATGACGTGATGTATTTAGATAGTATAAACTGTGACCATATGAGCAAGTTAGGGCGACTGCACGAAGTGTATTTCATATTATTTTGACCTTCGCGAATTCTATCATAATCTCCTAATACCGCGCCAGTGATAACACTAGCCTCTAACCAAAATATGAATTAAGACCCGTACTCATTCCCTCCTCTATTTCCTTCCCGTAAAAACTATCACCTCGTTTACTAATGAATGTGAAGGTATTTCCCCCTTTATATACACACAGACGCCATCTCTTCGCTCCGGTTATAAGACACCCTCGAAATCCCATTCCACCACAATAGTAATAGATACCCAAGAAGTATCCCAATTTCTTCGCATCAGCTAAATCCTCCGCTTTTCTTCCCATACTACTTTCATTTTCCTGCACCATTCCTTCCTCGCTTGAAGACAATTTGTATGAAAAATATTTCAGAAAATTTAAAAATTCCGCTTGGTTAGGCATGTAGCAAGGATTGAAGATTGTCAACAATCAAAGTGGTTTCTTCGTGATAGGTAAGCCTTTAGATTTATGACAGTCCTTAACACGGGTGAAGGTGACTATACGATCCTTACTTACACCATACCCTTGAGTGTAAAGTATAAGGAACTGGGAAGAGACAACGGGAGACCGGCAGGAGCTGGGGTGTTTCCTAAAGGCGTCCATGTCTCTAAGCAGGGCCGCCGCGCCCATAGGAGCAATGTGTGGGGGGCACGCAATATAAAAAAATGTCAAAAAATTGAATACTGCAAGTAGAGCACACCTTGGCCATTGGTTTAACAGGAGATTTTTTTGAGTCTTTTTATAAGCCTAAAAAAAATTATCACATCTAAAAAAAAATGTTAAAAGTGCAAAATTTCCTTCTCGGATATTGTCATATTGTTCATTTTGGAAAAATTAAGTTTTTTAGAATATAACCGATAACATTTTAATATGTATGCCTGAGCTTTACAAAACAAAATAAAACACGCATTTTGGTGAAGTTTTTTTTGTCTAAATCTGCTATCTACATAAGGAGTGCGTGATTTCGTTCGAATTTTACGAAGTGTATCCTCTTACCTATATTATGTAAAGTGACCTGTGATATTTGCACACGTGCTGACTGTTTTTATTATTTTTTTTATTATTATTTATGGCTCTTTATATTATTGTACTCGTGTCGTCGTGTGTCGTTTGTGTTCCCGACGTTCGGGACAATATAATAAGATATGTGATATTATGATTGTATTAAAGCATCGTATTCCATTTTGAATATTGTGTATATTCATTTGGATTTAATAGATTCCATTTAATCTTAATGTTTTCCGCTCGTGGTCAAAGTATTGGGTCGCTTATCAGTTTTAACACTCTTCTTTCGCTCGATAATCAGATCCGCGTAGAAAAGTAAAGTTGTAAGAGATCTCAATTCATTCATGAAACACTTTAAAATGTATTACAATTGTTTGTGTTACAATAAAATATACCATTTTTATGAGTTCCTTGAAGGAATTGAGCTTTAAACCAATAATAACAATTTCTTTCATGTGCCAACAAATAATTCATCTCAATATAAAACCACTACGACGTGCTAAGAGTGTATTCTAACGCCATCTGTGTTTTATAATAAGGAACTCCAGTCCAATTTTTTTATATCAATAATGAGGTTCAAACTTTTTAAAAATGTTTTTTAATTAGCTTACTGCCGTGAAAACCACGCAAAACAAACGTGGACGGCGGTGGACTAAGCTGGTGTCAAAATGGGTGTCACTTAACCTTTGCCTCCAGCCATCGAAATCGTACTTAAGACAAGTCTATTATTTCTAACGTCAGTGTCTAGAAATGATGGATATACATGTAGTAAGTGATGCACATAATATAATAAATATGTAATAAGGCCACGGTGTAGAACATTTAGCATAGACAAAGGAGAAAACTAAAAAGTAGGTAAAAAAATACTTGAAAAGCAGCAAAAGGCTTTTGTGATTTCTATTGACTAGAGAAGATTCGGTATCTGTCATCTACCTGTAATATTAAAAATATTTTGAAGGCTGCATTCCTGCATATTCTAGTTCAAATCAAAATGTAAAAAATACACGCGCATGACTTATTTTATTTGAGATTGGTTGGTATTTGGTACAGTCTGACAAAAGGTAGCCAAAAATTTATGGCGCTGCATCGTTCAAAAGGTTTCAAATGGCAACACTAATATGGCTCATAGGCATAATGGTCCAAGTAAATATTTTGTATTATTTCATTTAAAATGAAGCCACAAAGTGAATTTACAGTTGTTGACGATGTATTTTTTTATTATTTACATTTTACAAAAGAAAAAATACAATACAAAAAGTCCAGATAAACTACTTTTTTGTAGTTTGTCTAACGGGAGCTTGTTATTCAAAACTCAAAATTTACAATTAAGGATACAATATATATATACATAAAATAAAAACATATGTAACAAACTTAAATATTTCTCAAGAATCTTACATAATTTAATATTGATATAATTTAATTAGGCGGTATACATGGCACCTAGAGCCTATATGGAAATGTACGATGGATAGGACTAAATTAATGGATTGAGCATTGGTTTTAATTTCTTGCTTCCTGCTTCTTCTTGTTTCCCGCCTCTTCTTGTTTCCCGCTTAATCTTGTTTCAGTTTCTAACTTCCAGCATTTTTGTTTTGGTTTTTCTTTTCGTCGCTTCTCGCTTCTTCTTCTTGCTTCTCGTTTGCAGTTTCCCGATATTTCATGCTACCCGCTTTCATTTTTCGATTTCAACTAAAAATAAATAAATTGGCAATTTAAATTATATTTAAAAACAAAACAAAAAAATTGACTTGCGTCGTTTTTCTTCTAAACGTTTTTGTTTACAATAAACTGTCAAATTCAAACTTGAAGCATAACCTCAAATCTGAATGCACATTGGTATAATTGTTTAAAAATCAGCATAAATCCACAAAAATATTGTTTAAATAAGTACGAAATTGATAAAATTTGTCAACAGACCATAATACCTTCCCAGTAATTTCAGTAATGCATTTGAAAACGTCCTCAAAGTTAGACAGGAGTTTCGTAGCTTGAAATTGAAAGCAGCTAAACAGCGCCAGAATACACAGTAAATAACTTTCCTAGTTTTACTGTTAATTGGTCTATTAATTTGAAATGATTTGTAACTATTGATATATCCTTTTGTAATACCTATAAGAAATGACCAAATTCACAGACATGCTTAGTTTCTAAAATGTGCATTTCAGGTAATAATAATTCTTAAACTAGACCGACCATAAAATAAATTAGCACAAAGGCTAGCCGAGCCTATTGTTGGTCAAGCCGGAAACGATTGTAAAGTACTACATCGTAAAATAGACCAACCTTAATTAGTATTTTAGAAAGTCGGCAATTCCTTTGAGATTTTATTGGACAGCAATAAAAACCTCAAAGTGAATGAGCCGCCCTGCAAAGCGGCCTGCAAAACAATACGGGTAATAAAAAGATCCCTACAGGTGGACAGGCGACAGGGCTCTCTGACGAGAGGACACTGAGCGTTAGTCTTCCGCCGAGGAAGGACAGTTGGCTTGAAACTTCCGCCCAGGAAGGTTCCTATTCTGGCTCCTCGGAGAGGCCGCCCAGGTCCTCTGACGACGAGTGAGTTTTAAGCTTCCATCCGAGATGGAAGTCCTATCTCCGCCCTTCGGAGATCTACGGCAGAGTCGCCCAGGCTCTGCACCGCGAGTGAACCCCCGCTTCTGCCCAGGAAGTTACTGATCTTCGCCCTTCGGAGATCAAACCCCGGAGACCGCCCCGGCCTCTGATTATCGCCGCGTTTGTACCTACTCCCGATCCGGAGGTACTTGGATACCTAATGCGAACGCGAGGACTCTGCATACAAAGCACCCACTGGACCCTGGACAGCCATCAGTAAAGGGAAGTGCCTCTGACTCTCATGATAATTCTTCCACCCTGTCAGCCAAGTGAATCTCTAACTTTAAGAAACAACTTTTTCGTACAAATAAGCCAGTGAACCTCTAATTTTAAGAATACAACCTTTTATGTAGATTTAACGAAGTAATTAGTTAACTTTAAGTACAAGGACTTTACAAGTAGATTTAAGTACTTGCCTATCTAGTTTTATTGAATTTTTGTGTCCAATTAAGATTAACTCTAGTTTAAGACTAACCCCACGACTATCAAAATAAATGACTTGTTGTAACTACCTAAGATTGCTTTTCAGTTCCTAACCTTTTTGCTTTATTCCTAGAATTATACCCACTGCACTAACCACCGTCTTATCATATTAATAAATAACTAAAGTAAACAACGATGATCGGGTATGATCAACATTTTTTTGAAAAACAACAAAGACATGTCAAAGACATTGGGGTTGCCATAGAAATGACATGCTTAGTCAGAATTTATTATTTGTCAAGAATATTATGCCAGGCTGTATCTCACATCCTCACATGTTACTAAGTTAGTCTATGGTTTCGCGGCACCTGTCAAAAGTGCGAAATGTCAAAATCGGAATGGTTTCGATAATGCTAACAGTAATCTCCGATCAACATGGTTTTATGTTTCCAGGGTTGGATAGTTTTATTTGTGCGAAATCTTGAATTAAAGGTTGCTGTTTACACTTAGGTCGATTGCCGCGCAGTTATAATAACATGAATTTAATTCATGATTCGCACATTATTTAGGTTAGATTTACACCAATTTTTTTCTACATACGATGACAAGCGATACAAAAAGTTGCAGTATGAATAAGTTATTGATTATCGAACCATTTTATGGAGGATCCCATAAGCAAATGATCGACGTTATAGAATCAGGTGAATAATTATTTTTTATCGCTTTTTAGAATTATGAAATATAAATTGATGCTAACTCAACCAATAATACATATGATTTTTCTCTAAATTCTATAGAGGTTGTTGGGAAAATATATATGGTTTCGAAAGACAATAATCCACCAACTGTAATCCTTAAATTCTGTTAAATACATCCCGAAATGCCTAAAAATAACAGAGATATATAAATAGAGTCAACGTTTCTTTCAAAATCAGTCCAAAAAGTTGTTCCCGTGATCCAGGAGGTGAAGCGGCTGCCGATGTCGACCGAATCCTTCCGACCGCCGGCTGCGCCGCGGCCTGGAGCATTTCTTGCCGGCGGTACGTACCGACTTCCAATGCTCTTTGAGTTTTATTAGCAATAAATAGGTCAATTTACAGTATATTGATTATGGTAAAACCGATGAAAGGTTACACCGTTGCTTTTTCTATTTTTTCCAGAACAACTTGTGCAGTCATGTAGGTATTTTGCAGTAATCCTTACACGGCGAGCGCTTGTAATCGACTGAAGCCCGTGTTATCTCAATGTAGCAAATTGGCCTCATTTATGTTACCCATATTTCAAACTCTGATGTTTACTCCATTTATACACCTCAGTGGAAAATAGGTACAGTTTGAAAATCAGTGAAAGGAATTTTGAATGTTCGACCTAAAATTCCAGTACGTATTTCAGAAAGAATTTTAAAGACTACAGTTTGAGGATGATTGTTTTTTGAAACCTTATACATTTTACTAACTACCCGTGTAGAATTAACAGATAAATCATTTGTAGTATTTCTTGAATTAGCAACCTGTAAAGTGTATTTTTTGAGTGCTGACCGTTAAATTACAAACTCAACCTTCCCAATGAAAACCAACTTGCAATTACTTGATGAAACAATTTAATTTAATAATACTATCAGATTACGAGTACGATTATCAATATAAAGTAGAAGATACTGTCAATCGTTTAGCTCTGGTTATTAAATTTACACCACTGTCTGTAATTTCTAGGTCAATAAACAGTTAGCAACATCATTTCCATCCTGAGCTATGGAGCTTTGAAATATTATTTTTATCTCGGTTTGAGACAAGACAGACATCATATACCTAATTATGGTTTGAAAATATATCTATTTTGGCAACTGTTAGTTCTTGATGGAATTCCATCGTAATGAATAATAATTACCGTAGCTTTAGTCAAACATTTACCAGTCTGAAGATGACCGTAATAGATTGAAAGCCTCCGGTCTAAAAAATAATAAAGTGGAATAAGGTTTTAATTTTTTTTCATTATATTTATTAATTTTGGTTTTGATTCAGAGTTATTTTTCATCGAGTGTTTAAACTCGAACAGCAATTTCATATCAGTGGCAGATCGACACACTTCTCTGTGCGGTCAGCCAAAAATAATAAATGAATGACGTGGTCAAAAGTGAAACTATCTATTTAACAACCTATTTATTCGCACTTGTAACCTTCACATCTACAGTAGTGACGCCTCCAACTCCACAAATTTGTTTATAGGCTTGTGTTTATATTTAACAATATATTTTCAGGGCTAAAACACGAAGACTATCAGCTGATTTCAATGACAGCGAAGAAGTGGCCCTGGAGAGCGCGCTGCAGCTCCCTCTACCTGTCCCAGAATATCCCCAGCCTCCAGGACTTCAGAGCAGTGTTCTGTAGCTCGGTGCTGAATTTGGCAGAGCTTGTTGGATTATGCCCCGAAATGGCCAAACTTAAGAAAATCATGTACTTCCATGAAAACCAGTTGAATTATCCAGTGAAAGTAATAAAGGAAAGAGATTATCAGTACGGATACAATCAGATCGTATCTTGGTGAGTACTACCAAATTACTATATGAAATTCAAACTCTTCCCCTTCTCTGTAATATCCTTAATAATATTAACTCGCCTACTTATCTATTTCAATCTCTCTCTGAAAATGGGATCTCTCTATGTTCAGGTGGTGAGAATACCTTTGGAAGACCCATCCACCCCTCTAAATCTTTCACAGTTCAAGCATCACATATCTCAAACAAATTGCAATCTGATGTATCGCTAAAACGAAATAATTATTTCTAGCTCCACCAGCATATTGCTTGTTTTTCACACATCTTCATTATCCCCCCCCCCCTCCTAGCCAATGACCATAACAATTATTTTTAAATTCAAAATGGTATTACCTCACTTGAAAGTATGTTGTGAGGCTGAAGGTAATGGCGAGGGAAATGAGATGGGGAGGAGGAAGGTAGGGGAAGTGCCTGGCTATTCAGATTTGGTCACCAAACACAGCTAAAGCCATTTCAAGCAATGTTTCGATTCTGAATGATGGTCTTTTCAAAATATCTACCACTCTGGAACGTCCCGCAAATATACTATGTATTACTTAAAATGATTAATTTGGGAAATTATACAAATTACTCAAAACAAAATTTACTTGCACACGCCGGGGTTTGAACCCGCGACCTCCAGATTCGTAGACGAGGATCGTAACCACTGAACCACGGAGGCCGTCTATATCCTCATCGTAGTCTATTCCATGCGATAGATCGGATTCGATGTAAACAGAGATAAGTTCGCGTGACTTAACGCAGATGTTCATTCTTTTTTTATGACTGCTGACATGTACACCATTGATAAAAAGTTTATCGACCTACAGGAAGCGTTTGTATGCCAGTGCTACATTTTTTATTGCAATATTATTAAATTACTTGCTACATTTTTTATTGCAATATTATTTAGCATTTAATTTATATAAGTTTGTACAAAATATGAAAACTGCATAGTCTTCAGAGTTTTGGCGAAATGTCATCCCTAAAACTTGCCACCCTAGGGGCCTAGGTTACCTAGGCCTTTATTTTTAATTTTTTTATGGACACCTCACAAGAGTGCTCCTGTATGTATAGAGCACGTACAGGGGAACTATATAGCTACCCGGTTGGGCAACGTTGTGAAGCGGGATAAGGAAGGGGCTGTAGGAAGGGATTTGTTAATACTGGTTTTGAAAAGGCCTGGATTAAATGTTGGGGGAAAGACAGATGCCGGTAGCTCACCAGGCCGATTTACACAAAAACGAGTCGGCTAAACGACCCATTATTATGAAGCTGACATCAACTGTTAACGGATGTTGCGCTCTTGTCTGTCGAGTTTCACGCACGTGCACCGGCACAGAGGGAATCAATGCCGCTAGCTCCTTCGAGCAGGCTCCATTGAAATATCTGTAGAACAGACTCAGCATACGTACATTGCGTCTGTGCATCAGAGATAGCAGTCGGTCTGTTAACAGCGGATTGTCAATCAGACGAACCGCCCTCCTATGCACAGAATCAAGAAGGTTTATCTAGTATATAGTATTTGGAAGCTCCAGCCCAGAGGTGACTTCCAAATTCAATTGTTGGGCATACTTGAGATTTGTAACTGAATACGCCATTGATTGGTTGGAAGAAAGTACTATTTGGCACTAGGCCCCAATTTGATGTATTTACAGCACGGGAGTTAATAAATAATTGAATGCCATAAAAGATTATGCAACTCCAGAAAATGTTAGAAGACTTGTAAATAATACACATACATCAAATAAAATTGTTGAAAAATGAGTTATTCTTCAAACAACTTATTGTTTCACTTTCTTTATATAATATCCAATGTAATAATTTTATTTTTGTTATTTGCAGCCTGGCAGCAGATATTGTTATTTTCAACTCCAAATACAACATGACGTCCTTCTTGGAAAACATTAAGAGGTTCATTAAGATTCAGCCCGATTACCGCCCAAAAAATATATTTGATCAAATAGTTGTGAAAAGCATAGTCTTATATTTCCCCATATGCTTTAAAGTCATCGATGATTTAAGAGATTTAGAAAAGCCCAGGGAAAGTTGTGATAAAAAGTTGTTGCACCTCGTCTGGGCGCATCGATGGGAGTTTGATAAGAATCCATCCCTTTTTATGGATGCATTGTATTATCTTCAGGAGCAAAATGTTGACTTTCAAGTAAGTTTATTAAAAAATTTTTCATCGGCATCAACAGTGGTTAAATTTAAAAAAAAATTAAACGGAATCGGAGACAATATATGTATAACATTTTATATCTTACACTGTACATAAGACAACAGAATGGAAAAAAATACTATTATTTTTAAGTATTCCTCTTCTATAATAATTAATACGGGGTTATTCAAAATGATGAATTTCTGTGATACACGCAGGCAGCGCAGGTGTTTTCCTTTACAGGAGTATCCAGTTTGATCAAATTGGTGATACCGACGACAAATGCTCTTTCTAGTTGGATGTTCAATGTTAAATTGGAGATGAAAGATACACTGCACTATAGATGTCAACTCAGTTTTAGAGATTTTATGAACACAGATAACCTTGTGCTGCATAGTAGCCATTTTACTCACAACTGACACGAAATGGCTGCTCGGCAGTGCGAGCACTCTAGTGGTCTTTTGTGCAACTATGAGCGATCTAACGGTGGGATTCGAAACTTTCGGACCTCCAATAGTCATGTGTCAACACATTAAGTATTTGAGATATTTAAGCATTTTGTGTGTATTCGATATTCATGTAAATGAAGGTGGAATTACTTCCTAAATTTAATGATTAAACTCTATTAAATAGCTTAACAAATAAATTAATTTAAAAATATGCTTAGTATTCACCACTTTATAAATAAACATTGATATCTACATATTTCGAAAGCAATGCTTTCATCGTCAGGATTATTATCATCATCGTATTCATATATTCCTGATGATGAAAGCATCGCTTTTGAAACATGTGGATATCAATGTTTATTTATAAAGTGGTGAATACTAAGTATATTTTTAAATTCATTTATTAATAATGACGCCACAAAGTGAACACCAATCGTTTGAAGAAATTATAGTTTAACAAATGTCCATTTCTCTGTTTACAGGTCAGTATTTTAGGAGAGTCTTTCTCAGAAGTCCCGGAAGAATTTAACATAGCGAAAATCAAGCTGGCAAAAAACCTTAAGAACTTTGGATTTGTCAAGTCCCAGGAAGAGTATTATAAAATTTTGCTTGATGCAGATGTTACAGTTTCTACCGCTGACCATGAATTCTTTGGAGTGGCCATGTAAGTACACATATATAATATTATGTAACAGTTTGTAAAAGACAACAATGCACAAACTTACATTAACACTTAACTCCGTTAAAGAGTATAGCAAAATAATGTACCTTGGTTACATTATATTTTCAGTAAAACCTTTGTAATTACTTTTGGGACTTTTTCATGTCAATGATAAATTCTCATTTACAATAATATAAGAATACTGCTAAAGTTTACGAATCTTCTAATCGTCTGCTGATAAGGTAATTATTTTAATTTATGTACATAATTTTTAATGGGAGATTTTCATTTCATTTCAAGGCTGGAAGGTGTACGTTGTGGCTGCATTCCACTGGCCCCCAACAAACTGGTTTACCCGGAACTGTACCCGATGGATTGTCTATACAACTCCAAAGAAGACCTCTTCCAAATGCTCAAAAACTGGTGTGAACATCCCAATGTATTCATGGAATTCAGGTCCAAATTTGACATAATGAACTGCACTAGTAAATTTGACGCTAGAGTTCTTCTACCACAATTTCTGACAGTTATTCAATCCAATCATTAACAACATTTTTTTACAAAAATTCAGCGCTAGAACAAATTGTACATTATATCTAATGGTGACATTACGTACCCTGATTCGATTCAGGGTTGATTGTGTCGGGATTAATTCCTGATAATTAACTCCAGTGATTTTTTTTAATGAATATTCGCCTTCTGCTTAAATACCAGTATTTATTTTATTTTTTTACATATCATTTTCATAGTTAAATAATTATCAAAGTTTGAATTTTTCCAACAAAACGATCGAAATCTCACAGGGCACGCGTGACATCATACGCACATAGTTGTCATTTAACAGTAAGGCCGCTCCTACACCTGTCGATGTGAAATCAACAACTCCCAAAATAAATAATTTGCAATAATTCAAAAAACGTTAATACTTCTGAAATAATTTGTATTCACCATTTGGTGACCAGTGGCGTGCAG
Organism: Halesus radiatus; assembly: GCA_022606495.2. NCBI lineage: Eukaryota > Metazoa > Arthropoda > Insecta > Trichoptera > Limnephilidae > Halesus > Halesus radiatus. The sequence goes on from JAHDVE020003216.1 coordinate 25,620, forward strand.
CCCATAAAAGGCTGAAAAGCTGTGCCTACCTTTCTTTTTCTTAGAAGAAAAAAAAAATTCCAGAAATTTCTTATTTCATACCTTAAGAAATTTTTCCTACATGACAAATTTCTAATTTTAATTGCGATTTGCTTAAGCACCTTATCCTTCCTACGTTATGGTGTGATGAATAATAATAATCAACACTTAAAAAGCTACAACCTACCCTTGGTCAAGGAGCAATGCACACCACTGGTGGTGATCTGTATGCGAGTCTACGCAGCGTAACATCGCGCAACATTGTCCACATTCTTAACTGCCGACCGACCCGAGAGGGAGCGGATAAATTCTGTCAGAACCCGCCGACAGAACTTTTAAATCTTTTTCAATTTTAATTGTTTTTATATAACGATTTATTTCGAGTAATTATATGAATTCAGAATCAGCATTCATTGATCTAAATGAATATGTATTTTTCAAGTGTTAATAGTTTTTACATATTTTTTAAAATAAATGTGAATTTTGAATGTCACAACATATTTCAAAAAAGCGTTTGTAAATCCATGAATATATATATATATAACAAATTATTATAAGCAATAATATTTTGTTGTGAAAAGGTGGCGGGATCGTGTCCCGTCGGCAGCATGTATTTTTTCTCGGAAGATTATTCAATTTGTATGATTTTTCAGGTTAATAATTATTGCTTATAATAATTTGTTACCATATTTGTGCTATGCATAAAAAAATCTTGTCTTATAAACATTAGTTTATCATTTAAAATAATAATATATATATATTTTCAACATGTAATTTTGTTGTAGGTATTTTATTATAACACACTGTTGCACCCATATGCAACATGGGAAGAAACTTGGGGAGGTCTTCTTCGAATATTTGGAGTGTAGGTGAATAAAATAATGCAAGCTACATTAATTTATACTTAGAACTAGAACAAAAATTTTAAAATAAACAGTTTTGTATTTTATACAAATTTCTCTGTAAATATTTTAGAGTTGTGATTTTTTTTATTTTTACAATTTTTAAGTCACAAATATTGTTTTTATTTCGTCACAATTTTTTTGTTTTTAAATTATGTTTAAAATGTATATTGGAATGTAAAGCGACATATGCATTTCATCAAAACTATCACACATCTAATGTAGTGTATGTCAATCAATATGTTGAGATTTTCGACCAATCTGTAAATCTTAAATTCTAGTCTGTCTATTCAATAATAATTTAAGATAACTACTAAGGCTGCTCTCTGACGGTCCGGTGAGGAACGAACATTTCACTCGTTACTGCAGACACTGCATAGAAAAGTCAAGTTTGCTAAAGTAATGTAACGGTTTGCAACGCAGTCTATTTTGGGACTTTTCTGCGCAGTGTCTCCAGTAGCGAGTGAAAAGTTCGTTCCTCACCGGACCGTCAGAGAGCAGCCTAAGGGTAAACATGTTTATATTTATTACTATTCAAATTGTGGGTCTTTTTCTAGCCAAGATAGCTTTGAGAGGGATTTTCAATGATTGTGGCAACGTATTTATGGTTGCTATTGGCTAGATAAAGATATCGGCTACTTTTAGTGCAAATGTGAACAAGTCATGAGGACTGAAAATGGTAGTGATATTTATTTTGGGTATCCTCTAAGTTCTTAGCTATAAATATTTTCCAAGTTGTAATCCGAATTTCATAATAATTTTATGAGTGTATTCATTTCCAGGAAGCAATATCACTTTGGGGAAGCGTTTCTGAAAAATATAAATTTTTATTTTAAACATTTTCCTTACATCTTTTTGCTTGATGAACTGAATGATGGTATAACATTTTTTATGATTACATACATTAAATATCAGATAAGTTATTTGTTCATTCATTAAAACAATGTCCCGACAGCTATGGTTCCCCAAAATTTTTTTTTTTTTTTGATCTTTGTTTTTATTTAAAGTATGTAGTACATAAGTAAAATACACTGAACAAATAATATTTAAAAAATCTTCATTTTTTTATGAATAATATTCCCTGTCTTGTTGTAAGATTTTCATTATAATTTTTTTTAATAAAGCATCACATTTTTCATACATAACACACATATTATTGTAACCATAAGTTTTTGTCACAAAATATCACATTTTTCATACACAAATCCAGTCTTATTGTAAGTTTTCAAGGGTTTTTATCATAGGTTTCATCACAAAACATCACATTTTTCATACCAAGTCTTATTGTATGTTTTTATCATAGGTTTTGTCCCAAAACGTCACATTTTTCATGCATAACTTACCCTATCTTATTGTAACGATAAGTTTTTCTTACAAAACATCACATTTTTCATGCATTATATACCCAGTCTTATTGTAAGTTTTTATCATAGGTTTTTGTCACAAAACATCACATTTTTATGCATTATATACCCAGTCTTATTGTAAGTTTTTATCATAGATTTTTGTCACAAAACATCACATTTTTATGCATTATATACCCAGTCTTATTGTAAGTTTTTATCATAGGTTTTTGTCACAAAACATCACATTTTTATGCATTATATACCCAGTCTTATTGTAAGTTTTTATCATAGATTTTTGTCACAAAACATCACATTTTTATGCATTATATACCCAGTCTTATTGTATCATAGGTTTTTGTCACAAAACATCACATTTTTATGCATTATATACCCAGTCTTATTGTAAGTTTTTAACATAGGTTTTTGTCACAAAACATCACATTTTTATGCATTATATACCCAGTCTTATTGTAAGTTTTTATCATAGGTTTTTGTCACAAAACATCACATTTTTCATGCATTATTATACCCAGTCTTATTGTAAGTTTTTATCGTAGGTTTTTGTCACAATAATGTGTTATTTAAAAAAATTTACCATATGTTTGTGTTGTGTTTTTATTCATCCGCCTATTTTACTGTAGACTGAGTATGTTTATGATACACGTGAATATAAAACTAACCTGTATAAAGACAACCAACACTATATGTAGACAATTATGTTTGAGACAAAAAAGATTATTTTTATGAATATGTAATGTAATTTGTTTTGACATTATATTATACATTATACTGTATAACAGTTTTACAACCAAACAATTGTTATTTAATCCCCTTGTCGAAATCATTTATAATTAAAAATGATAAAATACATACTTGATTCATGGCATTTGGAAACCCTTGTGATTTCAGACAGAATCCAGCGTGTCTCGTATAAGATGCCCCATTCTTCCCAACAATTGGTGATGTTATTTTTATTTGTGATCCCTAAAAATTGCCAGTTTTATTTTTAAAACATTTTAATTATCCTGATATCATTGTTAAAACAGACAAATTAATATTTTTCTGCATTAAAAAATGGGTCATGATCCGATGTGGTACAAACGCTATGATAAAAATCACAAACGTTCGAATTCGAGAATTGAAAAAATTTCGCAGTGGAAGAACTAATGGATTGGAACTTTTTCACTGTTTATCTATTTTAGATATGAAATTTTACACACATGTAGATAAACTTTAACCCTTTAGACATTCGTCATTAATCTTTTTTTGTATCTGAATGTTATTTGAGTGGTAAAAAAATTACATTAATTTTTATTTAAGTATTTTATATTATGACAATAAATAAAAATTTACGCTGACAAATCGGCGTTGTAAGACTTTTAACACATTTTAGGTGCACTGTAGATCAGGTTAAAATCAAACAAATCTGATTCCTCGTTTTTTAAATCTGCACTTTGCAGTTGGAAATTATTTCCTAAATAAATTCAATATGTGTTACAGTTGCCGCATATTGATAGAAAAATGCTGCCACAAAGTAATTTTTCAATTTTTGAAGAATTAATGTTTTCAATGTTAAATAATTTATTAAAATGTTATTTTACTTCAAGAACAGCATCAGGATCAGGAAGATGATTGGCAGTATCGAATTGCAGTCCTGGCTGATCACTATATACTTCTAGTACCCTCCCAGATTTGGTGTGAAGAAATCTGTTAACATTTATAATAAATATTAATTTTTATCGTGCATTGTGGTTTGACATTGTATTAAGTAAATGAAACACACTGTTATAAACGACGAATACATTTTATTTTAACCAACCGGTTTCGCTTAACTCAAGCTTCATCAGGGTAAATATAATAACTAAATTCTAATACAGAGTTATCGGTTATATATAGGTACAAAATACAATAGAATGAAATAGATATATTACAAAAGAGAGACAAAACAAAATATTAGAGGAAGACAACAATAGAAAAACATTATGTGTAAGAGGGAGACATCCTTATATAAATATAACAGCGTAATGGTAATATAATGTCATTAAAGCGGGTTATTCCTATAATGCATTAATGAAAGGGTCATTCTTAATGGAAAATAGACTACTCGGTTACATAATAATAATTAAACAGATGTGGAATAATAATTGATAGATTAGGGATGATTCATAGGAAACATGTTTAAAATCGGGCTATAAGATAAATTTGTTTGATTATTAAGTACAAGGTGTGTTCAAAAGAAAAGGTGAATTTTGAATTTTTGCGGGCTGTGTACATTCGATTATCGAATTATTTTTTTTTGTTATTTTGGTACGCATATGTTTATCATATGTTAGCATTATCAGTCATTTTGTATTAGTGGTTTGTTTTTGACAACTGGAAAGGTTAGTCACGTTTTTGTGTGTTCTTCGATTTTTTACTTTTGAAAAAAATGGATCAAAGAATATGTATTAAATTTTGCGTTAAAAATGGAATAAAGTGCTCCAACGCACTTAAAATGTTGACTGTGGCATTCGGCGAGTCTACTTTGTCTCAAAAAAGTGTTTATAAGTGGTACAAGCTCTTTACAGAAGGCCGAGAAAATATTAATGATGATGAGCGTCCTGGAGTTGCAACCACGTCAACAAATGAAGAAAACATCGAAACAGTGAAGAAAATGGTTTTGAAAAACCTTGAATCACTATTAGGGAAGTTGCAGAGGATGTTGGCATATCAATCGGCTCATGCCATGCAATTTTCTCGGATGTTTTGGGCATGAAACGTGTGGCAGCAAAGTTTGTTCCGAAATTGCTAAATTTTGAGCAAAAGCAACGTCGCATTAGTATCGCTCAGGAGTTGTTGAATGACGTCAACGACGATCCAGATTTGCTCAAAAGGGTCATAACTGGTGATGAAACGTGGGTATATGGTTATGACGTCGAAACCAAGGCCCAATCATCCCAATGGAAGCGGCCAGAAGAGCCAAGACCGAAAAAAGCACGCCAAGTTCGATCAAATGTGAAGGTTTTGCTCACTGTTTTCTTCGATTACAATGGCGTGGTGCATCATGAGTTCTTGCCAACAGGTCGTACGGTTAATAAGGAATATTACAAGGAAGTTATGCAACGTTTGCGTGAAGCAATACGGCTCAATCGATCGGAATTGTGGAAAAACAAATCATGGATTTTGCATCACGATAATGCACCAGTTCACACATCAATAGTTGTTTGTGATTATTTGGCCAAAAACAACACCGTAATCATGCCTCAACCACCGTATTCACCAGATTTGGCTCCCTGCGACTTTTTCCTATTCCCGAAACTGAGGAGACCAATGAAAGGAAAGCGTTTTGCCACAATTGATGAGATAAAGTCACAATCGAAGAACAAGCTGATGACCATACCGAAAAGCGCATTCCAGAAGTGCTTCGAGGATTGGAAGAAGCGCTGGCATAAGTGCATTATATCTGAGGGGGATTACTTTGAAGAAGAGAAAATGGATATTGATGAATAAATAAATACTTTTCGAAAAAATTTCGAAATTCAGCTTTTCTTTTTAACACACCTCGTAAGTTATCTGATCAAACAAATTATGTATTCAATTTTTAACCAAGTTACTAAAAGAAAATTACCGTGAGGCGAATGAAAGTTCCTGTTCCACACTTTTTGTCAGACTAAAATTAGTATTGTAACCATTGCCGAGTATTGAAGGAATAACATCAGACAGAAGTTTCGGTATTCTGAGGTCGAATAGAGTTCCCCCCACTGGAAGTTTCTCCCCTACAATATTGGAGAATTCAATCATTAGACAGATGTTACTTAAATTACATATTACGATAAAATTAATTCATCTGTAAAAATGATTGTAACCTGTTGGTATTTGATCGTCAGTCACTGGAGTGTACTTATCAGCATTTATCGTGGCAATATGGTTGTATAACTCACATGCTCCAGCATTCTTGAAAATCAAAAAAATGATTAACCCTCTCATCATTAGTAACATCATTATTATTATTTCAATACAACGGCGAGTAGTAGGCGTCCCCCGTGCAGACCAAAAATTTTGGTGAATTTTACCAACATTTGAGGCCTGCACAAAAATTTTAATTCTGTCCACCATCACCTTCAATCCCAACGCCCAAACGTTCTATTCCTCTCTGAAACGCAAATAGCTGAGCCTTCTTACGCCTCCTATCTGGACTGCCCTGACATCACCCTAATAGGCAAGTTCAGACCAAAAGGAGTTGTTTGCTTGTATAGCCGAGCTGACGTCAACTGTGTGCGACTGTTAAGTCTGGAAAGTTCCAAATTTGACATAATGTGGGTGCGTGTCAGTCTTGCCAGTACGGTAAGATTTTATGCGTGTTTATACCGCTCACGAAACCTCAGCGAATCAGACACATCCGAGCTATTTAAACATTTGAGCGAAACTATTGATGACCTCTTACCCCGCTACCCTTCGGTCATGTTTGTTGTTCTGGGGGACTTCAATGTTCATAATGAACCATTGTTGAAGTTCTCATGTTCAACGAACTCGGCTGGCCGGCAGGCGGAATTCTTTGCCCTTTGCCATGGGTTGGAGCAACTGGTTCAGGAGCCTATGAGGATTCCTGTTTTCCAGACTCACCGCTCCAATCTGTTAGACCTATTTTTAACTACCGAGCCACGTGGTTATGGTATTGATGTCACAGCGCCTTTAGGATTGTCCGACCATTGCCCGATGATGACATCAATCCCTATTATCTTTAGACCGCCAATCGAGAGGCTGAAGAGAAAAATGTGGCACTATAGGTCAACAGGTTGGTTCGGTCTGCAGGCTCATTTTAATGTTTTCTCATGGGCAGCTGTCTGTTTTCTGACTTCGGATCCCTCCAGTGTGCCCAGGAAATTGGTGAAGTCATTCCATCTGCGATGGATGGCTTCATTCAATCAACCATTAAAGAAACTGGTGTATGTTCAAAGCCGCGGTTCAGTCGACAATGCTCCGAAGCAGTTCGACGAAAAAACGCAACTTACAAAGCCTACAAAACACATCTCAAACGTCAGAAAACAGATCAGCATATAACAAATTGGCAAAGGAGAGTAAGAGAATCAAATTTGAGCATGACCTACAGATCAGCAAAAAGCTAGCTGGTATTGCAGAGGTGTGCTGCATTAATTTCTCCAGTTTTGTCAAAGCTCTTTAAAATGTCCCTGAAATGTGGCTCTGTGCCCTCTGGTTGGAAAAAAAGCGGTCATTCATCCTATACCTAAGAATGGTGACCGCTCCAACCCGGCCAACTACCGCTCCATGGCGATCACATCAGTTCTGTCCAAGGTGATGAAACATGTGATCAAAGACAAACTGCTCACATACCTCGAGAAGAACAAAATTATTAACGACTGTCAGTGCGGATTCCGGCGGAACCGCTTATGCGGTGATCGGTGCATGGAACGTTATGGTGAGATTCAAACGGTCTCACTGGACATTTCTAAGTCCTTTGACCGGGTTTGGCACCGAAGACTTATCAACAAACTGCCTTCTTACGGACTTCCCGTTTCCTTGTGTACGTTGATTGCCGACTTTCTGAGAGAAAGATCGATTCAGACGGTTGCTGATGGTTTCATCTCTTCCTCGTATTCAATAAATGCTGGTATCTCACAAGGATCAGTTCTGTCTCCGACATTGTTTTTGTTACACATCAACAGCCTCTTGGCATGTGCACCAATCCATTGTTACGAGGATGACAGTACAATCCATGATAGCTCTTTGTTTGACAAGCCCCCAAAGGGCACACAAATTCCAACGGCTCGGAGTGCTTTGAAGCAGAGAATGGACGGTTACCTCGAGAGGGTCTCCTCTTGTGGTAAGAATAACCTCGTCGAATTTAATGTTTCAAAGACCCAATCATGTCTGATTACGTCTAAAAGGGATCGAAATGACAATCTAGTCTCCTTTAATGGAAGCAATCTTCCCAACAAACCCTCCATTGATATGCTTGGTGTAACCTCAGGTATGGGGGCTCCATCGAAGCCCGAGTAAAGTTAGCCTCTCAGAAGCTGGGCGTATTGTACAGAGCCCGCAGATACTTTAATAGTACACAACTGCTGACCCTGTACAAATCGCAAGTGCGCCCCACTGTAGAATTTGGCAGCCACCTCTGGTCAGGAGTCCCAAAATATCTGAAAAAAACCCTTGACTCTGTGCAGAAACGGGCGGTCCGTTTGATAGATTCGCCTATCTTAACAAACGGACTGCAATCTTTGGAGCACAGACGTCAGGTGGGATTGTTGTCCTTGTTTTACCGGTATTTTAGAAGATGCTCTGAGGAACTAGCGTCATTGATCCCTTCGGCACCGGTGCATAGTCGGGAAACACGCCAAACGCGTGCCCAACATTTGCACACAGCCGACATTTGTCACATGAGAACGGGGCGCTTTTACGACTCGTTCCTGTGTTCAACAGCTCGGCTGTGGAATGTTCTGCCGGTCTCTGTGTTTCCTCCATCCTACAAAATGGGTCTCTTCAAGACCCAAGTTCACTCCTTCCTATCCTCTAAAAGACCCTCCATACAGTATCCCCAAAGATGATATACCCCTTGAGTCAAATTATTTCCTTCAGGGTCTCCTGTGTGGAGTTACCGTAAAAAAAAAATTATTACAGTTGTCAAATAATATTTTTACGTCACAAAATGAGGCTGATGTTCATTAAATAGACTAGACTAATATTGTACTATAGTTTATGTTGTGAAAGCTATAATTTATCCTGTCATAACTACAAAATAATACAAAGGCAGCAGTTGTCCGTGAAGTTCTCTTCGTCCATAATCTGAATTGTGCATTGCCAATTTTGTAATGGAGTTTTCAGAGTTTTTTTCCACGATAATTAACTAGTGATATTATGTTATTGATTACGTAGAAGATAATCTACACTTACATGGCCAGCGAGGTTGAAATATATGTTATTTGAAATATTTACTGGAGTGGGTTCGGTGGCAGTGGATTTCATTTGGATTGTGATAGTGTTATCTACAGTAACCATATAAGTTATCTGAGTTAGCAGACTTCCTGGGTAGCCCTCTTCTCCCTCGGGGGACAAATAGCTAAGGGTCACTTTCTTATCTTCTACGTGCCAATCCCAATTAACTTTATCAAAACCGCGTTTACCGCCGTTGTAATGGTGATCCTTTTGGTTTGAACTCAAAACATAAATTTTACTTCTGATTGCAAAGGAACTATCCTCAATGATATTGACTACGCGCCCAATGGTTGATCCAAATGAGTATTTATGGTTTTTGCTATAACCTTCGACCTCATCGAACCCCAAAACAATGTCGACTGTTCGCCCGTTCCTATCAGGGGCCTCTATGCTTGTTATTGTAGCTCCATATGTGATCAATTGGACTACTAATTTGTTTTTAGTAATCCAAGTGAACCTTTTGGTAGGGACTATATTAGCCAGAGAATGATCACTATATCCAAAAAAATCCTCGGTCAGTTGTACGTCTTCATCTAAAGGGTTGATGCCTTTAATCCAAAGATGGGAGAAATCCTCTTCTTCATCTTCTTCTTCTTTTTCGTCTTTATCTCCATCTTCTTTTAACGACGCATTGATTGTATCCTCATCTTGCCCATTTACTGAAATATTTGATCCATTACCTTCATTTTTTTCACTAAAGCTCATTTTTTTGGATTAAACAAAAATTTTGGTATTCATTTGAAGATTTTTTAAGAGTTAATTACATTTTACTAAAACGGTAAAAAAAAAAACTGTCGAAATGTTTTTTTTTCTTTTTAATATATAATATTTATATTGACATCTTATTTATTTCGTTGGCATAGTAAACAGAAAGAACATTTATTTAAAATGTATATTTATTAACCGTTTAATTTTATGCTTATTTAGTAAGTATTTATATAAATTGCTACAGATATTCTGTGTTTTTAAATAAAAAAAGTATAGTATTCAATAAAAATGTAATAACTTGGACAAATATCGATCAATTTTAATGATTATTTTTTGAAATTATACAAGTAAAAAAAAAACTACACATTTACAACTACAAAAAATATAAAAAAATACAGAAATATAAGATTATTTCACTTCACAATAGTATTTCCCGTGGCCATGTAGTCCCTGTTTACAGCGAGCCCATATGAGATTGGATCGCCTTATCTCATTTGCTTTGCTGCAAACATTCATTTATGGAAACTAACGTCTCATCGTCCGTAGTGCCGCTGTCATTTGATACATTACAATCATCCGCAATAGAACTAACTTCCGATATGGTGAAAAACATCGATTCACTTTAGGGTGTATTTACTTTAACAGGATAAACAATAAACACAGTTATCAGGACCAACCGCAATATACCACGCTCAAATAGAACACGTGCTCTCCCGAGGACGACAAAAAGCACACCTAAATTTGCAGCGCTATAGTGTTGCATCGCAATTTGCGTAACTAAAGCCTACAGCGCGATGGTGCTGGGCTGCACTCTAACGGTTAAATTACCCACCAAACTAGGTGCATGCCCGTATTGTGGTGGTAAAAATAATGATAATAATAATAAGAATAATAAAAAATGAACTAATATTTTACTTCTCCGTTCCATTATTTGTGCAGCTGTCCAGTTATTGGTGGCTGGCGAATTTGTGTGCCTGGGTGGTGGTAGGTAAATCCGAAGATGTCAAGTTGAATAACAGCAGAATCCAATCAGCTTCTGCTTTTCCAAGTCCAGTCCTCGTTGTATTGTACTGACCATTCATATGGTATTCAACTAACCGCTGCCAGTATCCAGTATGACGAGCTATTCTCTATTGGGCTATTGGTTGCAGAGGAGATGATAATGTTGTTGGGTGGTATCTCAAATCTCGATTGTACAAAATAAAATAATGCAAAGGTTGTGCAAGGAGGATTGGGTCTGAAATAGACTGAAGCCACCGAAGTAGCACTAGAAAGGGATGCCTGAAGAGAGAAATGGAATGTATAAAATCGAGGAAAACAATAATAAAAAATATTTTATTTATCGGGCATTTCAGTCCTTCATGAAGTATTATAATTAAAAACATAATTGCCGTATTTACTTTTAATAACTCTCGAAGAAGCTGTTATCTTTTAGAAATTGGACTACGTATTTCAAATAATCAATTGCTCATTGAATTGAAACGTACAATAACAAAAACGCAGTTGGCAGAGCAATAGCTTCGTTCATATTCATGTCAGAAGGAACTTATCCTTGGATTATTATATTTTTGTCTTTTGATTGCATGCAACACCGGACAATACTTTTGTCACTTTTGTGTCAAATTTCGCCGGGCGGCCGTCTGTATTTTAACAGACTCGCCCAGATCTAGTTTTAGTGCCATTTCAGGAAATTATTAACTTAAGTTCACTGGGCTGACGTGAATCAAAGTGTCCACCATGAATCTTACCCATACTTTTTTATTTGTAAGTGCCTTTATTCATAAATCTTCAGTCAAAACTCAAAAGCCGGTCCCACTACACAGGCCATTTTAGGCGTCTCGTCTGGCACACATTTCTCCAACTATTTTGTTTATTATCCATACATACAAATAATTTAATAAATAAAATTTATCGACGTGTTTCAATTTCTTTGTGAATTCTTCTTTGTTCGAAGATGTTAAATTTATGACGATATGCGTTTTCAAAATCTAATTTAAAATAAAAATCACGTGCCAATTTATCTCTTGAATGTTTGTTTTATTTTAATAGAAAAAAAGTTAACGTAGTAATGAATGTTATCACTAAACCCTGTTGGTTTTTTGACCAAATATGCAGATATGCACTTCATTTTGTTAGTTTTTTTTATATTAAAAAAAAAACCTAACTAAGAACCTAAAACCTATTGTATATATGATACAATATATTAATTCCATATAAAATAGGTTCTTAATTTGTTTTTTTTTTGTAAATAAAAAAAAACTAACCTAAAAGCCATACAAAAACTTTATGCTTTACCAAGCTTTAAATTAATTAAAATGCTTTATTTTGCTTCTCCAGTGACTGAAATAATTGTTCTGCTTTATAATTAAACTAATAAAAAGCGTTTTTTCATTAATTTTGTCCTTACTAAGAATGAAGTGCTTGTATGCATATTTAATATTTTTTTGCTCTAAAGTAGGGCATTTGACAAAAAATTCGCATTTATAATTGTTTTCTAGGTTTATAATAAATTATAATTCCTTTATAACAAACAAACAAACAAACATATGTAGATTTTAAACTACATAATCTTCAAAATAATACGCAATCTATTAAGTATAACAAGGCCACTTGTAAAAAAAATCTGTAACCTTCCAGAAAACATATTTTGAATGATGCGAACAGAGCTATAAAATTTAATTTGTTTTATGAGGTGGCGGATTATCCCCACATTCTATGATGAAATCAAATATTTTGAGACATTTGTTTGGGTAATCTTTAACCTCTTATAAATATAGAAAAATATCATCACCACACCGCAAAAAATTTAAAAAGGTTTTTTTTTTTGTATAATTGAGTTCTAAATGACGTTTAAAATGTCTTTTAAAAATATCTAATTGATATACTCGTACGTATATCGGTTTTTATGTGTGCTATCTTTTTTTTAATTTCAATAATTTCAAAAAATATATATTGTTTTTAACCCTTTAAATTCCGAGCTCCAGCGAATTGATACTTCGGTAGTATGGCGAGGGTAAATTTAGTTTATTTTCGTAATAACTTGTTTTTGTAAATTATTACATCTTACCAGTTAATGTGTCTATCTATATATATAAAAAATCAATGTAAGTATGTTTGTTTGTCCTCGATGTTCTCGAAAATCACCGGACCGGTTTCGCTGAAAATACCACAGTTTGTTTTTATTAGTGCCGGGAAGGTTTAGAAAGTAGTTTGAATGAAATCCAATATGTAAAACGGTTGCTATAACGTTTTAAAATTAGTATGAAAAACATTGAACCCGCCATGTTTTATTTAGGTTAGCCCATAGATATAACACTCTGGTTAGCCACAGATTGCATATTCAAAAGAAGAAGGTTTTTTTGGGTAGAATATTTTCAAAATGGAAAACAGAAGTAAAAAAAAAAAAATAAACATTTGGAATTAAATAAAATATTCAAATGAATGTTTCTTTATTTGGAGATAGTTACTTTCGCTGTCAAATCAATTATTGTACCCTAGCAAGGCCGGATACACATCAGCTAGCACATTTATAAAAATTGTATATATCTATCATAAGTAGTTCCTCAGAATAGCTACTTATGTTCAGAGAAATGACTTTGACATTGCCGATCGGATCTGCCGGCGTTCAACGGATACGAAATTTACTTATCCGATGGGTAATTTCAGCGCCAAAGACATTTTTATTATGACAAATATGATCAATTTAAAAATATATTTTTTTAACTGTAATACATGTAATAATTCCCAAGGTGATATTTAAAGAAGAGCAATATCTTAAATTGCTCTCCTGTATAATCTGTCATTTTTCAGTTATAAAATTTTTGCAGTATAGCGACGATATTTAGAATGAATGGGGAAAACACAAAGGATTGTGATGGAGTATAGTTTAGCAAGTTCAATATAGTCAATTCAACGCTGAATGTATACAGAGTTAACACAAAGAAAGTCTGAATGTATACAGAGTTAACACAAAGAAAGTCTGAATGTATACAGAGTTAACACAAAGAAAGTCTGAATGTATACAGAGTTAACACAAAGAAAGTCTGAATGTATACAGAGTTAACACAAAGAAAGTCTGAATGTATACAGAGTTAACACAAAGAAAGTCCCTAACGACGACCTGAAGATTGTTCTAGTTTTGCAAGTTCAAGGCACTCGATTTAGCGCCAACTGTGCATTCAAATTATTAAACTTCTTGATGGATGCTCTTACCAGAGTTCTTCTCAGGGGTTTTCAGCCCGACTTGATAAATAATCATTACCTTTTGATAATAATAAAAGTTTTCCCGGGACACAGCTGGTCTCCACAATGCAATGCTGGATACCATTTGAATAACTGTATATACAAAGGATAATAATAAATTAATCGATGAACACACAGAGCTAGACGTATTTATACTAATATCATCTTCTTCCCCTTGTCCCATTCGGGTTGGAGACCCATCACTTCGACAAGGCACCTCCAGGCCCTCTAGCACAGAACATCGATAAAGAATTTATCCATAATGTCAGTAACTTGTTATTGTTCTCGAACACGACTGCAGATCGCTAACAAACAACGGTTCGCATCGACTAAACATGCTTATTTTTGTTGTCGTGAACTGATCTTTGTTCGTTGGCGATCTATATAGTCTTGCTCAGAAACAATGACAAGTTACTGACATTATCGATAAAAACTTTATCGATGTTCTATGCTAGGGGGCCTGGCGTCCCTGTCTTGCACTACTTCGGCGACCTCTGTCCATTGCAGGCCCAATCTCTTCTCGCACAGCCTCTGGATTTGCTTTCCCCAAATATTTTATGTGGAAGTTGATCTTCTGGCATTACATGTCCTGCCATCTTCATCTGCTACTTTTTTTAGACGAGTAGGAGGGGTTTGATGCTAAGCACATGTTGAATTGTCGAGCTTCTCACTCGTGTTATACTAATATAAATGATGTAAATGTAATTCATTGTGCCCATTTGTTTTCAGTATTCCCTGATTTTGTTTTGCCTGATAACAACGGACAGTGCATTGCAAACGGGACGGAGCAAATCGGCTATCGAGGATATTGTGGAGATAAAGGCCTTTAAAAAACTGCTGCGATCAAAGACAAACATTCTTGTGTGTTTCATCAACTACCCGAGCACCAAGACTACTCAGGCCCTTAGGTCCTTCCGAGACGCAGCTGACATCCTCAAGGGGCATGGGACCATGGTCATAGTAGACTGTAGTGGGTAAGTTTCATCTCATATCTTTTTGTGTTTTGTATATATTTTGTTACATAGAATCCTACACAATACACTACCGCGTTCAAAACGAAAAACCATTGGTAAATTTGGGTTTTACTCAGAGCAGCGGAATGTGGAATGATCTGCCATTGTTCTCTGTGTTTCCTCCTCCCTCCTACTCCTTCTTCTCCTCTAACATCCCCAAAGATGATACAGGCCTTCAGGGAAATTATTTCCCTCAGGGCCTCCTGTGTGTTATTGTAAAAAAAAAAGAAAAAATGGTCCCCCTTTGTACCATTTACAACAAATGTACAAGTTGGCAACCCCTGCCTGCACTTGACAACTGATGAATTCATGATCTCAAGTCTTACATTTTGAAGTATGTGACTGTACCAAAATAATTTCTTAATTGAAGTTTACAATAGTACCTTTGTGTTTACTTTCGCGCTTGCCTGAACTTTCCTGACATTTTTTATGCGTTTATTTAAAAAACCTTTTACCGAACATTCCCACGTATTTAAAATCCGGGCAGACACATGCCAAATGGGCTAATGGAGCATAATGATTCGCACTGGAATGTTTCATTTTGCTTTTCTATTCTGCCACGTGTTGTGTCCATGGTGCTGGCAAAGTGACAAAGTATCAATCAAGAAAATTCCACCGGAGTAATAAAGCCGGATGTGATGTAGGTCACACAGAAGGCAAACATAGGAAAGGAATCTGAAATTCAGAATAGAACCAAACATTTTCTTTTACTGTCAAGACAGTTTCGCAACAACACAAGCTCGCCAATGGTATAAATAGATGATATTATTTTATATTTGCTTGTTTTTCAGAACTACCAAAAAGATGTGCCGCAAGCTGAAGGTGAATGAAGACGACCCTGTCTATCTAAAGCACTACAAGAATGGAGAATTTCACAAAGACTACGACAGGAAGACCACCACTTCTTCTCTCATCAACTTCATGAGAGATCCGTCGGGCGGGATTCCTTGGGAGGAAGATCCGTCGGCCACAGACGTGGTTCACCTGCCTGACCCCGATGTACTTACCTTTTGTGATTTTATATTAATATCTGTAATATTTTCCTTTTGTAAAATGCTCTTTATAGATATTGGGATGGTCAAATAATAGTCAATACACTGTAGTACACAATCGGATCTCACAATCTCGGGTGACAGGTGATAATGAAGAGAGACTGGACAACCATGCATACTCTTTATATACCTACAGTTATCTCGCCTCCGTGCCGTCTCTCTCATACAAGACTTCAGTAGCACATTCATTACAATATCTACCAATTACTAGAGACCTGAAAATTGATTGTAATGATGAGAATTTTTACACAAAATTCGTAATTTTTACGCGAATTTCACCATTTTTGCATGGATAAATTCGAAATTCGCAATTTTCGTGTAAATAACCATGAATTTTCGTATTTTCACACAATATTCTGTGGTATTTTAAAATAACAAAGTAATATTGAATATTCTAAATATGTTCTTAATAATATTCTCTGTCTATGGTTTTGACAGCTTGAATATCCATAAAATGGAACACAGTTAACTTTATGTCGTAAAATGCCGCGTACGGTCACTCGTTTTTCGATTTAAAAAGAAACAAAGAAAAAATATGCACCACTTTTGTTGCAAAATACAACCGTTTTTGCTAAAAATTGACCCATATTCTCAAAAATTATTCGAATTTGGCCAAAGTTTTACTGCCTCGTGAATTAGAATACATTACCGAATAGACTACCTTTCTGTTTGTACGTTTTGTTCGATTTCCAATACTGTTTTAGAAATACAATTTAATTCCCATCAAAAGGTGTGATACACTAGTTTGTTCACAGATCATAAATTCTGTTTAAATTACATACATCATAATGAAATATTCAAAGATAATCTGTTTGTGCTTTCAGTCATTGGTTCGCTTCCTAAAGAAGGGTCCGGTACTGAACCGGCCATCCATAATAATGTTCTTTGCACCTTGGTGTGGGCACTGCAAGACATTGAAGCCTGAGTATTCCAACGCTGCCACTGACTTGAAGGTATGTAAATTGCAGACACACTCATGCACTTGAGTGGAAACAAACAGAATCTAAGCGTTAGAGATTACATATTTATTTTTGTCTCTTCAGCGACTGGTAAAACTTCTGTTGTGAAATCTGTTCACTTCATTTCCATTTTATATATATTTCTGTACATACTTTATTATTAATGAAGAGATAAACCAGTAGATGTGTATTGTGGGCGTGTCTGTGTGCCTAAAGTACTTCGGGTGAAATTAATCAAACACTTTCAAATATCAAATTGCTTTCTTGAACAGATAATCTATATATTTCATTGGCCTCTGTGAGACCTAGGAGTTGAAAGGTCTAATGTATATTGGCGATATCAGTTTTCTTTCAAATCGGTATAGATCACACTTCTATCAATTTATCTCTTCAGTGTTCATCGTGTCTGTCAACATGATTTAGAAATTTAACAAAATAGAACTAAAAACTTTTATTTATAGGGCAACACCGATTTTTAATCATAAATTAGTTCAGATTAAAATGAGATTTGACTTCCGAATCTAACATGTTAACCAGTGGCAGCTCGTGACTTTATGGTATGCTGGAGTGCTAAGATTGAAAAATTCAACATTATTAATGTTGTGCAGCCCAAAATTATTTTTTTTCATAAAATCGATTTTTTCTATGAAGATATTTCAGCAAACCGCCAAGCTGAAAATTTCAAACAAAAATCGAAATACTTTTCGGCTACGACAACATCAATAATTCCGTTTTTTTTCAATCTTAGCACTTTAGCACACTCAATAATCACGAGCCTCCAATGATATTGACTGCACGGGAAAATTGGGATAAATCAGTGCTTATCAGTGCAATAAAAAGTGCACATTTTTACCAGAACGAGTAATTTTTAAAATTTATTTAACATCTCAAAAAATGTGTTATTTGATATGTATATTTCAAAAATACAAAAAGAAACTTTGCCTTGCAACGAGTTCAAACATTAAATTGAACTGAACGCAGTTTGATATTGATGTGAAAAATATTCACTTGAATTATAGTGCTATTTTGAAATTTCATCATGTTTCCTTTCATCTAGTTGCCATTTAAACGATCTCAGCGCCCTCCATTTGTGTATATATTTTGCCAACCTGTATTACCTATGCGAATTGTTATTACACATTTGAAACTTCAAATTTATGTGCACATTGTTTGTTGTTGGAGATTATAATATTTAGGGGAACCAAGTGGCATCCGTGGGGATTAAACTCTGTCTTTTGGGTTGGATTTATTACCTCAAACTCTGCAATAGTTTGTACCTTACTAATTAATATATATTTCAAAACCCTTTGCTTACCTTTGAACATTTTGGCATTGAAATAGCTAATTAGCTGACTAGACCTCATCTAAAATTGTCACGTTAAATTAAAAACATGATTTCTTTTAAATGAAGTCTTTTTAAATTATATACATATTCTGAAACATTAACTCGGTAGATAAATTTAACGAGTTGCGTTGCGAATGATATTTTTATTCTCTTTAAAATGTTGGAATTCTCGGGACACCTGTGGAATAAGTCAATAATTAGTTCTGTATGTTAATTGTTATTTTAGGGAGAAGCGTTCTTGGCAGCCGTTGATGTTTCTAGGCCGGAAAACTCAGGATTGATTCATCAGTACAATATTTCAGTATTTCCAACACTGCTTTTCTACGAGTAAGTTACACGCATAATTCCTTAAATTTACCAATGGTCTATGCATATCATCGCCATACTGCCAAAACTATAACTGACAAATGACAACAAATTATGCGGGAGAACGATTTAAAGATTTTCTTTTCTTTAAACATCTCAGGAATTATTTTACATATGTGTTAGAGAAAGCAAAGAAAAAATGTTTTCATAAAATCGATCATATTTGTGGTAATAAAAATGCCTTAAAAATGGTCTATTAACAATACATGTACATTTATTTTTTTGTAATTTTGAAAGAGAAAAATTAAGTAACACGTGTTAAAACCAAAATACTCAACTGTGGTCAGCTGATATCAATTAGACTAGTCGACATGCAGAACGTCATTTAGAACTCAATTATACAAAAAACCCATTTTTAGATTTTGTACAGTTACATATGTATTCAGTTTTAGCAGCAGTTATGGCGATGATGTATTTTTTATCTTTTTACGGGACGGGGCTGTTAAATCTGTTCTTGAAAAATTCCATATTGAATGAAAGAGGAAAGGTGAATACGGGCTGCTGGTTTCACATATGCCATTGTACAAAATGAGAGTTGGAGAAACAACTCATTCTCATGCTGCCAACATAAACGGTAAATGGGTGTTCCGCTCGTGTCTACTTAATTTCTTGTACTATTGCACAGGGAATAATGTTAAATAATAATTAAAGCCTGATGACAAAATTTGACCCTTTTCAATTCATTGGGCCATTAACCATTTAACCAACCTGTTAAATAGTGCATATCTGTTACGTATACTTTATGAAACCACCAAATTAATGATTGTTTACCATTACAATTTTGGCCATTTCAAAGCCATCACTCGGCGCGATTTAACACAATGCGTGTGTTTTTGTGAAACTTCATGTATCACATATGTGATATCCGCATACGGAGATAGCCACCGATGGATCACATATGCGACAACCGCATAGTTCAGGTTCATACAAACAAATTAATATTATTATTTTGCCTGCAGGAATGGGAAGCTCAAGTTCCCGTATGAGGGAGAAAACAATCGCGCTGCTATTGTCGAGTTCATGCGAGACCCGCAACCGATGCAGAAGAATTCCATTAAGTCCCATATCCCAAAAGAAAAGGACTGGGCCTTAACCATTAGTGATGTCATTCATCTGACCAGTAAGTCAATATACATGACGTTTCATTATGGGATCAATGTCTCTGTTCATGCTTTGTATTTCAAATTCTTTGTAGGTATTTATTAGGGCACCCTCCCTGCAAAAATACTATTTGGACTTTGTGCCAAACCTAGTCTTAGACACGGTGCATGATTTTTTTGTCCTCTTTCAGTCAAAAGTCACCAACTCAGAAACACAATTTTGACATATCGATTTTTGAATGTTAGAGATAAACACTTATTTGTATACTTATGTTTTATTATGATGAATAAACCTTGAAAAGACACATTATAATATAAACTTTTCGTTGTCTATATAATATGGAATTAATTTTGAACATAGGTGACACATTTGACCCGATGCTAAAAGAAGAGAAGTCAGCTCTGGTGGTATTCCACGCACCCTGGTGCGGACACTGCAAGAGAATCAAGCCAGAGTATGAGCGTGCAGCTTCTTTGCTGAAAGATAGGGGTGTAAGTAAATAATCATTTTATAATAAAATAACATTGTGCATTTCATTTTTATATAAAGTTTTACAATTCAGACACTTTTTTAGTTTACCTTTTTTTTCATTCTTTAAACCCAAAATAAGAATCTAATAGCCTATTTTATATATAATGCAGTATAATATACTGTATTCAATGACATTACATACTTATAGACACACTATTGTCTAATATAATTAACACAAAATGTGGCACGGATAACAAACACTCTTATGTTTCCAGTAAATTCTTAATTCAAACATCACTTTTTTATGAAAAAGACGGGCATTTAATAGATATGTCTGTTGATCGCGATGGATGTGTGTCCATACGTCATTTTCGTAATTCAAAGTTGCATCGAATATCACGGATGTGGGTGAGATACGCCTACTCGCTTACACTGCAATAGGACCTATTAAGAAAGGACCTACTGCTAGAAGGTTTTCTTTCTTTGACTCGTGTTTTGCTATCTCACTTTCTCTAATAACATTTAAGATTTTCGGGAATAAGTTATCTAATGTCATTGGAAACAATGGAATAATATTTATTTCTATTATTCGTAATGTCATTGATTGTTTCCCGATTACAATTATTGTATTATGTATAATATTAAGTAATTTGCGTGTATTTATTAATGAGATTTTACTGGTGTTTGCCGTGTAATGGAAACACTTTTACATCACACCGGAGGGCATTTTGGCACTTATTTGTGCAATTTGGTTAGAGACAGCAGACCATCTCATTCGACGCATGACAGTTTAATACTGGTTTAATCGTAAATCAAAGTACGGCAATTGCCGTACCGTTTGCTTGCCACTTTGTGAGCTCTGCAACATGTCTATTGTTTGTAATGTCATCAACTGTATTATATATAAAATAGAAAAAGAAAAAAAACTGACCTATAATCCATACAAAAACTTCAAACTTTATTAAGCTTTAAATTAATTTAAACCCACTATTTTGAATATCGGCCAACGTAAATAATTGTTTCTGATTATAATCCAGTTGAAACTGAAAGAACGAAAGGAACGAGTCTGAATTGTAAAACTTCAATTTTTTATGTGTATCGATGTTCTTTATAACATCTGTGATGCCATCTCGCCACTCACCACTCACAAGGAGCACCAGCAAAGCCATCCGTGTCGAGCTGTAAAAATCTTTCAGTTTTAATTAGGTAACCCGGGTAACAATTGTTTTTGCATTTGTTACCAAGGATAAATAAATAAACAATGATTGTTGTCAAATTTTTTAAAGTGATTTCTCTACAGCATAATAACATAAAACTAAAAGTATAAACAAAAGGCTGGCTCTTTTTTTCAAAGATACATTCTTAAGGTAGGGAGATGCAGTCAATCGGGCAATATATCTATTATGTATTCTAATTTATTTATTCAATGACATTTCTTTTGTTTTACAGATAACTGGAATGCTTGCAGCAGTTGATGCCACCAAGGAACCAGAACTAGCATCCAAGTTCGGAGTCAAGGGCTACCCCACCTTGAAGTACTTTGCGAATGGAGAGTTCAAATATGACATAAGCCTGCGGGAGGAAATGAAAATTGTCGAGTTCATGAAGGTTCTTTATAAATTTATGTATTCAATATTTACATATGTATTGTCCAATAAATTAAAAGTGTTTAATGTCATATCTGTTATAATTAATTGTCAATTTTGCTGAGGACCTTGAAGCATTAAGAATTATGGGAAATTACCTTTGGACACCGCAAGCGACAGTCCCGGCCAACAAACTGTCACCGAGAGAGAATGATTATACAAGATCTGACTCAACGGTTAGTAGGGAAACCTGCTTACTTTATTAGTTTTCAAGGAGGATACCATCTTCTGGTTCTTCTTAGTTTCATGTCTATCATTTTAGTTCTGGCAATATCAACTTGTTAGATGGTTGAGCGGTATATAGAGTCAGGTTCCCACTGTGGTGTCGCGGGTTCAATGCGTACATATTATGATGGTACACAGAAGGAACTGTTCAAATATTGTCAGGTTATGCTGGAACGAGTCAGCGCTTCTCTCTAGGCTATAGCCCATTGGCACAGCACCCCCCTACATCTAGATAGAGATTTTCCCTCAATCCACCGTAATAGAAGTGCTTAATGTACATGTATATTCAATTTCATTTTTTGTATTACCATTTTATCTCATCATATTATTTTATATATGTATACAACTAAAAGAAGTGTTCAAGTCAAAGTCCTTGTTTGTTAGCAGATTGAGATTGAGAATTTTTGCATGGATGCAAGTTTTTTTTTTATTTAAAATATGTTTTGTGTAATATACGTTAAAAATATACTGACTTGCGAAGCTCTGAGTTTGTGTCTATGCAATGGACTTAAGTCTTAGTTGGCCAATGGATAGGAATTTTGACTTGGCCACTTTTAGTTGTATGCTTGCAATATATTCACATCTTTCTTTTTGTATTAATCTTATATTGTATTCTTTTTAAACGACAGACAGAGTATTGCACCGGGCACACACTGCTCTATTCCGCTGAATTAAGCAATATTATTCGTAGCCTTGAAATGCTTGTCTTTCTTTGAAAGTTTTTTTTAGCGTCTAGATAGCTGTAATTATGAACACTATTAGGTTAGGAATAGTTTTTCTTGGCTCCCTGTATATTAAACTCGAAATTCGGATTAGGCCGGTGTACAACAATGCATCTTATGTTAACATGCGATCTGGGTTTTATTGATTTATACATACATAATTAAAACTTCCTCATTTTCTTAATGACACTCTGTGTTTGTAAGATAAGTGCATTGATTAAAGTGGTGCAGTGTTTGTTATTTTGCTCGAGAGTAACAATTTATTTCTATAATTCATTCATTAATGATTCTTTAAAAAAAATCTACGGCAGCAATGTATGTAAAGCTAATAAATTATTTATTTACTTTTGGTTTCAGGACCCCCAAGAGCCAACCCCCCCGCCTCCTCCCCAGCCGATGTGGCCTGAAAATGAAGCCAGCAATATTGCGCATCTTCAGACAACTGACTTCCGTAGCACCCTCAAGAAGAAAAAGCACGCACTAGTGATGTTTTACGCCCCTTGTGAGCACTTACTTTCCAATCTCTAAACTAATCTTCGCATGTTTCTTTGAACGATGCTTCTTTTGGTTTGTTCGCACCATCTTTCTTAACACTTAGTTAATGTTTCAGGGTGCAGTCATTGTAAACGAGCAAAACCTGAGTTTTTAAAGTTGGCGGAGGCTTTGCAAGAGGACTCCAGAACTATAATTGGAGCTGTGGACTGTACTGAACATCAGAGCCTCTGCCAAGAACATGGCATCAAAGGCTACCCAACCATCAAATATTTCAGTTACTTTGACAAGGTCCGCAAAGACTACACTGGTAACAGAGTGGTAAGTGTTCACATTGATTTTCCTTGATCAGATCACACATGGGTTTTTTTTTATATTTAAGAATCAAACAGTTGTACAATATGATAATTACATTGTTAAATGAACATAAGATAAACCAATTAAGTTCCATTAATTGAGCAGTTATAATCAATTAAAAATACTACATTTTAAACAAAAAAAAAACAAAAAATTAATAATCGATATTGTAAGAACAGTTAAAATTAGATAAAAGTAAAATTTTCCCATCATATGATAAATTCAGTCAGTTTGACTTTATATGTTGTTTTCAAAGTGCAGTTGAAGTGTCGCAATGATTCTTCTTCATTTATAAAGAGCAATGGAATAATATCATATATTTATATAGAGTATTAATTTTCAAACGTACATTCTATCAAACAAATGTCATTATTCATCCTGCCAGAAATCGTTTCTAAAGCAATATAATCATCAACTTCTGTATAATTTATGTGTGTACTTATTTTTAATATGTTTTTTGTGTGTTGTAGGCAGCTGATATGATAGACTTTATGAAGGATCCCACAGAGAGTACGCCGAGTATTTCCAAAGCGAAAGTGGACACGAGTCGTTCACAATATGAAATAGACGTTTTGGACCTCACCGATAAAACTTTTGAGAAGGAGATAAGTGCTCCTGGACTGACTCTAGTGATGTTCCATGCGCCATGTTAGTATAACCTATTCATCTTTACCTAAATAAGCTTTTTTATAACAGTTTTACATTTAATAAAGCACCTAGTGATGAAGTAAGGACTACTATGTTTTTTATCAACTTGTGATTATGTAAAAGTCACAACATTCATCAATAATAATTGTGGCTTATTTTACTAAAAGCTATACATTTACGCAGTGGCATGCAGTCCATAAAGGCTGAAAAGCTGTGCCTACCCCTAAGAAAAATGAACCATAAAAACAATAGAAAATTGCTAAAAATTTCTGACAAAGGTTTTTTTCCATGAATTTGATAAGAAACTTGTACGCTCATTTATTCAGTTGGCCACAACAATCAGCGGAAGTTGATAATAAAATAAGTCACTGTATCAAACGTGTCTACTTAGATTAATTTAAACAGACATGAGGTGATATTTTTCAAATTAGCGTTTTATAAAATTATTCATATGTTATTACAGTTTCTCCTAACAACAGTGATTTAATAAATTTTCTTTGAAAATTACTTTTCGACATTCAGGGAGCTAACTAACCAAGTCTTCTTCTGGCGCTATTGAATTATTAGCAACACCTGCTATGACTAGCAGTCTGCTATGCGTGCTAAGGGAACATTTCTCTTGGCCCCGCCACCCCACTTGGCCCTAGAATGGTTACACAGTCTGTCTCGCTTCAACTCATGTAGCCATCTCGCTCGAGCTTCGTCCTTGCCAAATTCACTCAAGTGAAGCTAGATTTTCAACAAAATTATCTAACTTTACAATGACTTCCTGTAAAAATAGGCTTAGATGCAAGTAAACTGGTTTTACACACATATTCGTACATGTCTATAGAATATATTTGCATATAATTACAACCTAAAATATTTACTTCTTTTCCGAAACTCACAAAATGTAAAGAGGTTAGACATCATATTTTATAGAAACTATTTCTTTAAAACCAAATAAAAATTATTGCGTCTAGGCAGAGCAATAGAAAATAATGGAGGCTAACACTAACACTAGATGTTTTCCATTTCATTCTGAAAAAATCTCAGAAAATGTTAAAACAAGGCAATGTTTGAATTGATCAAACTAGACAACCCAACGCCTGGGCCCAAGAGCCAGGTAAGAGAAGTACGTGCCTCTCGCATTTCACCCTCGGATCGAACAACTTCTCCAGCCTTCACTCTGCATGACTGTTTCGCCCTTGACTCGACTTGCTTCTTTCATTTCGCCTTTTACGCCGGACCCTGCTTCACCCTCCCTTAGATACCTCGACCTGCCGCTGCCGGACAAGCAGCCGCTGATGTCACCACCCGCTACTTCAGCGCTTTATGCTCCAGGGACCAGTCTGACCGGTGCCATAACTCAACTGCTAACTGCTCTCGTAGGGAGCACATCTCCATTGGGAACTGTTCAAAGGGATACCAAACACCTTTCCCAAGGCGCTTTACAAAATACAAAAGTTGAACCGCCCTGTGTGCCGGTGCCTAATTATTTACAGTATTTTTCTTGTGCAGGTCCCACACGTCCCATACAGTCACTTTCAAATGTTCATTGTGCAATTCATACCCAAACTTGAAAAACTACACACAATAGCAATGCACGCCACTGAGACATTGGATTATATGCATTTTCGTTGTTTCAGCTGCCTAGACTAGGACGTTTGTAACCGATATATTCCCAATTTAATTACATATTGGATAATTCACATTAAATTTAGTAGTTAATTGTCCAATAATTAAATTGGCAATATACGCCATGAGTGTCATAGTCTAGTCAGCGTAAATACAAAAATGCATTATATAATCCATTGCCTAGATATTCTTTTAATGTACCTAATTATTTAAAGTTAGTATGAGTCATGTGATATGTTTCTTAAAATTATTTATTTTTTATTGCAGGGTGCGGCCATTGCACTAAAACCAAACCAGCATTCGAAGCGGCAGCCAAACAAGTAGAAAACGACAAACTCAAAGCCAAACTGCGCATGATGGATGCCACAGTAAACCCCAAGACTGCTAAGGCCCAAGACATTAGCGCCTATCCGACATTCAAATTATTCGGAAAGAGTCTGACGGCCGTAACCTACTCAGGAGAAAGAACTATTGATGGGTTTTTAACTTATATTAAAAACAATCTGAATGTGAAAGTAGAACTCTAAAATAACTACATATTATTTTGTCGTCTCTCAATAAGTCATTATGAAGGTCAACAATTTTATTTTAATCATCACATTTTTTAAATTCAATTTAATGTATTTTGAGTGTTCCCAAACTGAAGGCAGTGAATGGTTGTACAATTATTATTGAATCTCATTAGTATCACCAATGTCTAATCTATCTAATGTGCAATTCTGATGACAGGTGATTAAAGCTGGAATGATCTACTAATTTCAAAGAATATGGGTTAAAACATGACTTTTGTTGTATATGTACATTAGCAGCTTTACAATATTTTACTTCCTCTTCATATCTTCTCCCTGCAAATATTACTTTGCGGAAAAACATATCCGTAAATATCGGTAATTAATAAGCTGATGAGCGCTCCTTGCTGTTTTATCATCTGCCATAAATAACCCGGAAACTTTGTTTTCCTAATTGCTTAAAATTAATGTACTTATTATTTTAGACTTTTCATTGAAATTTTTAATTCCATACTACAGTCTCCCTAACACAAAGATAATCAAAATTTGACCTTTTTTTTTTTTTAAATACCATAATTCTAATAAAATAATGTATGTTATATCAATAAAGCAAATAAGTGTAAATTATAATTATCTGTTTTTAATGAATTTAATAAATCTTTTTTTTTTTTGTAATGTTATATTGACCTGCCATAGATAAAGTCCTTAATCTCCCAATCTGTTCCTTTACTAAGGAATTCTTGGTTGATAATAATTTTGACATGATTTATCCGCATACATTGATATTTCAAATATAATAAAATTTATTTAGAATTTCTCCTTTGTGAAGTTATAGATCTGCGATAGGGTACTATATTTGTATATAGGGCATGTCGATACTATAACAAAGGAACTGTTTCAATAGTATTAATGTGAATACCCCATATTATTAAAAATATTCAATTGAAATAAATCATAATACACAAATATTACACTAACCTCTCATCATCAGATTAACTTTTGATGTTGGAATCCTAATAAGGGTTACAGTATACAGTTAACCAAATAAAAAGCATTCCAGAATAAATATAGTTTTTTTTATTTTTATTATTTATTTACTTATCATCGTTGCGCGAGTAACATCTCTTAAGTGACATATAAGCGATATCTACATTGTTTTATCTAGTAGTCTAGGCGCCCTCGTGGCTGCCAGCTGCGCTTTATAGTCGCTCCTGATTTATCTTTGAAGTATTGGGAAGTTATTAATTTTCCCAGTGTAAAAATAGCATAAAATAACCGCAATAATTTTTAGGTTCTTTTTATAAAAATTACATGATTTTAGTGCTGTCATTTCGAGCTTAAATCAAGTTTATAATAAAAACCCAAATATTTTGAGTTGAAATCTGCTTCGTTCTGCTGAATTAACGCATGATGTGACCAATGTCCGGGTCACATCTGGCGGTCGGTCGAAGGCCCTTAGCACATGTACTAGTGAAGTTCGGGCTACGGTGGTTGTAAAAAATATTACAACCGGGAATTGGGCTGCTGGGACCCCAACAAGGACACCGCCAGCTGGGGCGAGAACGAGCCTTTACCTTCGTCATTGAGATAGTGGCCAAGTTCCTCAACAAGCACGACTTTGACCTGATCTGCCGGGTGCATCGGGTGGTACAGGACGGGTATGAGTTCTTTGCCAAGAAGTAACTGGTACTGCGGGGAATTCGATAATGCAGGAGCAATGATGTCAGTGGACGACACGCTGAAGTGCTCCTTCTGGATCCTGAAGCCGGCTGACAAGCGCCTGGCATACGTGCAGACCAACACCAACCATCCCGTCACGCTGCCCAGGAACGTCACCAAGACAAAGAAGATTTTGAGGGCCCTCTGGATCAATCCCACCGGCCACCATCCTCCCCCGCCGCTCCACCCTTTTAAGAGTATTCTGTGTTATTTATCCTAAAAATATGGATAATAATTCTTTGTCTTAGCTTAAATACACTCTTGAATATAATGGAAACAATCACTCTATCATTTGTATTAGCGTCTTGCAATATATCGTAAGGAATAAATACAGTTATCTTCTTTTTTTCCAATTTAACATTAAATTTAGTTTTGATAATTTAACTGCATCTCTTTATATGGCCTATAAATAATGTGTAATGATAGACTGTCCAAAAAGAGAAAATAAATGTAAAAGAAAAAAAAATTATAATAATAATAAATTCGTAGAATAGACGTAATATAAGAATAGGAAGTAATATTTGTACAGCGCCCCTGAGGTGATTTCTCACAAAAGCGGCGGTATAGAAATGGTCCAATTATTATTATTATTATTTTATGACCCCCCTGACTTGGCAGATATTACTTGTACGACGACATTATATTGAATGTGTCACTTATTATTTCCCAACTGCTATACCCCGCATACGCACCTATGGTTCAGGGACTGCCTCATGAAAATGACAGGATCGTTTAAGTAGAAGAGAATGATGTATCAAAGATGGGGTGCAAGAATGGAGTTGTTCCATCACCTGTCTGTGTGTCAACCCCTGCAGAGTGCGGATAATTGGTTAGATTTCATTACATTATTATATTGGTTAATCGTGAGTTTGTTAATGACGATATTCATTTTTTTTATTTGAGAATGGATCCACATAAATTGCCCTAGACACAATAAGACATTGTAACATATATAATGCATCTACCTAAATAAGGACAAACAGGGATACAGGTCAGTGAAAGGTAAGCCAATAAGTTTAGGAAACCTTAAAGCCTCGCCTCAGTGGAAGAAAGAATCTTCTTACTTCCATGCTCGTCCCCCTCTAGCGATGGCGATGGTGGATACTTCAATGTAAGATTGTAGATATCTGAATCTGGTGCGATGATATGAAAAATGTCTGTCTTCGAAAATGGGTAAGGGTAATGTGGGTTACAGACAGTTAATATAATATGTGGGCGTGGCATATCTGATATCACTCACCATGTCCAAGGCCTATGTCATATTTGGGGATGCTGTGTGGAGGGTCTTTTAGAGGATAGGGAGGGGTGAACCTGGGTCTCGAAGAATAATGAAACAAGAATAATGAATAATGTCATAATAATGGAGTAATGAAACACAGGCCGGCAAATCATTCCTAAGATTGCAATCCATTTGTTAAGGTAGGCGAATCTATCAAACGGACCGCCCGTTTCTGCACAGATTCAAGAGTTTTTTTTTCAGATATTTTGGGGGCTCCCAACCAGTGGTGGCTGCCAAATTCTCAGCGGGGCTTGCGATTTGTACAGGTCAGCAGTTGTGTTCTATTAAATTATCTGCGGGCACGGTACAATACGCCCAGCTTCTGAGAGGCTAACCTTACTCTGGCTTCGATGGAGCCCCCATACCTGAGCTGGTCACTTAGGGTTACATCAAGCATATCATTGGAGGGCTTATTGGAAAGATTAGTTCCATTAGAGGAGACTAGATTGTCATTTCGATCCTTTCTAGGCGTAATCAGACATGATTGGGTCTTTGAATCATTAAATTTGACGAGGTTATTCTTACCCCAAGAGAAAACCCTCTGAAGGTAAACGTCCATTCTCTGCTTCAAATGTAGAAAAAATTATATTATAACGTCCGTAATCGATATTGGAAAGAGGGGGCACTGCAATGCATATACGGTGCACCTAATGTCATAAATAATACAGAATCTCATACAATAAATTAATAAGTTGATCGCCTCTTTTACCAGTTGCTATTTTTTCACGAGAGTTTGTTACTGATTACATGGTAATAAATAATAGTGTGCATATAAATACTAAAATGTTTTTTTTATTTATAATTTCTTCAAAAAATTGGTATTTACTTTGTTGCGTCATTATTAATTAATTCATTTTAAAAATATGCTTTATTTACATTACTTTATAAATATACATAAATATTTACATGTTTATGTATATTTATAGAGTGGTGTTAACAAAGTATATTTTTATTAGTTTCTTTTACTTATTTATACAATCCTTTCAGTTCCTTTTTTTTAATTAATACCTGCCTAATTGAGAAATAGGGTACAATCACAATTTTTTTTTTACCAAAAATTAAAGAAAAAAATTACAAACTGGAATATTCAAAGGATTTTTTTTTTACGATAGGAATAGTCCTTCAACAACGTTTTGAATATTCACTTTTCAAATTAGGCCAAAAACGCCTTCTTTCGCGCGGTTTTGACATGTAACGTCACTGCGCATATCTTGACAGCTGCCATAGTCGCGCTAGTGTAATCCAGTAATCAGTCTTCAGTTGATCGTTTGTTTTTAGAAGAAAATGTCCGTAAATACCGTGGATAAATACTGTATAGTTGTGACGTCAAATTTCGCTAGCCAATCATGTCTCGTTATCGATATTTGAATTTTCATTCAACTTTAAAAGCGAATTAATTAATTTAATTATTCATATAGAATAAAGACGAGCACATGTGTTTCTATATTCTAAAGAATATTCAGTGGTTCTATATTCTAATAATATACCTATCTAATATTGTATATTTAAAGAAAAAGAAATTATATCTTCCTATATACTTACTCCTATTTCCTTCCATTTTTGTTTCTCTTTATTTTTTGTAAAATTGCAGTCATAAAAATTGCAATAAAAAACAATTGTTGGGTGCAGTTTGATATTACGGTGTGTAGGACATCACCAAAAAGGGAAGTGCCTCTGACTCTAATGATAATTCCTCCACCCTGTCAGCCAAGTGAATCTCTAACTTTAAACAACAACTTTTTCATACAAATAAGCCAGTGAACCTCAAATTTTAAGAATACAACTTTTTGTGTAGATTTAAGGAAGTAATTAGTTAATTTTAAGTACAAAGACTTTACGAGTAGATTTAAGTAATTGCCTATCTAATTTTATTGAATTAATTATGTCTAATTAAGATTAACTCTAGTTTTAAGACTAACCCCACGACTATCAAAATAAATTACTTGTAACTACCTAAGATCGCTTTTCTATTCCTCCCTTTTTGCCTTATTCCTAGAATTATACCAACTGCACTACACACCGTCGTATCAAATTAATTAATTAAATTTATTCTTTTTTGGTTTTTAAGTACGATATTCGAGTTGAGTTATTTTTTTTACATATATTAAATGCATTGAAAACACTATATTACATATACTGTATGTACCCTATTCTCGTAATTATATATAAGGAATATCTAACCTTATAAAAAAATCTGTCATTGGTAGATGTTGCCCTTTATATTGTTGCCATCTGATTTGGATTCACCTGATTGGTTAGTTTTCTATGTCAACTGCCAACATCGCCCACATCACCTCCTGTCAACTGTCGACTCGCCGGTCGATTTCGCGATTTCTCAGTTTTTGTTTCTTTTTTGCTACTTTTGGGAGTTGTCGGAAATACAGAGTTAAGATGTCATTCATCAACAACCCGCATAGACTTTGCTGATATACTAACGAGCGATCAAGGTTTATTGCTTTTCATAATATTGTATTTCGAAAATGTGAAAATGCACTTTTAGCTTTCATACGTAACACTAAAAGAGAAAATCTTATTTTAACCCTTTCGATTCAGAATCTCGCCCTTTAGTAAAAGCTATATTATAGTTATTCTCATTTTCTTAAAAGTAATTGGCATAAATATTTTGATAATTTTAACGAATTTCTTCGATTTAAAAAATGTCTGCGTTGAATGACAAAAAATGATAACTGGTGTTGTAATTATTGCTGATACTTAAATATGTACTCGCATTTTCATTGAATGGTATGTTTATATAATTTGCGAATGAAGCGAACCTTTTATATCTTTTATGTGTTTTTTGCCTGGTGGATGTGAAATACTTATATATGTATTGATAAGATACCTATGGCTTTTGTCTCGTATTCAGTGTATGCAATGATATCAGTGTTGACATGATACAGTTTATATTATATTAAACTGGGGCTCACATTAGATGTAAATTCAATTATTTGCTTGGATGTTGGTTAGTTTCATGTCTACCAAGTCGGGATCACATATTAAAATTCAACATTGTACGAATTCAAGAAGTTTCTATGTCAATAAGCAAGCAACCAAAATAATGATACCTTTTATGCTAACTGAAACTATCCTCACCTAGATTATTTAAATTCCAGTTATCTGTGAAGTTGAATAATTCTATGAATGCTCTAAAGTTTTTACAATTGCTAGACCTGTAATGGTAAACGTGAAACAAATAAAAATCAGCGTTAACCATTATCTTATTTATGTCTATTTGTGAACAAGACAGAAATCTACTTCCACTAACATGATAGCACATTTTGCATACTATTTTGGTTTTTATAGTGGTTTACCGTCAATTATTCCATGTCCTTGCATCAATGTTCCGTGCTGCATACTACCTTCAATTACATATCCAATCATGACAGCTAATGGGTCGGTTACTTAATTTCTTTGGTAAAATACATTTTATTTGCAGTAATCCAGTATGGCTGACAAATCAAAGAAGAATCCCTGGCATTCAAAAGCCAGGGAAAAAACTGGCGCAACCTCAAAAACCAAAAGTGAAACTGCAATTGCTGCTGCTCCCAAACAGACGGCACCCAAAGACACCAACACCAGATTTCAGGAAGCCAGTGCCAAGATGCAGGCATCGGTGCAACGTCATATTCAGGAATATGAGTCTTCCTCGGAAGAAGAAGACTTGGAAGATGGAAAAATTCTAGGTAAACTGGTTTTTAGGCTCTTGAGGACTATTTTATTGTTTTTTTGTGTTTATTTAAGACTATCTAGAGCTCCTTTTGGGGAATAGTTTGATACCTGTGTTATAATTTATTGTTTTCGGACTTGTTGCAGTGTAATACTGGGCCAATCAAAACATCATAATTTTTGACATTTTTCTAAAAGCTGTTTAAAACGTATTTAATTTTCGTTTTATTTTAAATACCAAATTGATCAGCCATGATTTCTGGTTGAGGCCATGAAAGAGGAAACAACTAGGTCTTTTCATTCGCTTAGGACAATAATATCTTCCAATTTACTGCCACCACAGGCCGCGCTCCAACAAGTTATTGATATTTTTATAATTCAGCATTATTAATAAGAATTTTTATTAGTTTCATGGTTGTATAAGGTTTGCATAACGTGGTTTACGACGTGGAACAGCTGTCGTATGGTCAGTTCTGATATTTACCAGTCTTTATTATAACAGATTTACTAAATAACTACTAATTTAATGATATGTATCTCATAATTACTTTGAATAATAACACTGGCATACCAAAGCGGTGCTCGAATTTAACACTGGAACCTGTTTGAACCTAATATATGGTTCTTATTTCAGATTCTGTTATGGTCAACTATACAACCAGCAGCAAGAATGCAGATTTGGGCAGGACAAAGGAGTTCCTCGAACAATCTTTTCACTCTGGTGCAGTCATTTGCCTTGTCTGCATCGCTTCAGTCAAGAGAACACAAGCTGTAAGCAATCTCTTTTTAAATTTCCCCCTACAATAGTGTTTCAGGTGATCAACCTCAAACACACTTTTGATAAAATACAAATTGAAAGTCGGTGCTGATATTTGATATGTATATAAATAAATGTATACATTATATTGTAATATCTCAAAACTTTCTTTACCCGAATGGAAATGATATATTATTTAGACTTGTTTCATGAAATACATATTAATTTTTTAATCATTGAAGAAGATAATATTAGCACATCCCAAATGAACCACGAAACCGAAAAAACAACCGAAATTAACAGGTAGAGGTCCTGGGTTCGAGTCCCAGATGCGACTGAAATCTTTTTAATTTCTGTTGTTTTTTCGGTTTCGTGGTTCATTTGGGATGTGCTAATATTATCTTCTTCAATGATTAAATATTACAATGAGGTTTACAAACTTCAATAAGTTATAAAAAATAAATTGCACATATTAATTTATTCCCCTTTTTTCAGATATGGAGTTGTGAGTCTTGTTACACGGCATTCCACCTGCTGTGTATACAACGTTGGGCTAAAGACACGGTTTATCAGCAAGCCCAGAACATGGAACCTGGCTTGGGAGAGTTACCCATTCGTGATAAATCTTTCAAAAAACTCCAGTGGTGCTGTCCCAAATGCAGATCCCCATACAGCGAGGTTTGTCACACACCGTTAAAATATGTAAATTATTATGTACGGAGATAAATCAGAATAAAGAGATTCTCGCTTGTGTAGTGGTGTACTGGATGGATAAAAAAATAATTATATTTAACCTTTATAATGTTTGGCATTTGGATGCAAACAAACCCATACGTGGCAGTACTCGTCCATAATTTCATTGCTGGTATCATCCTCTCCGATCGCACTTTCATTGGAGGATCCGCCTAGGGTGAATTACAACTCCTTCGGATACATTATATATAGTACATCACGTCATTTATACTTTCCTCCTTCTCTGCATGTCAACATAAATTTTTCTATTCTTGTATGGATATTTTCCTTTGCTAATGATATTATGTTTTCTGTATTAAGAGCCACATTTTTTTTCCTGTCGTTTTCTTTTATCATAGACCATATATTTTCAATTGGATTATGCTCCGGGTAGTAAGGAAGCAAATACAAGTTATAGATAAATTATAAAACTTGTTACAGACAGTTAACGGGGAGAGGGACATCTAAGAGTTATTATTTATTAATTCAAAATAATGATAATATTATTTTGCCATATGATAAACATGGTGTTTTTAAAGAGAAAAATATTAATTACGGTTTTTTTTTTTTTTTAAATGGGCTCTTCATCTATCAAAATAAAATTTTAAATATTACACATTTCTGACCGTTCTACGCATGTTTTACAAAAACATTTAAATAGTTGCATAACCTTCAAAAATGCTGTGAAGGTTTTAATTTAACATGCCGATAAGATAATTAAAAAAAAAACAACAACAGTGTGTAGTTTAATTTTTTCAAAAACACTATGTAACTTTAATGTTTTTTTTTTTTAAATGCGGATTACAAATTTTTGGTTAAGTTTATTTACAAAAACGTAACGACAAAGGATTAAAAATATTATTCTCCACTTTAAAAATCATATTCGTATTTTAAATATTTTGTAAAACATTCAATAGGACGGTCAGAAAATGTCATATTTCTAATTAGATTTTGATAAATGCTAAGCCTATGTAAATTTATAAAATATTTAATAAATATTTTTCTATTTAAAAACATTATGTTTATCGTATTGCGTAATAATACTATCAATATTTCGAAATAATAAATAATCCCTCTCCCCCTTAATATAATAATATGTGGCATGGCATATCTCTCAATATCGCTCACCATACAATCCCATGCAGTCATCTCACACGGGTACTATAATATATCTGTGACAATTGTATGGCGAGCGTACTCCCCCCCCCCCCCCAATTATTATGTTAACTGTATGTAATAAGCTTAAAACTCAAAAATTATTTAAATGGAACGACAACACATTTGATAAAATCACACTTCATCAAATAACAATGACCAATATTTGAAGATTTTAATAAACTTCTTTACGCACCCAGTATCTTGGGGCTATTGCGGGATAAGAGGGGACTGCAGGCGTAGTTTGCAACGAGCTCGCACTGTGCACTAATGTATTCAAACACGAGCTCTTTAAAATTATAATATCTTAACTTTAATTCAAACTAACATGATGGAAGATTGTCTCTGTACATATCACTCTAGTGAGAGGCCATGGTTCCACATGCTCATGTGGTGACGCAAAGTATTTTTGAAAGACTAAAATTGTAGTATTTTTCTAGGCTGAGGTTCCCAACAAGTACCAATGCTTCTGCAAAAAGACATATGATCCGGTATTTCATCCCTGGGCAGTTCCACATTCCTGCGGAGATATGTGTAACAAACCGTTACTGCAGAATTGTGGCCATCAGTGCCTATTATTGTGCCACCCAGGTAATTTATTGAAATCATAAATATATATATATTTAACACTCAAGACTTCAATGAATATTATATATGTATTGTGGAGCATACATATCGACGGTTCCAACGAACAATGTCGAATCTCTAAATTAGTAACTTTGCATAAGAGCTGCAGTAGTTGCGATAACATATTTTTCCAATGAAATAAATAGGGGTTTATGCAAAATATCCAAAACTTCTTTATCTCAAAAATAATTAAAATGTAGACGTGAAACTCTAAACACAAAGAAACTAAACTTTAAACACTTCTAATAAGAAGATACCATTTGCACATCTGACATTGTTCATTGGGACCGTCGATATGTATATACTCATAGCGATAAATAAATGTTTGTAAGGATATATATTTTTGCAGAAAAGCAATACTGCTGTAACCACCACTACCCACAAAAATGCTCTGTATACACCGTTCCACAGGGGTTTTTTTTTCCGCTTCGATCTATCTGGGTCCCATGACCCTACAATGAAAGATATGACCCGTACGACGTTGGAAAAACTCTTTGTTTTGTCAATATTTCGTTTTTTAATTCTGGGTTTTTTGTACACAGCTTTGGTTGTTACAGCAATATTACTTTCCTGCGATGATATTGTCTTTGCGCTTTAAATAACAATAAGTAAGTTTGTGTTTGTTTTTGATCTGAAATGCAGAGTTTGAGTGATCAGTGAGTCGAGTAGTTCGCTTCTTTCCTTGCCGATAGAG
Source organism: Halesus radiatus (assembly GCA_022606495.2). Taxonomy (NCBI): domain Eukaryota; kingdom Metazoa; phylum Arthropoda; class Insecta; order Trichoptera; family Limnephilidae; genus Halesus; species Halesus radiatus. Next base: position 62,921 of record JAHDVE020003216.1, read on the forward strand.
ATGAGAGCAGTGCCTATGGTAGCGATACGTTGAAGTGTGTATCCCTGTTTGACCAACAGAGACAAGAGTAACGCCTCTGGCGCGAATTAGCTGATCAAACTCTATGGCAGCAGTATTTGAATGTGCAACTAACAATACATAAACTTTATATATAATGATCGATTTTTGAGGTAATAAGCCGTATTGTGCTGCCTTCTACTTTTGCCAACAACAGCTGTGTCCATCATCAGGACAAATGTGATGAATACTGCAAGGCTGTCTGAAACATCAACTAAAGGAGGAGAAAGCACAATACGCCGTATTACCCCAAATATCTAATCAATCATCATAATACTTTTGGCCATGAGAATCTTAAATCATGCAAAATTTATCTCTTTTATACTTTTTATAGGACCATGTCCACCTTGCCCGAAGATGGTAAGCCTGCCCTGCAGCTGCGGGCAGTCCCAGCCCAAGCCAGTTCGCTGCAGCGTGTCCAGTTGGTGCTGCACTCAAGTGTGCAACAAATCGTTGGATTGTGGCCAACACAGGTGTGCCAAAAAATGCCATACTGGCGAATGCGATCCCTGCTCCAAATTCAAAGAGCAGCCTTGTCAGTGTAAGAGCCGTAAGGACAATATTCCATGTTCTCAGACAAGTTGGCAATGCACCAAGGTAAATACATATATTATTGCTACAAATTTGGTGATTTAGAATAGAATATTTTTTGTATTGGTCTGCTCCAGGTTCACTCTGATATAAAAAATATGTCCTCTGTTACATGTTACAGGGTTTAATTTTTGTTGTTGTTGTATACTCTTTGTTAAAAGGCGAAAACTTGCTTAAACATATCGTTCATTGTGAGCACTGAACAGAACGTTCCCTTAAAGTTAAAACTCATCAAGTGCCGCCATACTCACTATATGACAGTGACTTCTACCTCTAGTGGGAGGAGATAATCCCTAGTAGTATCTGTAATGATTTAAAAGAAAGCTGATGCTGCCAATTTGCGTTGAAGACTTTTCAACTCCTAGGTCGATGAAATTGGTTTTCTGTTTGTGAAAAAATTTTGATATTTGAAAATGTTTGATTAATTTCATCAGAATTAAGGAAAAATTGAGCTTATTTCGGCATGTACACGTCCACATCACACTTTTAATGGTAATTTTACATGAGATTTATTTTCGAAATAACTTACTTGTTTTGTGCAAATGATGTTTTTGTAAATTGTACCGTCTTACCAGATAATGTGTTTAGATATTTATAAAAAATGTATATCTATCATAAATGGTTTCCACAGAATAGCTACTCATATTCTACATGCATTCGAAAAGAAAGTATGTTTTCACATTGCCCGTCGAAAATGCTGGCGTTTAACATATACCAATTTTGCGTTCTCGATAGGCAATCTCACGCACCAGAAGTTAAACTAAAAAATATAGATTAATCTATGACTGGGCAAACGTTTGAACTGGGGGTTCGCATTGACAATTATTTATTTAAGTATAAGAATTTGCTGACAGGTTGGATAAATTGCAATAATTGATATACATTTTCTTGTTTCAGGTTTGTGGTAAACGATTGACTTGCGGTTACCATACATGTGAGCAAGTTTGCCACACAATAACCTGCGGCCAGTGTCCTTTCACTGGCTTCCAGAAGTGTCCGTGCGGCGCCGTGCAGAAGGAGGTCACCTGTCCCACAGACGTGTCCTCCTGCGGTGGAAGCTGCAATAAAGTGTTACCGTGTGGGAAACACATCTGCCCACACAAATGCCACAAGGATAAATGCCCACAGGTAATTTTGATGGAATAAAATATAGAAAAACATATTTATACCCCTGAGTAACTTGTTTTTGTATGACCTTAATTTTGGTGACACACATTATGTATTAATACATATATTTCAGTTATTTGGCAGTGTATCCATTAAAGTGACCTTTTCATGGTTGAACAGGCTCGTCCTGAAGTTAGATGATTAAAAAAAGTTATCCTCAAAAAGCAAATGCATCATTATTTTTTTTATTGTTTTTCGCATCAACACTCAGCGATGACTCAATCTTTCAAAAATAAAGGATAGTTCAATAAGGAACTCCAGTCCATTTTTTTTATTAATGTTGACATCCTAACTTAATTTTCTTTTCTTTTTAATTTTTTTTTTAGAGTTCGTTTTATGGTTAAAGTTTCAATTTTTTAAAGCCCACCAAAACACGAAATCTATGGCTTGTTGGGTGTGACGTCACACGAGCTTTCGGATTAGCGGTTCAATAGGCGGTAATCGATATTGTATGGATTGCATCCAAAACTTCGAGAACTTTATACTCAAATTTAAGTGCTTTTAATTTAAGGAAACATTGTAGAATATCAGCGTCTCGTTACTATTGTAGGTGCATTGTACCAAAGTGCAAAAATTCATTTATATCCGCAACTGACTAACAATTTATCAGCGTTCAAAGTCCATATCCATTTTTTTTTAAAACCTAAACTGGAAGACTAGGGCAGATGTTGGTAACAGAAATGCGTATTATGATACCGCCGCATATCTGATATATCGATACCGGGTCCACAGATATTAGCATTCTGACCGTTCCGAGAAATTAAACCATATTTTGGTATTCATATCTATTGAATAATGATTTGGTACGTGATAATAATAATAATAATATTTTAATTATTTTTATAGCGCCATTTTGGCGAAAATCACATAAAGGACGCTGTACAAATGTTTTTTTTCCCAATGTTCTTTTTTTCATTATTGAAAATTAGTACAATTTAATTCATTGCAATATTATACTTCTCTTTTAAGCAATGCTTGTGTAGAGAAGCGGAGTGTACATTTTGCTTCTAGATGGTTATATATTTACACAGTAATGTTTCCTAAAGTTTCACAAGAAGATGCTTAAAATAATAATAATAACAATAAAATGGTTTACATGAGTTGGTGGTTTAATTAATAGAAAAAATGGAGTGCGTGGCGACAAATTTTGTTTTAGAAGGTAAAATCGTAATATAATACACGTAATGTACAATGTGATGTAGGATACTTAACATATAGCATAACAGTACCAGTGGTATATTATGTTGTCTATTTTATCACTAACAATAGACAGTCATATCGATAATAAGTACTGACGTTACTGACCGTGTTCGATTCATTCGATATTCATCGTTATTCTAATATTAATAAATCTTTGGTATCGCTTTCTATAAAAATTATTCCTTCGTTGTCAACAATGAAAAAAACTATAAAAATAACTAGAAATGACAAAATATTACGAAATTTTAAATCGTTATGTCCCAGACCCTATTAGGTCTACAGGGACCATTTTGATTTCAAATTGTACGCAAATTGTGTTCAAAAAGTATTAAATGATTTATCCCGAAAAATGTGTCATGTGGGATTCAAAATCGACAAAACCGGAAGAAAGTTCGAAAAAATTATTTTTTTTATAATTTCAAATACAATTCCGGAGGTTGTGGGTTCAAATCTAAGCGTGCGCATGTAAATTTGATTTAATTAATCTATAATGTTTTGCAATTAATTCGTTAAAAATAATATATACAGTATATTTATGGTGCGTTTCAAAGTGAAAGATGCTTGAAATGGCTTTAGCCGTGCTTAGTGCTTAGATCTGAATAGCCCAGTACCTCCCCACCTTCCTCTTCCCCAGCGCCTTCCCCTCCCCGGACCTTTTACCCTTACAACATACCCCAATAAGGGATGTCATAGTCCCACTGGCTTCGGACAGTTGGGACTCTTGTGCGGTATTCGCATAAAAAATAGGAATGTCAGGAGAATTCATAATGCGAAAGTAAATTGCAGAAGAATTAATCAATCAATGCAAAAATGATGTGAAAAAAGGACCCACCATGAATAACATAATACCGACAGACTAATATATCAATATTAGGTAATATCACAAAAAAACGGGAATGATACAGAACTATTCCTCTTGCATTTTGTTACCTTAGAGTAACAATATATATTACTCTAAGTTTGTTACCATCTGGTTAGAATTTTTTGGATGCGATTTTAACCTTTAGTGCTTTGAATTATGTAAGAAAGGGAAATTATAATCGCTTGCGTTAATAAGCCTCTAGCCGTTTTCCAAACACGCGCCTGTCACGGACCTGACAAAAAATGACAGTAGATGTTTTGCGAGAGAAATATTCAAATTTTTATAGGTTGTGGTACTTTAATGGCTTGAAATAAAACTAAATGTGTTACGCATCATAAGAAATAACAGGTTTGAGGTATTATTATAAATCCCCCGCTTCCAGAATAACTGAATAAATAATCACCAAAGTGTCAATGACGCTGTGTTGTGCAAGGATTAGATTATGACGTAGACAAATTCGTTAAAATTGGTATGAATTTTCAAGAAAAACTCTCAAGTAGTCGCAACTAACAAACATAATGATTTTACGGGCAAAATGAACGCTGTAAACAGCGAAATTATAAGCAGTAAGGAATATTAAGAGCGGAAAAAAACCTTATCTAGTTATAATTGGGCTCAAAAATGGCACGTGTGACGTCAGAACAGTGGTACCAACAGAACATGGTGTTTTGATGGTATGGTTTTTAGTTCATTTTTATATAACGATTTATAAAATCTATGTATAATTATATACAATAAAAGTTATATATTCAGAATCGGCATTTGCTGATCTACACGAATGCATATTTTTAAAGCCATTATATTTTTCATTGGAGTTCCGTATTGCTCTTTATTTTGAAAAACGTTAATTCAAATGAATTCCCGCTGAATTAAGATAATGTCACTTATGGAGAATGACATCATTAAAAGGTATTCTAACAAAACTATTACCAAAAAACTATAACTATTAATGCATGTTTCTAATAATTTCAGTGTTTGGAGCTAGTGGACAAAAAGTGCCGTTGCGAGATGCACACGAAACAACTGCCGTGCAGTAAGCAATACCTCTGCGAGACCAAATGCAAGAATGTGAAAGAATGCGGCCGCCACCCGTGCAACAAGAAGTGCTGCAACGGAGACTGTCTGCCGTGCGACAAAGTCTGCGGCAGAAGTCTGCAGTGCGGCAAGCACAAATGCATCTCCATCTGCCACCGCGGACCGTGCTACCCGTGCCCACAGCTGGCCAAAGTCCCTTGTCGCTGCGGCCGCACTTTCTATTCGGTCCCTTGCGGAAGGCAGAAGAAGGCCAAACCACCAAAATGCTCCCATAACTGCAGGTATGTAACTTAAATTACTAAAAAAAGTAGATAAAAACCCTGTGATTTACAGGTCACTATTTTTGTAATGACCCTCGTACAGTCGCATGCAATACTTTCGCTAGATTACGCAATTTAAAAATAATTTTAGTTCATGACAGAAATAACTGCGCTGTTATGAAGTGCGTAATAGTGCTTTAATAAGTACAATTTCTCTTTCAGAATACCAACACCATGCAGTCATGTTAAAGAAAACACACATAAGTGCCACTTTGGCTCCTGCCCCCAGTGTAAGGAGAAGTGTGGGAAGCTCCTGTATTGCGGGCACTCCTGTGTTGCCGTGTGTCACAGCTGTGTGCCCGTTGTGTTGTCCACTGCTAAAGCTGATACCCCCTGCGAGCTTCAACAGCCAAAGGTATGTAAATGTAAACATATCACACTATATTTAATTATTCAGAATATCACACGAGAAAGAATTTTATTGTCACAAACAGGTTGAACTCCTAGAATTATGCCAACCGGGTCATTGCTCTAAACCATTAAGCTATCGAGGTAACCCTTAGGCCTGCCATGAAAAGCATTATTCCAATGAATATAAGCTTTAGATTCCTCCCAGACTTATTTACGTACCTTGCAATTGAGAGTGGGCTGCGGAGACTGAACAATTTACTTCCATTTTATACGCTATGTCTGTATGAATCAGCCTTTTGCAGGTGTGTAGAAATGGTGAATATCATACCACCGGTGTTTGTCACTATTAAGAAATGTTTGAAAAATCCTGTGCTAGAGGCCTCAACCAAATATATTATTAACACTAAATAGCAGTGGCATGCATTTCTCTATGACCAAAGGTAGGCTGTGTATAGTTTTTTGATGAATTTTTCTATTCGAACTGTCACAATTTTTCAAAGCCTAGATCAAATTATATGACAATACATATATACGTAATTGAAACCTTTCGGCGTATTAGGTAGTTGTAACGAATACTCTGAAAACATAATTAATTGATAAAACAATAGAAAAAGGAATACATACATAGTTTAGTTATATGTACGAGTACATACATTCATAAATGTTAATTCGAGATACATACTAGTTGATTAATTTTTTCCCACATAGATGGTGATACCACAAAAAAGCATTTTTCATGTTAGCCTTCAACCTAGCTATTTGTATTAGAAATTTAAAAAATACCAATTTAAGAAAAGTGTAAAACCTTTAGTGGATGGATATCATTATGTTCCTAATTTCAAAACGAACATTTTTCACTGTGCAAAAATTACTAGCAGTGCTGTCTTACTATTTCACAGCATTATTTAGTGGAATATACGGATGCATGGCTTTGTGTTATATATCCCGCAAAAAACTAGTTTGAGGAAGTATTGCCATAAATCGTGTTGCAACTATTCTGTTATAAATATAATATATTTTATGTACTGTTATAAATTTGTTAAATAGAAACAATTTATCGATCTAGAACGAGATTGTGACATTAAAAATACTCTCAAATTTATGAAAAAGAACATTTTCTCAGATTATTTCCAGCAGTTTTTTTTTTTAATTATTTCTTTTTATTTTTCATTATTCTTGGGGTAGGCACCGCTTCTCAGCCTTTATGAAACGCACGCCACTGCTAAATAGCAGCAAGATGGTGAGCAGGAGATGGGTATTGTTACATAAGAATATTTTTTTAATAAACTGGTTAACTTTGTTTTACAGGTGGAAGTACGAGCTCTGCCATGCCCACCTTGCAAGAAGCCAGTGCAACGCAGCTGCCTGGGTGACCACGAGATCACAGAGTGGCCATGTCACTCGGCACGTATATCCTCATGTGGAAGGAAGTGTGGTCGCCCATTAGCCTGCACCAACCACAAATGTTCCAAAGAGTGCCACCCTGTCGCCGATGGACAGTCTGCACAGGTATATATATAACTCTTTTGATTAAGATGTAATCATCGTTTTAATACTGTTTTTTTTAGTGAACAAATAAAACAATGATCAACGTCATCGGCGCTACAACCCTTGGAGCATCCTGGCCATCTCTAGGAAAGCCTTCACACCTTGAGGTTTTCTGCTGAAGTGCTCCAGTTTCTCCAGTAGGAAACCGGCATGTGTGGAATGGTGGAATGATGCGTTGTTTGCTTCCACACCATTCAGCCACCTAAGTTTGCATGTGAATACTTCCACAGAATTTGTACTGTTCATTTAATAGAGCATGACTTTTAGTTCAATGTCACTAAAGACTTATACAAACATAACTTCGTACGACTTACAGTACAAATAGCCAGCAGCCCTTATCCCATCCGTCCCCTTATGTATTCATCACGGGATTACATCCCAGGGTGGGATTTTGCCACTTCTACAAATTCTCTGGTAAGTTGCCTCCGGTCTTTGTTTATATATACTCGGTTTTTACAGATGTTCACACTTACGTGAGAACAATCCAATTAAAAACTCACACATTAAATTACAAATACTCAGACAAAGGATACATAAAACATAAAATTATAAAAACTCACTCAATGATACATAATGCAAATATAGAAGCAAGAGACACAAGTGATACATAATATAATTAACCCAATCATTGTTACATATTTTTAAGTAATAACAGGAAATTTTTTCTGAAACTACAGATTATCGACGAAAATGTCTACATTAGCACACTCTATCTTATTATATAGTCGACACATTTGAGACAGAGGACTAAAGTAGGCTATATTATTTCTGAATGTGTTCAGGTGGAATGTGCTATGGCGTCTTAAACTATAGGAATTAGGTACATTTATTTCAATACTGCTGAAACATAATGTGGTATCGAGATGACCGTGAATTATTTTGTACAAACATATTAAATCAATCACTTGCCACACAAGAGTCCCAAACTGCTCCCAACCGTCTGGAGCCAGTGAGAATATGGCATTCCCAATTGGGGAATGTTGTGAGGCTGAAGGTATGGTGGAGGGGAAGGAGAAGGGGAGAGGAAGGTGGGTAAAAGGGAAAATACCTGGCTATTCAGATCTGGTCACCAAACATGGCTAAAAGCCATTTCAAGCAATGTTTCAATTCTGAATGGTGGTCTTTCACCAGGGCGATACTGAGAGTATCTTCCACTCTGGAACGTGTGCAAATATACTATATATTATTTTTAAATGAATTAATTGTGAAATAACACAAATTAATTTAATAAAAATTACTTGCGCACGTCGGGATTTGAACCCGCGACCTTCGGATTCGTAGTCGAGAGCCGTACCCCTCGACCATGGAGGCCGTCGATGTGTTTCCATATTCCAGTTTACTTCTGATGAAGGTGTTGTGAAGGGTTAGAATTTACTGAGGGTCCTTGAATTGTTTACATATTCTGTGAATAAATCCCATCATTTTGAATGATTTACACTTAATGTCGTTGATGTGTCAGTCAAACATGAATCGAGAGTGTTTCCTAGATCTCTTATGGAAGAAACCATAATCAATCAGTCTTGAAGTCTTTCCATCTCGCTCCGATCCTTTTCCGTTAGTTCACCACTTTGTCGGTCTGTGCCTCTAGGTCGCTTCCACCGGGGCACCCATTTGGTCACTATTTTTGATGACCTGTCTGATATTCTTTCTACATGTCCAACCTACCGCAATCTTACCTACCTCAGAACATACAGAATCTTACGATGATTCTTACTCTGATAGATGCTCGAGTTTCTATTTTGCTTTCTATAAGTACATACATAGATTCCAATGTTTTTCAGTTGAACAGCAGTAAATTAATTAAGTAATTTATTATGTACATATTTCCACAGATTGCAACTGACTGCGAGAAGTGTGACGATCAGTGCAAGCTCTCACGCCCATCTGGCTGCACGCACCCGTGCAAGAAGCGCTGCCACGCCGCACCCTGTGAGCCATGCCAGCAGTTCCTGAAGCGTAGCTGCCACTGCGGCCTTACCGAGCTGTTCCTCCAGTGCAACCTCTTCACCGCCACTGACGCCGCACAGAAAGAGAAGAGCCTGTCTTGCCAACAGCAGTGCATCCACCTTGTGAGTGTTTTTAAACAATATTAATAAAAAACGTAAACCCTAATATTGACAGCAAAGATGTTTAGATTTGGTATAACTTTTAAATGTAATCATATTCAGGTAGGCACTTCGTAATCACTCACAATAAGAATCTTACCACTTAACCCCGTTCCCTCTGTAGGGAAAATTCCTTGTATCTAGGAAGATGTATGTTTTTTTGAATTACTAAACTGTTCTTCTATTGACAAATAACAAAATATCACAACTGTTCTAGCTGGCAAACTAAGCCCGCTCTCTGATGGTCCGATAAAGAACGAACATTTCACTCGTTACCGCAGACACTATGCAAATGAGTAAAGTTTGCTAAAGTAAGATAACGGTTTGCAACGCAATCCATTTTGAATCTTTTTTGCTCAGCGTCTGCAGTTGTGAGTGAAATGTTCGTTCCTTACCAGACCGTCAGAGAGCGGGCTAAGTTAAATTGATGATTTTTCACTGCAAGTAAACAATATGTCTCTACAAACCATTAAGGTTATGCGTGTTATCCACTAGGATTCTCCATTACTGTTTTACTTTTATTTTACAGCTGGACTGCGGACACAGGTGTCGTTCTACTTGCCACTCTGGAGGCTGTCCAAATGAAGAAATATGCACGCGGAAGTCAAGAGTATACTGCCCTTGTCGCAGAATCAAGAAAGATGTAGCATGTCATTTGGTAAGTAGTCATTTCATCCACAAATATTTTCAATCCTCCAGTTAATAGTATTTCTATTTAAAAGACGAATCTTCCCTAATGATCTTTTTTTTTAAAGGTACAAGATAACACCCTTTTATGCGATGAAGCATGCGAACTAAAGAAAGCCGAAGACTCTCAAGCCCAACGAGAAGAAGAAAGCAAACGATTGCTCGAAGAACAAATTAAAAATAATCGTGAAATTGCCGAATTCGAGAAGAAATTCGGTAAAAAGAAATACAAGCAGCGTAAAACAGTTCAGAACGAAGAAGATATAACTTTTTGGGCTAAATACCGCATCTTCATTGTATCAGGGACAGCCGTATTGATGTCCATTTTATTGTATGTTCTGTTAAAATAGATGTAGCTGCATTTATGCGTAATGTGAAAAAAGACATGCTTTAATTTTACAGCACCAAAAATAACCCAAGGCTGTTGGCATCAATGAGACTTTGACAGTCTCACAGACAGGGACTCATTACAATTATTATTAAACCTTATGTGTTTTTTTTAATTATTTTTATGTTCCAAATGCTCACAGCCAGTTGGGCTATGGCATCCCCGATTGGGGTATGTTGTGATGTTGAAATAAGTGGGGAAGGGGAGAAGATAGGTAGAGGAAGTTTGGGAAGTACCTGACTGTTTAGATCTGGTCACCAAACACGGCTAATGTCATTTCAAGCAACATTCTGAATAGTGGTCTTTAACCAGGTTGATACCGATAGCATCTGCTACTCTGAAATTTGCAATTTAACCGTACATTTGTTGTGACATCGTCAGTCAGTTTCTGTCAAACTTTTTTTTATGGTTGCTCATGTCTTTTCAATGCTTCCTTTACAAACTGATATGTAGAGTTTTCCCCTAGGGCGGAGGAGTATGATTCGGCGATATGCTGCGTTGCCTAGATGCCGGCAGTTGCGTGCGCCGTGCTGGCCTTTTGGGTTATGCAAAACTGCACCTTGATTGTGGCAGGGACAATAATTATACATGTGTATGTAGTTTGGTTTCTATTTTTGTGTATTTATCAAGTATTTAGTATTTAGTATTAATAAGCCACATGATTTAATCATAATTATGTATTGCAAAAGTCAAATGGTGTGGGTGAATGCATTATTGCAACAAAAGAAATTCTTTTTTGTTGACATAGATTTTCTTAAAAATACTCTCCTACTTGATTAAACAATCCAGTTGTAGGAGATTTTAAAGCACAGATGTCACTGGCCTCACCGTAAATAATGTATGTATTACCAAATAAAAACAATTTCTAATTTTTTGGTGGTAAATGTTGAGTGGGCGAACTTTGGAAATAAAAGTAGAAATTTAATAAAGTGGAACAAAATTTTTTCATTACTATCGCAACACCAAGCTTATTCACTTTTTCTTTGAAATTTGTTCTTTATATTAAAAAAATTTCACATTCGATTTTGATAGTTCGTTTTAAAGAAACAACAAGATTATATTTCAGAAATACAGAAAAACCGTCTTTCCATTGAATTATCTTCATAACAGAGTTAAATAGTAAAAAAGGTTTTTATATAAAATTGCCTTAGAATATGATATAGAATCATCTCTGTTCGGAAATCCCAATTCATTTCTGAAGACCGTTTGGTTTTAAAGTAAAAAATATGTACTTGGACCACTATGCTTTTTTGAACTTACTTTAATTTTCCTATGAGCCATCTTGGTGTTGTCATTTAAAACCTTTTGAACAATCACAACGACCTCCATTTTTGTCTACTATTAAATGTCATACTGTAGATAATATTATGTAGTTGTATTAATTGTTATTTTGTCTAAGGTTAGCACGAAACTAATTTAAAGTGTATTATAGTAATTTACCAAAATTAAGGTCATGTGTGGCTTTCATACATTCCTTACTGCACTGCGATAATGTACCTTTGATTTCTGACTTAAGTGTATTATTTGGTTTATGTTTTTTTATGGCTACCAACTTATATTATTAATGTGTGAATTTAATAAAAAAATATATTGTAATTGTTGTAATTTACATATTTGCACAATTAATAAAGCTTTTTTGCAACAATATGCTTCTTTCTTTACATCATCAATAGGGATTATTACCATATCAATCAAAATGACAGATAGTTGATTTTTTTTTTACAGTAACTCCACACAGGAAGCCTTGGGGGAAATAATTTCCCTCGGAGGCTGTGTCATCTTTGAGGATGCTATGTGGAGAGTCTTTTAGAGGATAGGAAGGAGTGAACCTGGGTCACAGTCAAGCTGTTGAACACAAGAACAAGTCATAGAAGCGATCCGTTCACAAGTGAGAAATGTCAACCATGTACAAATGTTGGGCGCGCGCTTGGCGTGTTTCCCGACGCTAGTTCCTCAGAGCGCATTCCATTAAAATACCAGTATTCCAAGGGCAGCATTCCCACCAAATGTCTGTGCTCCAAAGATTGCCATCCGTTTGTTAGGATAGGCGAATCTATCAAACGGACATCCCGTTTCTGCAGAGTCAAGAGTTTTTTTTTCAGATATTTTAGGGCTCCCGACCAGAGGTGGCTGCCAAATTCTACAGTGAGGCACACTTGCGATTTGTACAGGGTCACCAATTATGTACTATTAAAATATCTGCAGGCTCTGTACAGTACGCCCAGCTTCTGAGAGGCTAACTACTCTGGCTTTAATGGAGCCCCCATACCTGAGCTGGTCACTTAAGGTTACACCAAGCTTATCAATATGGAGGGCTTATTGGGAAGATTAGTTCCATTAAAGGAGACTAGATTGTCATTTCAATCCCCTTTAGACGTAATAAAACATGGTTGGATTTTTGAAACATTAAATTCAAGAGGAGACCCTCTCTAGGTATCCGTCCATTTTCTGCTTCAAAGCACTCCGAGCTGTTGGAGTTTGTGTGCCCTTTAGGGGTTGTCAAACAAAAGCTATCATGGACTGTACTGTCAACAATTCATTGTTACGCAGATGACAGTACATTATTCTTGTTGCACATCAATGACCTCTTGACATGTGCAACAAGAACAATGTCGGCGATAGAACCGATTCCTGTGGGACGCCAGCATTTATTGAATGCGAGGAAGAGATGAAACCGCTAGCATTGTCTGAATCGATCTTTCCCTCAAAAAGTCGGCAATCCACGTGCATAAGGAAGTCCATAAGAAGGCAGTTTGTTGACAAGTCCTCGATGCCAAACCCGGTCAAAGGCCTTGGAAATGTCCAGTGAGACCGTTTAAGTCTCACCGTGACGTTCCAGGCACCGCCCCCTAACATGCGTCGCATACACGAGAAGATCACCGCATGAGCGGTTCCGCCGGAATCCGTACTGACAGTCGTTAATAATTTTGTTCTTCTCGAGGTATGTGAGCAGTTTGTCGTTGATCACACGTTTCATCACCTTGAACAGAACTGATGTGATCGCTATGGGGCTGTAGTTGGCCGGGTTGGAGAGGGTTCTTATGTATAGGATGAATGACCGCTTTTTTCCAACCAGAGGCCACATTTCAAGGATATTAAAGATCTTAAACTTATATGTATATGTTACTTATATGAAAAGATGTAGGAATATGTAGTGACATAGAATCCGAGGAAGTACATCTCACTCAACCACTAGTGTTGGAACCACTCAATATAAGAAAAGAGGTATTTTTTTTAAGGTTATTTCCAACGCAAAACAAATCATTAGAAGAATTGCAGCACACATCTAGATATGTACTAGAAACCAAACCCGCCACCTCCGGTTCAGAAAACAGTGATCTTATCTCTAGAGATAAAGGTTTTTATAAGAAAAAATAAACAATCATTGAGATCAAATTATAAACATATTTTTATTAAATATGTAATCACAATAGTTAATACATCAATAATTCGAAAAAAAATCTATTTCTATAATATTCAGAAAACATTTAAAATTATTTAATACAATTACAGTAGAACTTGGTTATAACGATCACGGCAATAGTAAGTTTACAACTATAATGAGCAATTACCCGATGATATTTTTGTTCAGGCTTATTTTCATACAATTGGTGGCGGTTATAACGAGGACGCTTCACTGATATACCGTACAAATAATTTTTGTCAACATACATACATAGACCATACAGTGCCTTTGATATGATTTTTCCCAAAAACAGCATTATACAAATTATCCAAAAATAATTATTATTATTGTCTGAAAAAAAAACAATTCTCAAAGTAATAACAGACAAAGGTGGCTGCTTAGTGGCGGGGGCATCTGGCTGATGGATTAATATTTTTATGACGCTACCTGTGTAAGATTGTCGGTGATGTGACACATTCCTATCCATCAGGCACTATGTAAAATTGTCATGAAATCTGTGAGTCATGCGATAAGTGGACTTTGCAATTCGGTTCCCTTTTTACATCTTCTACTACTTATCGTTAATTTTGTTTTAAAAGCCAATAAAAATGTAGGAGTACCTACATCCCTACATGGAGTAAGTTTATGACAGTGATGCATAATGTTTTTAGCAGAGGGGCTATTTTACCTAACTATCAAATGCGGCTCGTGAACTTTTGTGTACCGAGTGAATTTATGTTTTTTTTAAGTGGGGAGGGGCTAACAACGAAATTCATAATTACACATTTCTGGGAAATTTTTGATTTTCGTGTGGTGCAAACCAATTGTTCAAATCTTGTTCCACTTAGGACATGCAGTATGAATTAAAAAAAAAAATTCTATAAAAAATTGGTCTCAGCCAGGATTTTTAAAAATTACGGCAGACATTCTTTTTTATATAAAGCCACGTAACGTTGAGAAACATGAAAGCAAAATCTTTAAATCAATCAATGATTATAAACTTCATCAATAAAAGTGTATACTCGTACATAGTTTAAAGCAATATTTTAAAATGATAAAATACATTGGTGAAAATATTGATAGTAGAGGTAGGTAAATAGGTACATAAGTTTTATTTTAAACCTCTTCGGATATAACGAATAATAGCTATAAGGAGAAAATTTAGTATCGTTAGAACCATGTTTGACTGTATATGATTTAAAAATTAATTGAATGCAGTAGGTACTAATAATACATTACGGTATGTCTTTCTGCCTTCACAACAGAGATTGCAAAAACTAACAAAAAAATCATTAACAAATAACAACAAAAAATTCCATAAAAACCAGATTGTAATGCGTAGCAAAATATACAAAAAAAAAAAACCCAAGGATTATTTTACTGGATTTTAACAAATCTAACTTAATTATTGCTATAACATTATAGTATTAATATTAAATAGACACCGATGAGTAAATAGGCCTACATTTATAATATATTGTTTTTAATTGCTACATACAACGTAATATTGCACAGGACTTGCAGCTGCATAAATAACACAAAACGACTTTGAGTCATACTTATGAATAAAGTTGTTCTCAAAAAGGAAAAAAAAAGTTTCCTTCTTTAATGTTAATTTAATCTCCATAATATAGAGGTTCCTTACATATAAACACGCATGTTATCATTGAATAACTATTATTTTTCCTTAAAACTACAAAATTATTACATATAATGTACATATACGTAATATAAATACATACCTGATATCAAATAACGTATGTGTGAATATCATGAGGCAAGTTAACACAACAATTATGTTTAACAACCTAACTAATGGACTTGCAAAATGGGTTATAAATAATACAGCATGCCTTACAGCTCTTTATATGGCTTTTCACAATAGTGGCCATTTATATTTATGGCTGTTTAGATTTAAAATAAAAAAAGGGGAAACCCCACGGTAACCCCGACGGGAGAACCCACTTTGAAGGACCCGTTCAAACGAGCAATAAAATAATGGTAAATTAAACACTTTGTTTAAACCAGGCTTAGTCCTAGCGAGGTTTATAATTGAATTGTAAACAACAAATTTAAATAATTCATGTGAAGAAACAACAATTTATTGTTTATAAACAACTGTTTATTGATTAACTTGAGATGCATCGGGAACCGATGGTCACTTCTTCTGGATACAATGAGAATGTATACTAAAAATAAATTGCAAGTATTGTATTATATAATTTATTTTCAGTATATATTGTAACCTGAACCATGGGTTGATACGTCGAGTTAATCAATAAACAGTGGTTTAACAAAGTGTTTCTTTAATATTTACAATGGTAAATTATTTGTAGGACGGATCCTATGGAATTTTTAATTATGTAAAACAATCAGGATATGTTACAAAAATTGCATTTCTGCCGTTAAGTGGTTAATGAGTGTAATTTCAAATGATTGGTGATCATTGTAATGGAAATCATTAAGATTCTATTAACACTCTAGTAGTCTTTTCCTCTTAGGACAAAATAATTAAGCAACGAATCTTAGGCATAGAATGGTTTAACGTACCACCCAAACTAGATAGTATCACATTCACTTATTCTAATGGAAAAAATTATAATATGTAACACGAATGGAAGATGAACGAATAGCTGAGATTATCATCGTTTGGCTGTTAAAACCTCTACGGAAACAATTATCCAATTATTAACATACTGCATATCACACAACCAACGTAATTGAGCAAATAAACGTCTGGTGCAGTGCACAACTTAACAAAAGAATGTCGATTCGTTCACTCTCCCATCAAAATTCCTGTTTGTCACATTGGAGGTTTTATCAGTATGTTAAATCAATTTAAACCTACAACAGTTATCAGAATAGAAAGCAACCAATTTCTAAGATATTGTATTTGGCCAAGGTTTGCAATCTATTTTACACTGATCATCCGTCATACTATGAATTGCCCAGGCCCAGTTGTT
This sequence comes from Halesus radiatus, assembly GCA_022606495.2. Lineage (NCBI taxonomy): Eukaryota > Metazoa > Arthropoda > Insecta > Trichoptera > Limnephilidae > Halesus > Halesus radiatus. The sequence goes on from JAHDVE020003216.1 coordinate 79,601, forward strand.
GACACGGCGATTGTGAGCAGTATGGTGTACTTGCTCACAGGGCAACCCGCGTCGGAAGGGACGCAGGCTACTTGGAGGACGACAGCCCCGCCCGGTTGAGTTGCGCCAGCTGATTGGCCAAGCGATCCTCCTTGATTCGGCGCTTCAGTCCCAGACTTCGCTTTTCCGTATAATTTTTCAGAAAAGTGTCCAAGTCCATGTTACCGGCCAAAAACTCTTTAGCAATATTCTCCGCATCTCTATCAGCCTGGGTTGCCAGGTTGTGCAGAGACTCCTGAAATTAAAACATGAATTACTGGGGACCTCTAATATTTGCTTCATTTTTTGGCCAAATTCACTATATTTTTGAAAAAATCGCATTAATTTTAGTGAAATTTGCATTATTTTATGTGAAATTTGGGAACTTTTTGGTACTTTGATGCAAATTTTTGTTTTTCTTAATAAAATCGAAAAATAAATGACAGTATGTGGCTTTTTTAGACGTTACGTTAGGTGTTGGTTAGAAATGGTCAAGCAATAGTCAAGCCTGTCAAAACCACAGGCAAAGAAATATTTGAAATGTATAATTACATTCTCATTTTAAAATACGAAAATTCTGTGAAAAATAGGAAAATTCACAATGCCTGAAAATTGCGAAATTCGTATTATTCTCATGAAAATAACTAAATTGGTGTTTTTCACGTAAAAACGACGTATTTTGCGGACAAATTCGCATTATCCCAAATGCGAAATTTTCAGGTCTCTAGGCATTACTGTTTAAAAGTATATGTATGATGGTGTCAATGCTTGATCTAGAAAAGGTGAACTGTCCGTGTTGGCAATATTCAAGTGCACATTGTTCTGGAAGGCGCTGATCACCATTTTTCATGGTGGCAAAGGACAATGTATTAACGCAACGCATAGCCTATCACCAGTTTACCACCTTGCCAACAAGACTGTAAAATTCAAAGTAAGGATTAAAATTTGCTAAATACTGAAGTTTCTTACCACAATAGCTTTGGGGGTGTAGGCTTGGGTTAGCTTCTTATGTTGGAAATATTTTTCTTCAAATCTCTTTTTTAATTGTGACACATGATTGATGCGTTGGTTTAGTGCTTCTTTCTTCTTTGCAATTTCAATCTGTTTTTCCAAATTTTCTTCTGCAAATCAATGAAAAGTAGTTGATTTAGAAAACATTTGATATTTTATAATCATAATACAACTGAATTTCTTTCTGAAAGAAATAAATAATCTACGCTTTTATTTATGCGAATACATATATCCTTAATTGAGAATTAAGTTTGAATAAGAAAAAAATAAAGTTTTCAAAAAACATTTTTTTTAATCGCCAAAATCTGAAAGATAAAAAGGGCAACCTGTTGTCTGGGATCCTATTTCCCTTTGTTCTTAGAGAATGTCTCATCTGGTGTTTTCTACATCATTATACAAATAAATGTAACTCCACACAAGAGTAATGAGGAAAATAATTTCCCTCAAGGCCTATGTCAACTTTGGGCATGCGGTGTGGAGGGTCTTTTAGAGGATAGGAAGGAGTAAACCCGGGTCTTGAAGAGACCCATGTTACAGAAGGGAGGAAACACAGAGGCCGGCAAATCATTCCACAGCCGAGCTGTTGAACACAAGAACGATTCATAGAATTCGCACAAACGTTAAAACACGCTGTGCAGACAGTATCAGCTGTAGCCATAATAATAATAATAATTCATTTCTATAGCGCAGTTTTGTGAAGGTTCACCACAAGTGTGCTTAAGTACACATAATGACGGTTTCCATAGAAGCTCTATACTTCTCACTATCTGTTTTCCTATGGAACCAAGTAGTCAATTGGCATTCATGGCTGCAATTGATACCGTCGACACATCGCGGTTTAGATGTTGTGTGAATGTAGACCTTAACATCTTCAAATAGGCATGTAGAACTCAACAGTCGCATCAGGAATTACGCACACTTATAGATAACAGTTTTTAAAAAAAAATTATTGTAAATAAGCACACTCGGAGAAGGGTACGCACCGCTGCCAGAATATCTGGCATATTTTGTACAATGAACTGAATATTTATTATACAATGAAAAGAGATTAATAAATTAATGCAAACAAGTTGAGAATTTCAAGTATTCAAAGGGAAAGAATATGTGCCAAATTTTCAGGAGTTGTGTTTCGCTGAAGTCAAAACTTATAAACGTAGGTATTAGAGAAATTTTTCACTACAAACAACATCCGCAAGCCATCAGTTTGGAATGACTAAATCATAAAAAAATTAAGCAAATTTGTGATACAAAATACAATAATATAATGAAACAATATAATAACTTTCATATCAGTTAAATCACCAATACATTTTTTTTAATAAAATGATTTTTGTAATTAAATTTTTCCCTTTTTTTCCCAATAAAAATAATATTGACATGCCTGAAGTAAAAAAGAAAAAAAATAGTGCCAGTAAATTTTTTTATAGTATTTCTAAGAAATACGTTTGCAAGATTATTGCAAATTTGAGATGAAGGCTGAATTATTTCATAAAATACACCGCGGCTACGAAATGTTAACCCCGTAAGTCAAAATGTTAAAATTGTTAGTATTTATTGATCAAAATTATTTTAGAAGATGCTTTAATAACCCTTTCTAGCCGGTGCTGTCAACTGATTTGAGATGTATCTAAATATTTAAATATATTTGTAGTGTGAGGTAGTGAGCAAGAAGGGTACGTGTTTTCGCTCACTGTGCCACCATGCACGGTTGTCAGTACTAGCCGGCGGTCTGCCGGTTGTAATGAACATATCATGCATTTTATATGTGGCCGATGTTTTTTCCTCGTTTTCAACAAGTATACACAATATTTTACTTGTGTTCATAATGTACCTATGTACTTCTAGTAAAATTATTTACATAAGTAATAAATGTTAATTATTCATTTTCATCCAACTTAAAAAACACAAAATTCGTAATGCGTACCCTGTGTACTGAGTACACAGATGAATTTTCTAGCACCGTAAGGGAAGGGATAACCAAGTATAGCATTTTGAAAATTTTGGTTAAATATTACATTAGTTCAGCAGCTTGTGGCTTAGAAATGACAATAAATAATGTAAAAATTGTCAATACGAGGTTTATATGTCTTAACAAGGATATTCCACGTTGGTCCTCAATAAGGTTATTTGACAAATTAATTAATTCAGCTCCAATGAATAAAGCTTCAAAGAGCCAGCTTTATTGAGAGCTAATAAGGAATAACCAAAATAAAATGAGAAGATAGTCAGCGAATAAGTTGAGTGAACATACTGGCAAGAATTTCAATATCTTCCATGGCCTTATTTAAATTGTTTTCCATTTCTGTGGATGCGGGCAAACCTTCGATAAACTTGTCCATGTACTCCGGGTATTTGTACATAAGCTCCAGTTCTTCGATGGACAGGTTGTCAAATCCAGGTATGGAAGAACCTAAAGCAAAATAAGAATTATCAATACTTAATATAAAACAATTGATAGCATGATTATTATTATAACACGTAACAATTTTTTAAATGTCATTGAAAAACAAGACACAGTTTTAAAAGAATGAGATCTGAGTGGTAGATGCTTTCAGAACCTACTGGTGAAAGAGCATCGTTCAGAATCGAAACGTTGCTCTAAATGGCTTTAGAGGTGTTTAGTGACCAGATTTCAATAGCTAGTAATTTCCCAACCTTGCTCTGTCTCATTTTTTTGTGTTTCTTGGGCATTAACTAGATAACAATTTAGAGACAATTTGTTTTTGACGAGTTTTAATTCACAACTAAAACTCTTCTCCCCCCCCTCCCATTTCCTTTAACTTCACAACATACCCAAAATGGGAATGCCATAGTCTCGCTGGCTAGGAGAAATTGGGACTTCGGTAATCACATAAAAAGAAAGCCCAATAAAGTAATAGGAATGTTTTTGAGGGACGATGCCAAGTGACTAACTAACCATCACGCCGTTTCGCTGAAGGGGTGGGCAGAGAGGACGGACCGCCAAACAACTTGATCTTGGCATACACTTCTTGCTTCATTCACATTCATATAACGCCTCATACATTCTCTTCTGTTATTCCGACTTCTGACATGGCCCGACTCGAGTATTTGATTCACTTGATCGTGCCATGTCTTCCTCGGGCGTCCCCGGCTTCTTCTTCCATTCACATTTGCGTCATATATTCTCCTTACACTCCTCTCTTCATTCATTCGCTCATGTCCAAACCATCTAAGCGTCCCTTTCTTAATCTTGCTCACTATGCTTACATCAGCCTTGCATTCTTTACGAATCTCAACATTTTTCACACAATCATACATGTGAATCCTAAATATATATAATGCTTACTATTTAGTTATATTTAAAGATTTACTACTTATAATGTGATTTGAGACTGTCAATGCTAGTAGTATTGTTTGACTTTTGTTGGGCTTCTGGGCAACAGGGGTATTGAGCCACGTTACGCACATTTTCCTAGAGTGTGTAGTGTCATGCATCTGCCTTGATGATGGTGAACACCGCAAGAAGAATGAAGCACAACACAGCTTAACACAATGAAAGTTAAACAACATAATTGTGATGGCATGTCCATTGAAGATAGTTTACCTGTGGTGAGTGCTGGGGCAAGAGGGGTGGCAGCTTGGGCCGATGTGGCATTGTCTTCCACAGCTGCAGCCATCACCAGAGGTGGAGGGGTGTGCTTGAAGTCTCGAATGATTGCCTGAACCACCCTCCCTAAATCCGAATGGGTTGTGAACTGTAAAAAACCCATATCATAGATTGTATCATTCTGTATCTAACAAAAATTAGGGTGTTAGTTCTACAACAGCAAAAAAATTGTATTTTGATAGACAGGTCCCAATGAATGATAAGTCTTGAGCTATATATTATGTCCTCTGCGTCCAGAACCGTATATAAATTTCACTAATAAACTGTGTTTACCTTAAGTGACCTACCAGGTAAGTATGGTCCTATTTTCACAAAAAACAACTATTTTCATCGGCGGAAATGAAATTTAAATTCATTTAGTTTAATAAAGTTTTAAGTTTTTGTACAGTTTTCAGGTAAGTTAAAATTTTTTTTAATCCAAACCTAAGAACCTATTTTATAAAATAATTCAATATATTGATTATACATAACATAGGTTCTTAAGTTGAGTTTGAAAAAAAAATACTAACCTAAAAACAAGCTTGGATTGAAAAACTTTACTGAGGAAAAAATTGCTTTTATTCTGCTTAATTAGATGGTTTGGATAGTTAAAAGAGAAAGGCGTGTAAGGAGAATAAATAACACACAAGAAAATTGAAGAAGTCTGGGGTGCCCGAGGAAAACATTACCTGATAGAGAGAATCATATACCTGAGTAAGGTCGAATCAAGAGTTGTCATAACAGAAGAGTATATAGGAGGCGATTTATAAATGTATTTGAAGCTTTTTTATTTAAATTTTACGAAAGAAAAAATACAATGCAAAAAGTACCAATAAATTATTTTTTTGAAGTTTGTCTAATGGAAGCTTGTTATTCAAAACTCAAAATTTACAGTTAAGGTTACAAAATATGTACATATTTATCTATATAAAATAAAAACATATGTGACAAACTTAACACATAAATATTTCTCAAGAATCTTACTCAAAAATATTTCTACAAAAAAAAAAAATAAAAACATAATAGACAACTATAAAATGTACATACAATAATATTTCCCTATTATCTAATATAAATAGCTTCTTTCAGCTAGCCAAGTTTTCAATATATTTATTAACTGTTTAGTTTTAATACAGATTTTTATTTCAGCGGGTAACATATTTAAACAGCTAGGAAGTATGTGATCTAAAGGATTGTTGTGATGAGGCAGAGTTGTGTGGTGGTCCATGTGCACTGCATGATTGTAAGTTAGTTGTCAGTTATTATAGAAAAAAAATCGACTTACATTGAGCAAACCAGGGGCTCCGGTAATATCTCTAGTGTTTGGTGTAATCCACGGGTGGGACACCATGGGGTTAACACGTAAGATGGGCTTTTCATTGGGGAAGTCAGGTCCCAGCACAACTTCAATACGAATCTGATTGTCCCCTGAAGTGAATTCTACTTCATATTCACTGTTTTCGATGACCTCCAAAACGCTGAAATAAAAAGTATGAAAATTGCATTAATGGCCGACATTCCAGTGCATCCCGGGTGCAACAATATCGATTTTCATCGCCGAAACAACTATCAAAATTCTCATACATCAAAGTTTTTAAATATACAAATAATAAAGGTTAAGTAAAAAGTATCTTATTTACCAGTCGTTGAAGATCTTTAGTGTATCAATTTGACGTTTACGATCTCGGGATTCCATGTTGTACGTCCATACCATTATTGCAACTCAAAAATATACAAATCGAGAATTATCAAACAGTTCATGCACTATGTGAATTTCAATGAAGTTTATTAGGATCAAATAACTACTTGCTCGCAACAGTCTGAAAAGAGGAAGACATCATCAAAGACCATGTAAGTCAGAATTTACAATTTAAGAAAGATAAAATAATTTTGGAAGATGAGTATGTAAAACATAAACAATCCATAAATTGCCATAAGGAAAAAAATACCAATTTTCGCGATTGCGCGTAGGAACTCACCAATTGGTTCTGTCATATAGTCTAACGAATAAACCATAAAGTCTAACGAATATAAAAAATATATATATATATACCGAAAATAAAAATAACATAAAAAAAATAATTGGGGACTAGATTTATCTCAAAAAAATTACGAGTAACCCAAAAAACGATAAATTAACAATTTTCTCGATTATGGGTAAAAACTCGTCAAATTGGTTTTGTCAAACCTGGTAAGATTTTTTATTATTATTATTGTATATGGATTAACCGAAATTATTAATAAACAAGTTATACAAAAAAGACGCAAAACAAGTAGAAATAAAACATCAACAGAAAATAATAGGCAAGGATATAATATAATTTTTAAAAATGCAGACGATGCACAGATTTATATTGCAAAAGATAAATATGAGAAACCAAGATAAATTAATAGTTATTTGGAAACTGTGTCTAAATGACTATTAATTTCGAAATGACAAAATAAATTAAAAATTAAATGTAAGACAGAATACATGAAGTAGGCATCAAAATTATCTACGATGATACAAAGGTTTGTATCGTTGAACAAATCGTAAAAAGAGTGAAAGAAATTAAATTCCCATGAATCATTATGGATTCAAGAGGAGCTCCTCAAAAAATACAGACTATAATAAGAAAAAAAAATCTTGGCTGAATCAGAAATAGAGTAAATAAATAAGCGCAATATATCTGGAAATATAAAATACAATTTTTTCATCACACTTTAATTATTGTTCAAGGATTCTTTTTTTTATTCTTCGAAGAGAAGATGAAAAATATAAATACTACAAAACAAAGCCAGTAATAGGTACTCAATTGCAACAAATACAACAAATCCAAAATAGATATTTACATTAAAAAAAATACAACATTCTTTGGAAAAGTATATATAGATTAAAACAAAGTAGCAAAACTAGTAGAAGAAAGGATTATGGTTATCATAAATTGTGAGAACGAGGGGAAAATAATAACAAGTTTCAGCGGTATGTTTATCTCAATCATAATAAATAATGATTAAAAGAATACTACAAAAAAAAACAAAAGGAAATTTCGGTAGGTAGTAAATTTGATTACATGTTGTTTATTAGTAAGGTTTATTTTGTAGATCTTTATTTTGTTGAAAAAGTATTTTTTTTTTAAATAATTATAACTTAAAATAATATGCACCAGAAGCCAGAAGCTAAGGTAGGTACCAGAAGCGTGTCAAATAAAATACGTTAGGTAATCAATAAAAAATATTCATTAAAAGCAGGATTCACAAATATTTTTATTTATAAAATAAATTGTGATAAATTATGTGCATACATTTTTTTGTATTATTAATTTTCTAGACGGCTGTTATTTTGAAATATCGCCCTTGGGGTGATTTTTCACCAAAACGGCTCTGTACTATTTATTATGATATTTTCACTGATAAAAATATAATGACTTTAAAAATAAATATTCATATAGATCAGCAAACGCCGATTCTGTTTATATAAATTTCATTATATATAATTATAGGTAGAATTTATAAACCGTTATTTAAAAGAGAATATAAAATCAGGTCATCAAAACACCGTGTTATGTTGGTACCATTGCATTTGGAACATCTGACGTCACGTGAGCATTCTGTTTTTTGATTAGTATGAAAAAAAATATTTTTCGATTTTGTTTTGTATTATCAAAATGTATTTTTTTAAGTTTTGGCAAAATTTTAACTTAATTTGTGTGACTTTAAGGTCTATAATTGTTGTTCAATGTAAACAACTATTATTCATGAAAGAAATTGGAATATTCATGATCAAACCAATTATCAACATGGATATTATGATAATGTTAATGGTCAATACAATTATTATTCTTTGAGTTAAAGTTTCTAAAAAGGTAAATAATTTTATTACTTATGTTTAGTTATGGTTTACCATGTATAGAAAATAAAATTATGGACGGGAAAGCTCATCCTTGTTTCGACATTTGACATTCTAACCTCAAAACTAATAAAAACCGACCGGCCATAGATTTGAAGCGTTTTGGGGGCCTTTGAAAAATTGAAACTTTGAAAATTATTTTAACCATGAAAACTAACTTAAGAAAAAAAAGAAATATACTGGTATTTAAGTTTGAACGTCATTATTGATATAAAATAAATGGTACTGGAGTTCCTTATTGAAAATAATAGTGAAATAAATATTTATTTTTAAAGTGATATAAGTATGTATGTACACTTTTTTAATAGCAATCTAACATTTTAAATAAAGCAAGGACAGCAATGACATTTCTGTTCCAACGAGCAGCAGCACAGCGATCTATAAAAAAAAGTTTTCTCATACCTCAAACCGAAAATATACAATAACATCCCTTCATATCTGCAACTTTGTGAATTGTCACCCTTCAACCAAAAATAGCTAAACGGCCAATAGACTTTGGCAGGACAAAAATTGTTCAAAAATGTCATCTGATAATTGACTGCAAGTAGTTTTCACTTTTTTTATTTATTTTCTCGCATTTTTTCCCTTTTTTATATTTCGATGTATTTATTACCTATACTATTTATATGTTAAAACATCTTCATAAATTGATAATATGTACCAACTCACTAAAACTATAACAATATTAATACCAAAATTTTACTCTTTTTCATTTAAAAAAAAAATCTGTTCTCCAGTCCTGCATTCGAAAAAAAAAAACATTTATATTTTCTATGTACATAAAAATGCCTGTGTGTCTCCGATTTTCTGAAAAATACTCAACTGATTTCGCTGAAAATAGTATAATTTGTTCTTATTAGTGACTGGAAGGTTTAGAGAGTAGTTTGTATGAGATCTATTGCTATAACGTTTTAAAATAAGTATGAAAAACATTTAACCCGCCATGTTGTATTGAGGTTAGCCCATTGATATACTACTTTGGTTAGCCACAGATTACATATTCAAAAGAGAAGGTTTGTTTGGGTAAAATATTTTTAGTGGTAAAAGTAGGTACCTTTTAGAAAAAAAAAATGTTTGTAATGAAACAAAATTTTCAAATTGTTTCTTTGTTTAGAGATAACAATAGTCGTCACAAGGAATTACTTTCGCTGTCAAATCAATTATGGCACCCAAACGACAAGCAAGAATTCACAAATATAAAAAAAAATCCGGTCAAGGCCGGGTACACATCAGCTAGTTTTAAATAAATACCAATTCTTATTTAGCCATTAACCTTCTACTAAATGTGATATCAATAAAAATTAAAATAAAATAGTAACTGCAATATCATGCAAGGAGCCGTGTTTTCTAATATTGCGCCCTGTCCAAAATCACATCTTCTCAAGCTAGTATGTTTTCTGTATCTGTTTGTACATAATAAGATACACCGTAGCAAGTAAAATTTGTATAGCGCCCTTGAGGTGATTTTTCACGAAAACGGCGCTATTGAAATCATCCTATTATTATTATTATCATAACATGCCACGGCATGATTAGTTTCTTAGAACGAGCATCTGCGTAGTTGAAACTAATGTTGACTAGACCATGACGTATTATACACACCGGACACCGGTATTGCACCTCATACTCAACCCATGTAACTAACTAATCGTCACGCCGTTTCCCCGTAGGGGTAGGCAGAGAGGACGGACCGCCCAATAACTCGATCTTGGCATACACTTCTTATTTCATTCACATTCATACATCGTCTCATTTCTGTTATTCTGACTTCTGACATGACCCGACTCAAGTATTTGATTCACTTGATCGTTCCTAGGGCGTCCCCGACTTCCTCTGCCATTCGCATTCACGTCATACATTATTCTTACACTCCTTTCTACGTTAATTCGCTCTACATGCCCAAACATCTAAGCGTCTCTTAGTCTCACTCAATACGCTGACAGTCTTGCATTTTTTACACGATCATACATAGTTTTACAACACATTCACCTCAGAGATCTCATTTCTACAACATTCAATCTACTATCATCCTTCCTCTGCCGGTTCCATGCCTCACTGCCATACATCAGTGTTGGCATCAGCACTCCATTGAAAACTGCTGGCTTTGCTTCTTTAGATATTAATTTTTTTTTGTCTTAAATGTATTCAATAAATAAATACCCACTAAAGAGATAAAGCCGTAGAAGAGTATTGTGGGAGTGTCTAGTTTTCCCTTAGATTATAGAATATAACTATGATCTAAGAGTTTTCCCTTGCCTGAAATAGACTCAGAATTCCTTTCTTCAGCAAAATAGGACATTCTCTCCTGAAAAATATTATTAGTATTCAATTCAATGAATAATAGTATTCAATTTCATCTAGGAGCCTAAAATGGCCCCTGGCGATCAATGTCCATAGTTGACATTGGTGACGAAATCGCCCCATATAACCGAGCCCTTGGTGATGTAATGTTTTTTAGAAATTTAATTCAAATCAAATTTAATAATGTTATTATTGAGTTCTGCAAAGATTTTTGTTTTTATTATTGTGACGGCTGTGTCGGTGTCCAAGGCTATTTACAAACTGTGGTTAATCCACATTACGACACCAACTTATATGATTTTATTTACTCCACGCAATTTTAATTTGAACCGGTAAAACCGATTTAGTTAGAAAACAATTAAAATTCTGTTTGAAATTGGCCTTGAACACAGAAACAGCTGTCACAATAATAAAAACTAAAATGCTTGCAGGACTTAATAATAATATTATTAAATTTGATTTAAATTCAATTTCTAAAAAAAAAATCGAGTTCTACGAATTAAACACCAAAACAATTTTAAAATTTATTTTTTATTAGTTATTATTTTTTATTATCAGTTGAAATAAATTTGATAATAAAAACAATATTCTTTTAGGAAGGGCGTTACTTCGTTCAGCTTTCAGTTGTTTGAAGAAACGCCCCGGATGCGCGCGTTTTTTATCTCTCTAGGGATAGGTTATTATTTGTAACAGTAGGTACCGTAAACCGGGGCTGGTTTTGTTCTACTTCATTCATATATGGAACTCGAGCCTTTTTTTGTATTGAATACTCACCTTCTAATATAAACGTCACTTTTTTTCATAAATGTCGTTTTCATAGAATAATTTTCAAAGTTGAGTTTTTCAAAGCCCGTCAAAACGCTCGAATCTGGCAGGGTACGCGTGACGTCATATGTACGTAGTTTTGTCGATTAACAGTGAGGCCACTCCCACATGGGTCGGTATGAAATCAAGAATTTCACAAAATATATAATTAATAAGAATTAAAAAAAATAATAATAATACTTTCGAAACGATTTGTATACCGCAGTAGTAATCTGTGTGCTAGTCACAGGGGGTTTAAGTCACAAATGGCTTTCATTTTAAGAACGGCAAAGGTGTCCACGAAGGGGAGAAGTTTGGGAGCCTATGGTTTAGAGAGTAGTTTGAATGAAATCCAATATGTAAAACTATTGCTATAATGTTTTAAAATTAGTATGAAAAACATTGAACCCACCATGTTGTATTCAGATTAGGCCATAGATATACCACTCTGGTTAGCCACAGATTACATATTCAAAAGATCCGGCCCACCACGCAGCTGGCGGGCAGACGCATCCGCCGTCAAGACCTGGACAAACCTCACCCATGAACCATCCCTGCTAAGTCACCTACTGTTGCGAACCACTTTGGGGTGAACTTTAGCAGTAAATGGTACCCATACCAGCCTCCTTAGTGGAAATACATACGAGTATATATAATATAGGAAATGTTGCACATTTATCTTCTCGGAATGCGTGTCCACTTACCATGACAAGAATTTTGTGGGGAATTCTACTAAATCTGCTAAAATAATCTCAATGACAAAAAAACGATAATTTAAAAACGAACGGTTAGGCTACAAATCGAAAGGTCGCGAAAATGCATGTAAAATAATATATGGTATATTTTAGACACGTTCCAGAGTAGAAAATACTCCCAGTATCGCTTTGTCCCTTGAAATGGCTATAGTCATGTTTAGTTGTCAGATCTGAATAACCGGGTACATCCTCACCTTTCTTTTTCCCATCTCCTGCCCCATCTTTTGACATTGTCTTCACCATCACAACATACCCCATTTGCGGATGCCATAGTCCCACTGGCTCCTGTAAGTAGAGATCTATCGGGACTCTTGTGCGACTAAAAAACACACACATATATATACACACACTGTACGAACCATACCTAATCTGCTTAGATTCACTCGATCGTGTCATATCTTTCTGAGGCGTCCTCGACTTCTTAATAAATTCGCTTCTTCGTCTAAAAACAGCACGGACTTTTTTGTTCAAATCTGGGTATTTTTCTTTAGTACCGCAAGTAAATTAGCAAACATCAACACCTCCAGGTTATTCCATACTCGGGAAAAGTGTAATGCGTTTACAGCTGTAATTTCGGGAAAACCTATCCCGGGTGTCTAAACCGCCTCAAATCTTTACTGCAAGGTAGGTACAAAATAGAAGAAGTTTTACTGTAGGTGAGTATTCAAATAATGAGAATATTGGATATTAATCACTAGAAATTATTATTACATAATAATATTTGAAACAGTTATAAGAGTAATTTGTTTTTAATGTTATTTTTTTTCCTTCATAAATATGCTTATAGTTTAGGCAATAATATGTGCATAATTTTAAATACGCAAGTTTAAAAAAAACTTGACGAAAACAAAGTTTTTTTTTAATATGTTACTTTTTTATACATGAAAGTTATTGTAAGATGTTTTGTGACGGCTATATTTATTAGTATGTACCTATGTACTTTAAAATTATTTTTTTGAACTAAGACCTTATTTTTTGTTTGTTTTTCGCAAATTACTGAAGATAAAGTACAATGCCAAATTCACAATTTGCAATTCGTTTCCAACGCTGCGGCAAGACTTATCACCGACGTATCTAAATATTCCCACATCTCGAAAATCTCCACTAGCTCAAATGTCCTGAAAGAATCCAGTTCAAGCTCTGCTGGGTGGTATTTAAGTCACTTAACGGAATGGCTCCGGCTTACTTATCGGAACTGTGTATTCCTGAAAATACCAATTCACGGCAGTCCACCCTTAGGTCACCAGCGTCATTAGCTATCGATAGGTTGAAGGAATCAAATCGCACACCTGATACTAAGTTCGGTGATCGGGCTTTCGGAGTATTAGGAGCTAAAAAAGCCTGGAATGAACTGTCGCATGACTTAAGAATGATTAAAGACTCGACAGAATTCAAAGCTAAACTTAAAACTCTTCTTTTTAGACAATCATATCCATAAATAGAAGAAATGGAAACGCAAACTGCTTAGCTAGACTAGCCGGATAGTACTTACCTAAAGTCATTTAAAGAATAAGTATTTTTTTTCACGCACCGGTGCGCAAATGCGTCCACAGCCCGCAACACTGTAAATAACTAAATTTGTAAAAAATGTAAATATCTATTATTACGCTTTTTAAGATTATTTTATAAATATTCTCCAGTTCTAAAAATTATAAATATTTCAAATAAATACCAACTCTTCTTGTGCCACAAATCTTCTAATAAATGTAACATCTATACAAAAGGAGGATAAAATAGCAACTGTTAAACTATCATCTCTCTGAGCTTAAATTTACTAATAAAACTGTGTTCATCTGAAGCGACCTGCCAGGTAAATATGTTTTTCTGTATCCGTTTATACATAATTAGATACAGAATATGAAGTAATATTTGTACAGCGCCCTTGAGGTAATTTATCACAAAAACGGCGTTGTACAAATCATCCAATTATTATTATTATTATTAAAGGTTCGTAGAAAATTACAAAAGAAATTATTTTCTTCTTAATTAGAACTGGTCAAATGCCCGACCTAGTTAGGTGAACATAATATTCATAAAAAAAATTAGGGTAAGAAAACACATAAACCAAAATAAATTAATATTTTATAATCTACTAGGTGATGTGTACCTGGCCTTGCTCGGTTTTATATAAAGTTATGAAGTTGTGAATTATTGCTTGTCATTATGGTGCCATAATTGATTTGCCAGCGAAAGTAACATCTCCAAATAAAGAAACATTCATTTGAGTATTTTATTTCATTCCAAACATTTATTTTTTCAAAACATATCTAAATCATAAAGTTCTTAAGTAGGTACCTACTCGTGTTTTCCACTTTGAAAATATTCTACCCAAAAAAACCTTCTTCTTTTGTATATGCAATCTGTGGCTAACCAGAGTGTTACATACGAGTATATGGGCTAACCTAAATAAAAACATGGCGGGTTCAATGTTTTTCACAGTAATTTTAAAATGTTATAGCAACAGTTTTACATATTGGATTTCATTCAAACTACTTTCTATACCTTCCCGGCACTAATAAAAACAAACTGCTATTTTCAGCGAAACCGGTAGAGTAATTTTCGAGAACATCGAGGACAAACAAACTTACATTAATTTATATATATATAGATAAGAGCTGTTTTTTTTAATACAAATTTTAATTGGCATTTTTATGCTGTTATTATAACAATAGTGAGGAAACTATTATGAGCCATAATAGAGCCACCACGAAAACGTGTCCAAAGTTAAATATCTGTACTTCTCGTACATGTCATTGGACAAATAATATACGTATTTATTTTGCTACATGCAATATTCAGCACATTAAATCGTTCAAATGCAATCTAAACATGAACTACCTTAATATTCGCCACTACAGATATTTTTGGATAACATGTATGATGTTGCAACCGAACAGAGATTAACGCTCACGTTACCAACCCTGATGTATTTCAGTGAGGCATGGAATTGGCAGAGGAAGGATGAAAGTAAACTGAATGACGTAGAAATGAGATCTCTGGGGCGAATGTGTGGTAAAACCACGTGTGATCGTGTCAAAAATATTGAGATTCGTAAAAAATGCAAGGCTGGTATAAGCGTCATGAGTAACATTAAGAAAAGGACGCTTAGATGGTTTGGGCATGTAGAGCGAATGAACGAAGAAAGGAGTGTAAGGAGAATATATGACGCGAATGTGAATGGAAGAAGAAGCCGGGCACGCCCGAAGAAGACATGGCACGATCAGGTGAATCAAGTACTTGATTCAGGCCATGTCAGACGTCGGAATAATATAAGAGAATGTATGAGACGATGTATGAATGTGAATGGAGCAAGAAGTGTATGCCAAGATCGAGTTGTTTGGCGGTCTACCGCTGCGGGGAAACGGCGTGATGGTTACGTTCGTTAGTTAGTTAGCATATTTTTTTCTAGATTTAAGAATTTTTATTCATTTATTTCTTTATAATTTTAGTCTTGTAAATATACTCTGCAACATTAACATAACATAACATAACATAAAAATTTTAAAAAAAAACATAAAAACTTGATATAATTTATAATGCATACACAAAACCATGTACAATGTGACCAGTCAATAATATATATACGAGTATAAACTTTGTCTGGAAACTAGGGTACAAGTGGGAAACTGGTGAATCTAAGTTGGTTTTAGCAAAGTTTGGTGACCTTTTTCTTTGGTCTAATTTAAATTCAGTTTGTCAATATAAACCCAAATTATTCGGGCTACGGTGGTTGTAAAAAATATGTATACAACCGGGAAGTGGGCTGCTCTGCGACCTGCTGTGGTCCGACCGCAACAAGTACACCGCCAGCTGGGGCGAGAACGAGCCTTTACCTTCGTCATTGAGATAGTGGCCAAGTTCCTCAACAAGCACGACTTTGACCTGATCTGCCGGGTGCATCAGGTGGTAGGGGACGGGTATGAGTTCTTTACCAAGAAGCAACTGGTCACCCATTTCTCGGCGCCCAACTACTGCGGGGAATTCGATAATGCAGGAGCAATGATGTCAGTGGATGACACGCTGAAGTACTCCTTTCGGATCCTGAAGCCGGCCGACAAGCGCCACCTGGCGTACGTGCAGACCAACACCAACCGTCCCGTCACGCCGCCCAGGGGCGTCACCAAGACAGAAGATTTTGAGGGCCCTATGGATCAATTCCCCCCGGCCACCATCCTCCCCCGCCGCTCCCCCCTTTTAAGAATATTCTGTGTTATTTATCCTAAAAAGTATGGACAATAATTCTTTGTCTTAGCTTAAATACATTCTTGAATATAATGGAAACAATCACTTGCGTCTTGCAATATATCGTAAGGAATAAATACAGTTAGCTTCTTTTTTTTCAATTTAACATTAAATTTAGTTTTGATAATTTAACTACATCTCTTTATAAGGTCTATAAATAATGTGTAATGATAAAAAGTCCAAAAAGAGAAAATAAATGTAAAAAAAATAAAAATAAAACTAAATTCGTAAAATATACGTAATATAAGAATAGGAAGTAATATTTGTACAGCGCCCCTGAGGTGATTTTTCACAAAAGCGGCGTTATAGAAATGGTCCGATTATTATTATTATTATCAATAGGAACCTGGTTTCGAATTACAATATTTAAAAAAAAATGTAAACATCATTAGAATGTTAATTGTCTTATCATTAATCTATATATATATAAATCAATGTAAGTTTGTTTGTTTATTTGTCCTCGATTTTCTCGAAAATTACTTGACCGGTTTCGCTAAAAATAGCACAATTTGTTTTTATTCGTACCGGGAAGGTTTAGATAGTAGTAAAACTGTTGCTATAACGTTTTAAAATTAGTATGAAAAACATTAAACCCGCCATGTTTTATTTAGGTTAGCCCATAGATATGACACTCTGGTTAGCCACAGATTGCATATTCAAAAGAAGAAGGTTTTTTGGGTAGAATATTTTCAAAATGTAAAACACGTGTAGGTAGGTACCTACTTAATGATTTAGATATATTTTGAAAAAAAAACGTTTGGAATGAAATAAAATATTCATATGAATGTTTCCTTATTTGGAGATAGTTACTTTCGCTGTCAAATCAATTATTGTACCCGAGCAAGGACGGATACACATCAGCTACTACTTTATGAATATTTTTAAAAACAGTAGACCATCAACTTCAAATATATTTTTGCCGGCCACAGTGCTGATGATGAAATTCAATAGGAAATAAATTGAACCTTTTTATCGAAAAAATTAATGATTTAACTATGTACTTATTTTCACCCGTGTTAAAAATGGAGATGAAAATCGTGCCACCTACCATTTACAGTGATCGGCAACCAGTCATCTCCTGTTTCCAAAATAACTTAGAGTGGTACAATTTTTTTTCTATAGAAATTATCATTTAATTTAATTACCTTTCCTGATTTTCTGATTATTTTATTCCAAATACTATTGTATTTAGCCTAACATAAAACAACCCTTTATTAATTTAAAATATCCCCAGTTTATTAAAAAATATGTTTTCAGATTTGATGTGATGTCACATGGTGTGATGTACGTAACATTCTAATTCTAAAATTTAAAAAAAAATGTACATATAATATTTTCCGCCATTCTTACAATAGTTGGTGGTGTAATGGTCAGCTTAGTTGCATTCCGAGCAGTTGATCGGGGTTTGATTATTGGCCGTGGCCACTGAAGTCAGAATTAATAGATATGACATATAGCTAAATTTGCCCACCATTTTGACGGCTGGAGGTAAACCACGTGACATCCTACATTTGGAACCAGGCGGGTTCATACATTTCTCGGATACATGACGTCATCATTCGTGTATTGATCGGCAGCAAGTAACATTCGAAGATTTTAAGAAATATAGTGATGGTTTCAAGTGCAATCAAACGTTGTAAAAATAGAAGTGGTGAAGAGAATAATCAAAACTATCACATTACGTTCCACAGATAAGCTTTTTTTACTGTATTTTATAACTGTAACACTTATTCAATTATATAATAGATGAACAGTTTTATTGACATCCGTCCACGTTTCTTTCAAGTGATTTTGACTGCGAAAAGCAAATTTAAAACATTTGTAAATAGAGTCAAACTAAATACTCCAACAAAAAACAAACAGATTCTTTTTTTTTATTTACTGTTGTACTTATTGGCGATTTGGGCTAGTTTGAAATCTATTCATAAATTCTGTATAATTGTAAAAAAAACTAGTTGATCATTAGGAGATTTGATTTTCGAAGAGTAAATACTAATACTTTGCAGTGCAATGCGAGTGACCTGCAGAGTGTCGGGATGCATTTTTTTGCAAATCAAATATTGTGACGCGTAGGCTCGCCCCCCTAATTTTGGTTTCTTCCACTTGCGTGTAAAGGTAACTATTTTGTATTATTTGCCAGAGCAAAGATGGCCGTGGCAATAAATACATTTTTTTAATGCAAATTTCATTTTAGGTGCAAACTTTAAGCTTCACAAATCCTTCCATAAAATTATAATATCCAGTGATTTTTCGTAGCGCCACTTTAAAAAAAATAACATTGTAACATTATAATTACAGATATAATCAATCATAAGTACGCAATTAATGTAAATAAAAAAAAACGATTTAAACAGTTTAAAACCTAAAAACAATTAATACTGAAGTTGAGCAAAAATTAATACGCATATTCGGTAATTTACTAAATTGGTTTAGAAAGGTGCGAGTAACGTTAGGCATCTAAGACGAACGCATTCGCTTGGGCTCCTGCGATTTCAGAGTTCAATTGGCACACGGCTGCCTCTTTCTATCATAAAAAGGCTGACAAAGTGTGAGCGCGACGCATACAAAAAAGTAGGTAAAAATACCCTTGAATTTGTCGCTAACTAAATGTAAAATTTTGACGCAAATTTAACTATTTTCAGCAGTCATTAAAATTTTATTGTATACTTCACCATATTCCTGAGGTAGGTTAGAGACTTTTTTTAAAAAATAATATCCATTTAGTCACAAATATTTGCCAGAGTTGACTCCTAAAAATATGAATAAATTGTCATTTTTGTGGCTTGCATTATCCAAAAAAATACTTCTAATCCTTACTAGATATTTACAATACCTTTTTATTAAAAAATATCTCATTAAGTTTGGGTGAGTATTTGGCCTCTAATCCATAATTAAGTTTTATATGAAACAGGCCGCGCAGCCGTTCCCTTTAATAAATCGCAATTAAAGATTGAAAAAAAAACAATATTTGCGTAGTCACTAGTCAGCAAAACTGGAGAAAATAGTGTTTAAATTCAAGCTAAGCAGGTTGGTAATTTCAAATATGCCCAAAATTGATTTGATAAAGTTGAATAGCATTAAATTTGGTGTTAGGCAAGTACGAACTATTTATTTATTTTAAAAGACTTTCATAAAAGTTCATCTTAAGAGGAACGGCTGCTCGGCCTGTTTGATACAAAACTTAATTTTGGATTTGAGGCCAAAATACCCATCCAAACTTATTGATCTCTTTTTAAAATTTAAGGTATAGTAAATATCTAGTACAGATTAGTATTTTATTTATTTATGTTTTAAATTATGTAATATATATAGGCCATTAAAGAAATCGTGTTTTCATTGTTTTTAGAGGAAACTTCGGAAATTATCCACAGGTTAATTGTATTTTTTTATGTCACATTTGAATGTTAATAATTTTAAAAACAAAACATCTTAAAAAAACGTTTTTCGGGTCGATATTTTAAATTAAAACGGCAAATTTGTATTCCAACGTAAATTAGTCGTTTTTAATTTATATTTAAGCCCATCGTAATGATGATTTTAAAACTTTATTTTATTTTATTCTATAATTCATTATATTTCCATTTATTAATTGTTTTTTTTTCACCATTAACCCCCAATTAATTGCTAAAGTTCTCTCAAAAATCATGAAAAATCGATTATTTAATGGCCTATATTTCATAATTTAAAAAAAAACTTCTAACCCGTGCTAGATATTTGTTATACCTTTTGATAAAAAAAAAGATCATTCGGTTTTCGTGATAATTTTGACCTTAAATACAAAATTCGATTTTGTATGAAACAGTTCGCGCAACCGTTCCTCTTAACAACTACTTAAATGAGATGTAATTTATTATAATTTGCGGAAGTATTGCAAGAAAATGTTTTCCACCCCGGCTACGGTCTCAGTGTGGCTGGTGCATCCCGCCGCCCGCGCTGAGCGCCGACCGCCCCGTAGCCTGTAGCTCGCTGTGTGCTGTGTGCCGTGTGGTGGGCAGTGTCTATAGCTGTCAGTCTCCGTCTTCAGGCGTCACTGGCGTCAGTCGTTTGTCAGGAACCCCAGTCCGCGGACGTTGGCGCGTTACCCGTTTGTCCGAAAGCCATTAGCACTTTTCCTCCACCGGCGTTGTTATTGACAGCTGAAGACTTTGACGACTTCACTGAAACACATCAACGTGAATTCAAACAACATTGAAGTCAAATACATTAACCATAGTGTTTTCGTAAAAAAATAATTGACATTGAATGACAGTTTTATTGAGTTGTCTTTGCTTCTTTTATGTCGTCCTTTTGTCGAGTTCACAAAAAAACATATTTTTTTAAGTTGTGCAAAAGTGTTTTCATTATATATCTATCCAAGCAGTGGACAGATTCTTTGTGACTTACAATAGAATGAAGTACGCCGATATGTCCGGAGCTTTGAAAAGTGAACCAATGGATGACTACGGAGAAGAGGATTGCCGATTCCCCGTGGGGCCTTGCTCTCCATACCCCGTTGGCACCTTGACCCCCTACCCCGTGGGGCCGTGCTCGCCCTACCCCGGTGTGGCCCATTCTCCCTACCCCGGCGTAGCCCATTCGCCATACCCTGGCGGGGCTCACTCGCCCTATGCCGGCGGGGCACATTCACCATACCTCCCGGCGCAGCAGCTCTACAGGCCCTACTCGCCGACCCTATCGCGCTCCAGCGAAGACAGAAAAAGGAAACGAGCCTTCGAGTACGCCATCCCGGATACCATTTCCCCCGATCTGGACGAACAGAGCGGCCGCAGGTCGCAGACATCATCCGGCTTCAAGAGCAACAAGAGCAGGCGCAAGGCAGCGCAGAGCTACGAGGACATCCAAACTCAAAGAGTCATGGCGAATGTACGCGAGAGGCAGCGCACGCAAAGCTTAAACGAAGCTTTCGCCAATTTGAGAAAGATCATCCCGACGCTGCCCAGCGACAAGCTGTCAAAGATCCAGACGCTGAAGCTGGCCTCCCGCTACATCGAGTTCCTGTACCGGGTGCTGTCTAACCCCGAGGGCGAGGCGGGGGGGCCACAGGGCTCCTACATGGCGCACGAAAAGCTCAGCTACGCCTTCTCCGTGTGGCGCATGGAGGGCGATTGGACCAACGGACACGACCAGCCCTAAGAGAGATATCAAACACTTTCCATTTTATATGTACGTACATATTTTACATTTTCATACTAAAATATGTGGCAAATGTGATTAAAAAAAAAATATATTTTTAAGTACAAAATTTCCCAATAGTTAGTAGTTGGGTATCCCACAGTTATAGAAATATTATAATTTTTCCAAGGGTAGATTTTCTAAGAGTAGCTGAGGAGCATTTTAAATATCAATCGGCAATGGATAGATTTATGACACTATTTACTGCGCTTATTTTTTTTTTCCTTATATCTTTCAGTGCTTTCAAACGATATTTTCAAGAAATAAAATAATTTTCATTTGGTAAAGATGTTCAAGTGAGCCAAAAAAACTGTGTGCATTATGTGATACACTAGGTTTAGGTAACTAAGCATTTTTCTAATTTAGGTGTTGTACAGGCAATTTGCATATTAAAAAATCCGCAAAAAATTACATTTTGTGGTATTCTTTTAACCTGTAGCGAAGGCACGTAATTGATGGCATTTTTTTTACTATGGATTTCAGTATTTTTAAATTCCAGCATCATTCATTTATGTACAAAGCAATGTTTAAAGAAAACCGTTTTCAAAATATGCACTAATCGGGTTCCATGATGAATCAACACACGAATGAATCGGCACTAAAAGTACGAAAGAAGAAAAAAACTAGCCCAAAAGCGAAATAATCTTTTAAAAAATATATACATACGAGTATATTAGTTAGATTAGGTATATTTCCGTACTTTTAATGACTTTATATCACTTTTAAAAAGTGTGGCGATTCATACGTGTGTTGATTTATCCGGTCACCACTAATAGGGGCGTTTTTTTCTTCGAAACATTATTTAGCGCTTGTTACCTTGCGACATTTCGTAAACATGATATTTTTTGCATTCTTATATTATTTCTAAAAATGTTTTTCAACAAAATAATCCTTATTACGTTTTCTTACCAAATAATTGATCGATTGCAAGAATAAAATAAGTTTGTGAATCATAATTATTGAATGCAGTCTTTTAGTGAATCTATTGAAGAGTACAATAACTGATAAGAAGATTCAAAATGAATCGTTGCTTAAACTCAATACAACGATTCACTCATTGCGGATGATGAGAGTCAGCATTACGAGGAATGCATAATCAATGTCTTGTGATATTCCTCTCAATAGTACCAAAAGTTTGTTTCAAGTTGCAAGATTAGGAAAACGAGCTTGTACATATATTTCTTAATTATAATCTAATTGTGGCAACTAAACTATTGTGGCATTTAAGATTAATATTAAAAATTTGAGATTATTGTTTTTTTTTAAATATTTCGATACTCTGATCTCAGGGTTACAGTAATGTCCGAAATGTGGTTGCATAAAATTATCCCCCTGTTTTGTTCAATTGTTATTTATAAATAATGTTTCATTTGGTTCAATTCAATCACTGAAGAGATAATCCGATGGAAATGTGCTGTGGGCGTGTCCGTGTGCCCTAAATAAAATCAATTTTCCGTTACTTTGCGTGAAATTGATACAACTATTTCAAATGTTGAAATTCTTTCTAACACAGATTACCTATCCAAACTCACAGGCACAACATTATGTAAATTGGAGACATCAGTTTCCTTGCAAATCCGTGTAGATCACACTTCCGGGGATTTTCTATTCGGTGAATTAAACCCAGTTCTAGAGTTAGGTTATGTTAAGTATGTAATTCCATGGCAATTCAACGAACGTATGAATCTGAACACTTTTAAAAAGTGACATATAGACGGTAAAGGTACAAAAAAACTAGCCCTCCTTTAAAAAAAACAATTAATTAGGTCAGGGTAGATTAGATTTTTCGGGCTAATTTTTTTGAATTCATACCTTTAATGATTGTATATCACTTTTAAAAAGTGTGCCGATTCATACGTGTGTCGAATCATCCGGTCACCGTTCAATGTACATAGCATATAAAGCAGTTTTTAATCAACAACTAGGTATATAAATAATATAACAAGTTATTTGTAGCATACGTCTAAATTTTATTGATTAGTTGTTATAAAAATTGTGATTTTTGTTTTGGAATTGTGATAAAACATCGGCTATTATTAATAAATAATATATATTTTATAAAAATGTCATTGGGCAGTTATCTACAATATTGTTGGCACGTGATTTTTTTAAATGTAGCTACCAATTATGTACGATACGCCACTGACTGCAAATAAGAATATTTTTTTTTCTTTTCTTTTAAATTAAAACCATTATGAAATTAAATGTAACGAATACATTATAATTGTACAGTACCTACGTAAGTAGATTAAAAATATATTTATAATTCTTTAATTATTACAGAGTAAACGGAAAAATGATAACTAGGCAGGTACTAACGTAAATCGTGATTATTTTGGTACTAAAATATGTCTCAGAATAATATAGATGTACAGTTATAACGAATTGCATCCGAATGTTATATGATATTGATTTATTTCATATATATGTAATGTGTATTTCAAACAATATGAGTACCTGCCAAAATGTGTGTTATATGTGTTACAAAAACGTGTGAATTAGGGGTTAAGTTTTAAATGAATAAGTCATAAAGATGTATTACTATTTCCCTATATAATATTATATCTCAGTAATATTAACATGCGATTGAATTTTATATTAGAAAACACTGTATTAAATAAATATTATTTTCATTATCGTTGTTTTCTTTACTTTGAAGGTAGCCTTCGTAATTTTTTTTGTAACAATGCTTTAATAACTTATACAAAATGATTTTTTTTTGTAGACAAAACAGTATATATCTATTGGCTATTGGTAAACGTGGACAAGCAAAATGTTTACAGCTTTACATCGCCAAGCCAAAGACACAAACAAATAAAAATAACTACTTTCCTTCAGAGATTCATACTGTACTTAGCATAGCTCTCCAAAGTTTGTTCGTATTATTTTGGTTATATGTGTATACCAGTGGTGTGCATTGATCTATGACCAAAAGTAGCCTGTGTGTAATTTTTGAATTCGGGTATAAATTGCGAATTGAATATTTAAAAATTAATATTTTATATATTTCACTGATTGTGATGGTCAACTGAATAAATGATCATACAAGTTTCTTACGAAATTCACGGAAAAAAATTCATTTTGATCAGATATTTATTATTTGTCGAACTTTTAAATATCTTTTAATATTTTGTGGTAGGTTTTTCTTTTTTTTACAATAACCCCACACAGAAGGCCCTGAGGGAAATAATTTCCCTCAAGGTGTATGTCATATTTGGAGATGCCGTATGGAGGGTCTTTTGGGGGATAGGAAAAGTGAATCTGGGTCTTGAAGAGACCCATGTTGTAGGAAGGAGGAAACACAGAGGCCGGCAAATCATTCCATAGCAGAGCTATTGATTACATGAAAGATTCGTAGAAGTGACCCGTTCTATAGTAACAAATGTCAAAATAATAGACACAGCTTTTCAGCCTTTATGGACTGCACGCCACTGAGGTATTCCTACTGAGGAATAAAAATTGAGAAATTATAATAGATATAAAAGAAGAGAACTCCAATATCTAAAATACATTACGAGAAGTGCCTACGTATCAAATACGAGATTGCCCACACCTCTGCCATTGGTCACTTCAAGTGGTTCGCTACATTTGGTGACTTAGCAGGGGTAGCCGGGTTCGTGGGGTAGGGTGCGTCCAAGTCTTGTCGATGTAAGAGGCCGGTTGAGTGAGACCCTTTGACCTCTCCAGACGGACTCTCTCGACCTTAAACCGCAGTTGGAGAGATGGATTAATACAGTACGTCCATCATTCCCGGACATACTGACCTCCAGATTCCTACCTACCACTCAAACCTTTTTCCTTTCCTTAAAAGTGCCCTTCCCCCAGCATTCCTAAAGATGACATAGGCCCGAAGGGAAATTATTTTCTTCAGGACCTCCAGAGTAATGTAAAAAAAACAACTGTTTTTTTCAGTGGAAAGTTTATCAAATTTGTGATAGAGAAAGACATCACACCGCAAGGCTTCCTATGTAACAAAACTGGTACAAGTACCTACCGCTGAGTTATTGCAGGCTGGCGTCTGCAGTTTGCGGGATAGAGGTGCCGAAATCATGGCAACCTCAGATAGAACAGGGCACCAGAGAACGAACAAGAAACACAGTAAGTACTTTTCCATGAAACGATATTTTACGCTTAAGTACCCCCTTTTCCCCCTTTCCAATTTTCTGCCTTAACTTTGCTTTACATTCTTGCGATCAACAAACTGTCTTTTTTAATGCGTTGCGCGTTTTATAAATGTACTATTCACTTTTTTTAATGCGGTAGTAATAGTAATGATTGTTCGGCGTTTAGATCACTTTTTGAAATTTATAATTTATTATATACTTCAATCTGACTAATGTTATTAAAATCCTTGATAATCAACTAAATGTGTCCAATAGCCCAATATTAGGTATATTCCCCATAAACTCATAAAATTCCCATTATCCCTTAATCACCTGTTCAGCTCACGCTTTGTCTCTTTAGATATAATATGGTAACCCATTATGTACACATCTTCCTCTTTGGTACTATGTTAGCTTTTAATTTAATCTCATAGTTCCTTTATTCTATGTTTTTTTTTGTCTCATTCTACATGCATATATAAGCACAAACAATGTGTTTTTTTATCAGTATAATTTCGTACCTTGGTGATGCTTGTGTTAAGCGAAACCGGTCGGTTTTAATAAATTAAATAAATTTCGTAGTTATGAACAATGTAATGGTTTTATTTCATTAATCTGTCAAACCACAAAGTGACTGCTTTTTAACAAAATATTTTTAAAATAAATAAAATTTATCTTTTCAATTGCGTTTAAAAACAGAAAAAACAATATTTAATTTAAGTCGGTTAGTGGCTGTTCGTCGTTTCGATTTCTCTGCTAGCTAAATAGAACAAAACATTTGTGGATTCAAATGTGGGGTTATGTTTGATTTGCAAAGCTGACAAGGTGACTGACTGGATGTGAAAAATTACACACTTAATTCAATTTTTCTTAGTTTTTTTATGCTACTGTTTTTATGTTGATCTAAATCTAATACATGCTTTATTTGATAGGTACATTTTAAAAATACAATCTCCAATAATAAATGTTACAAAATAATATGTTGGAATTAGATATTGCAATTCGGATTTACGTATTTTTCGCAATCAAAATCCGTGGAATTTTTTTTTTATATATGAAATCCGAATCATCTGGATATAATTTTTTTTTAAATAAATTATTTTAATTAAAAATTATTTGCTACGCGATAGCATATGAAATGAACGCGTCCAACAGGAAAATAGGTAGTGGCCTTCGGTGCTCAATGACCAAAGGTTGGCTGTGTATGGTTTTCAAGATTGCAAATCGTGATAATCCTAATAATATGAATCCTAATAAATGAACGTACAAGTTCCTTACATGGAAAAATCCGTTTACATCCGAAATTTGTCTCATTCTTTAATACCTTTGTATGCAATACTTAAAATATGTAAACAAGTAATATTGAGATTTGTAAAAAATGCAAGGCTGATGTAAGCGTCATGAGCAAGATTAAGAAAGGGACGCTTAGATGGTTTGGGCATGTAGAGAGGAGAATATATGACGCGAATGTGAATGGAAGAAGAAGCAGGGGACGCCCGACGGAGACATGGCACTATCAAGTGAATCAAATACAGAAGTCGGAATAATAGAAGAGCATGTATGAGACGATGTATTAATATGAATGAATCAAGAAGTGTATGGCAAGATAGAGTTTTTTTTGTGGTCCGTCCTCTCTGCCTACCCCTGCGGAGAAAAGGCGTGATGTTTAGTTAGTTAGATAAGTAGTTTTGTAATAATAAAGTTGCTAATTCAATAACCATATTTTCACATTAATATTATTAAACTAATTTTTCGCAAAAAACTGCGCTGCGTTTGTTTTAACGCCACTTTATTAAATAT
This sequence comes from Halesus radiatus, assembly GCA_022606495.2. Taxonomy (NCBI): domain Eukaryota; kingdom Metazoa; phylum Arthropoda; class Insecta; order Trichoptera; family Limnephilidae; genus Halesus; species Halesus radiatus. The sequence goes on from JAHDVE020003216.1 coordinate 107,303, forward strand.
ATAAACCAACCGGTTTCGGTTCTGCCTGAACCTTATTCGGGGTTAAATAAATACATACTATGTATGGTGTTAAAACAAAAATATTTTTATTCCAAATTTATTTATGTCTAACCACAAAGTTGAATATTTGTTGAAATTTTACTTTTTCATAAATGTGGATTTAATCTGGATGTCAGGATGTTGAGTTTCACGAAATCTGAAAATGCGATTTTTTCGAAACAGCTCCGGAATTGCAATCCCTAGATGAAAAATAAAACTTTTTAAGATTGTGATGTGGAATCATCTCCTTTCAGGGATTACCATTAATTTCTGATTACCGTTAGATACTGATGTGAAAAATGTTCACTTGAACGATAGTGCTTTTTGAAAGTTTAATTATTTTTCCTTTCTGTGATCTTCTTGTTTTCATTTAAAATCATTTAAACGATTGCGGCGCCCTCTATTTTGGTATATTTTTACTTTGACGGACTAAGTCCTCTGCCATGACATTAGTAACTTTTCCGTTTAGTTTTTTTTTTTTAAAGGACTACATTTCCGAGTTACGAATAACCTGAAAATATTTGAAAATCCCCTACTACCATCACAGTAAGCGGAAGATATTGCTTGTGTTATAATGGAGGACTTAGCCAGCCGAGGAATTAAACTCGTGCCAATTCAGCTACTGACCGGTCAATGATGGTATTAGGAATTATAATATTACGTGATGGGTAATTAGTTTAAAATATCTTAATATAAGTTTAAAAATTTAAATACATAACAAATATATTAATTACATAAAAATAAAAAAAATGGATTAAAAGTAATGATAGAGGCTTTACCGGTACACTCACCCAAATCCAAAGTTATTAATTTAACTGTTTACTGAACATATCTTTTTTTATATGAATACCGCACAGGAGTCCCAACTGCACCCAACCGTCTGGAGCCAGTGGGATTATGGCATCCCCAATTGGGGAATGTTGTGAGTCTGAAGCTTGAGGAGGGGAAGAGGAAGATGGGGAAATACCTGGCTATTCAGATCTGGTTACCAAACACGGCTAAAAGCCATTTCAAGCAACATTTCAATTCTGAATGGTGGTCTTTCACCAGGGCGATACTGAGAGTATCTTCCACTCTGGAACGTGCGCAAATGTACTATACATATATTTTTTAAATAATTAATTGTGAAACAGCACAAATTAATTAAATAAAATTTACTTGCGCACGCCGGGATTTGAACCCGCGACCTTCGGATTCGTAGTCGAGAGCCTTACCCCTCGACCATGGAGGCCGTCTATATCTACGATAATATATAAGTGTATATTGATAGGTATTATAAAATAATATGCAAAATTACTGTCTCAACACAAGCCTCAACTTATAACTATGCAATTCTATTCTTTAAATATTACCTACTGTTATATGATATTTTCTACATTCCTTATTATGCGTGTGTTTTAGATATACATAGTTGCAAAGATAATTACAATGAAGATGTATTATCATAGACCGGTATCGCAATTATATTTAAATGAATGCTCACATCGCAGTATTTTTTTTTCAAATTCGCCTAAATTTTCCTCGATGCGTTTTTCTTTAATAATAAGTACTTATCGATTCAGAGAACCTCGCAGAAGTAATATTTAAAGGATTTATGTGCACTTTGTAACCGAAAAATTATGATGCAATTTCCATTAAAATTATCTGCAAGTATTCTGAAAGATCTATTATTTTTTTGCTTTAGTTTACGAAGAAATATGACAATATCAGCTTTTCATATGTCTGCTCATGTTCACGCATAACCTTCTGTTACAATAGGGGTTAAATATCCATTATCAAGAGTGGTGTGCTATAGTTTTGAATGCAAGTTATTTCGAGCGTGAATAGCATTAACAGTAACGGACAAAAATCCATTTCAAAATGCATGTTCATTTATATGCGCAGAATTTACCACCGTATTATTTTCAAATAAGTAACCGTTCAATCAATTATCACGGTTTACAGTGAGTAGGTATGGAAATAACAAGTAGTATTTATTGAATAACTAGCTGATATGTACTCGGCTTTGCTCGGGATTTTTAATTTTTCATTAGGGTGCCATAATTGATTTGACAGCGAAAGTAACTATCTCCAAATAAAGAAACATTCATTTGAATATTTTATTTCATTAAAAACGTTTATTTTTTCAAAATATATCTAAATCATAAAGTTCTTAAGTGGGTACCTACTCGTGTCTTCCATTTTGAAAATATTCTACCCAAAAAAACCTTCTTCTTTTGAATACGCAATCTCTGGCTAACCAGAGTGTTATATCCATGGGCAAACCTAAATAAAGCATGGCGGGTTCAATGTTTCTCATACTAATCTTAAAATGTTATAGCAACAGTTTTATATATTGGATTTCATTCAAACTACTTTCTATACCTTCCCGGCACTAATAAAAACAAACTGTGCCTTTTTCAGCGAAACCGGTCGAGTAATTTTCGAGAAAATCGAGGACAAACCATCAAACTTACATTTATTTTTACATACATAGATTTTAGTAATTTAATTTTAAACGTGACAAACGTTTTGTTTACCACAATCAATCGACCTACTTTACCTTATATAGACCGTTAGAGAGTTGTTGAATCATAAGTTCCAAAACCTACGCATTTACAATTATTATCACTGAGTATTTAGATATTATTTTTGATTATAATTACAAAGTTACTAAACACGAAATTAAAAAGTTGACTGTACGGTGCGTGGCTGAGACAAACAGTTTTATACCTTTGTAAATGCTAAACGACTGCCAAGTGCAAAAATAATTGCCTTATAGCATAAAAAATCTGGTCACATATAAAAGATGTACTTACTCGTACAATTATATTAAAAATATGTATGTAAGTACATGCCCATTACTGCTTTAGAATAAATATACACATGCATATAAAAAAATAATATTATTGCATTCAGTTTTCAGTTTATATGAGATTATAGTAAAATAATAATAATTGGATTATTTCTATAGCGTCATTTTTGTGTAAAAATCACATTAAGGGCGCTTTTCAAATAATTTATGACTGATACCTTAAAGCAAAAAATATTAATAATGGCTTACAAGTAAGATTTATAACTGTAGACTTACATCTAGGACTTATAGCTAGAGACTTACAATTTAGACTTAAGTATAACTAGTGACTTAAAACTATTGCATATGTTTTATACACAATACTGCAGTATGACCTTCAACTATGGCTTAAAACTAGAGTCTTTCCATTAAGATACAAAAAAATTAAAACTCATCTTTTCAGACAATCATGTCCATAAATTGAAGAAATGCACGGGTTAATTACTTAACTAGGATAGCCGGTTAGTGCTCACCTAAAGTCGCTTATAGAATAAGTTTAAAAAAATCACGCATCGGTGCGCAAACGCTTCCACAGCCCGCAACACTGTAAATAACTAAATGTGTAAAAAAATGTTAATATCTATTAAATACTTGTTACGCTTTTTAATGTTATTTTATAAATATTCTCCAGTCCTAAAAATTATAAATATTTCAAATAAATACCAACTCTTCTTGTGCCACCAATCTTCTAATAAATGTAACATCTATACAAAAGGAGGATAAAATAGCAACTGTTAAACTATCATCTCTCTGAGCTTAAATTTACTAATAAAACTGTGTTCATCTGAAGCGACCTGCCAGGTAAATATGTTTTTCTGTATCCGTTTATACATAATTAGATAAAGAATAGGAAGTAACATTTGTACAGCGCCCTTGAGGCGATTTTTTACAAAAACGGCGGTATACAAATCATCCAATTATTATTATTTACAAAATTACAAATACGTCATCATTATTGCCGTGCTGTCAATGGTAAAGCATTCAAAAATAGAAGTGTAAGAAATGTTATTGTATTAAAGAAGGTAATCTAGGAGAATGTAAATAGATTTATAAGTAAATCCCATGGACGGAGTAATTACAAACACCACTGAAACAACGCGGTCAAAATGTGTGTCTTTGGTTTTGCTCTGAATTCAATAGAGCTATCCTAAGGAAGGTTAAGATTAACCGAAACCGGTAGATATGTGTATAAATTCAATTAAGTGGTTTTAAAGAAAGAACTTTTTTTCATTTAAGTATAATAATATTTCATCATTTTCAGCCGGTGAGTTTTTCGCGGGATAACAAACAGTTCACTAAAAATAATTAAAATATCCTGAAACCTGAAAGGTACAATACAAATAAAAACATACAACTGTAACAATAATAATTATACGTTTATGAATATAGTTATGGAGTTCTGGTCTTCGAATAGTAAAAAATCTTGATAATTTCTAGGTATATGTACAGTATGCTGTCAATGTAAGTGTAATGAGTAAGATTAGGAAAGGAACGCTTAGATGGTTTGGGAGTGTAAGGAGAACATATGACGCAAATGTGAATGGAAGAACAAGCCGTGTACGCCCGAGGAAGACACGACACGATCAAGTGAATCAAATACATGAGTCGGGCCATGTTAGAAGTCGGAATAGCAGAAGAAAATGTATGAAAGTGAATGAAGCAAGAAGTGTATACCAAGATCGAGTTGTTTGGCAGTCCGTTCTTTCTGCCTACCCCTGTGGAGAAACGACGTGACAGTTAGTTAGTTACTGGCAATCAAAAAAATGTTTTCTGTGGCTTGGGTATTTTAAATAAGCCTTTACATTTATTGTCCCTGGCGGGTTCACCCAAACCATACGATAATGGGATAAGCCATAAGTTACAGGACGCGTGGCTGAATCCTTTATCAGGTTGAAATGACAATGATTCGTCGCAAAGCGAGTTAAATTTAAAAAATACCATTTACCTGTATTTTACTAGAAAATGAAACGTTGTATTTTAACAATTTGAAAATCATTTATTTTTCCGTGGTGCAATCATCCATCATTTACGGTATGACAGAACGGTGAGGTGCACTTGATGCATTTATTAAGCCTCTACAAATTATACAAAAACATTTATATTTAATGAAACTAAATTAACGGGGAGAGGGACGTCGGGGAGTTATTATTTATTATTCAATTTTATTTTTATTATAACTTATTGAAGTTTGTAAACCTCATTGTAATATTTAATCATTGAAGAAGATAGTATTAACACATCCCAAATGAATCATGAATCCGAAAAAACAACAGAAAAATAAAAAGATTTCAGTCGCACCTGGGACTCGAACCCAGGACCTCTACCTATCCGGGGTAACCGCTTAACCAACTTAGCTAATGAGACCAGTTCAATTTGCTCCATCTACACCGATATCATACTTCAAGTTCAAAACGTGTTAATATTATCTTACATTTTTAAAATCCCATATTATTGGCTGCTATCCTTATGATTGCAAAGTTTCTACCCGAACTCAATTGCAATCGGAATAGAGTCTCGGATATACCTACCCGATTTTTATTTATATGAGACATCTATTGACTTATTTTACAAGTTTTGAAAGAAATATTCAATTTTTTTTTAATATTCAGGGTTCATTTGGGATGTGTTAATACTATCTTCTTCAATGATTAAATATTACAATGAGGTTTACAAACTTCAATAAGTTATTTTTTACATTAACCAAACGATGCTGAGAAATTAGTGGTACTTTCCGAAAAGATATGATTCAACATCATATTTTATAACAATTTTATATTTAAACTTGTTTTATCATTTAACGCTTTGAAAGAAAGACAATAAAATGGAAAGGCCAATTTTTTGTATTTCTGAAATGTTACAATATTTCTTAATTGGGGTCACAAACCGTGACTTATTTTGTCTTGCGTTTTCTTCACATAAAGTTTTTTTTTTTTAATTAGCTTTTTTTTGCATCCGCTCGCAAAAGATGACGTACCACTGTCTTGGAGATGTTTATATAATATAATATTAGTTTACATTATATATCATAATATTCACATGCAGTTCCACGCGGATGTTGGATAAAGAATGAATGCTTTTTATTGTAATTATCTCGAGTTTCTTTTGCGACCAACACTAACAAAAATTTCACGAGATATTTATCATTCGGTCGTATAGAGAAAATGGTCATTTCACATACTAAAAATATCGTGATTTTAGTCGTGTTTTATGTACTACTAGCTGATGGGGCCTTGTGGGATTTTTTTATTTTTTTTATTAGTTTTATGAAGTTGTGGTTTCTTGCTTGTCGTTTGGGGCCATAATTGATTTGACAGCGAAAGTAATGCTTGTACTGTCTGTAAACAAAGAAACATTAATTTAAAAATTTTGTTTCATTCCAATTTTTTTTTTCCAAATATATATAAATAATAAAGTTCTTAAGTAGGTACCTACTTGTGTTTCTATTTTGAAAATATTCTACCCAAACAAACCTTCTTTCTTTTGAATATGTAATTTGTGAATATGTAAACAGAGTGGTATATCTATGGGCTAACCTCAATACAATATGGAGGGTTCAATGTTTTTCATACTAATTTTAAAACGTTATAGTTTTCGGGATTTCATTCAAACTCTCTAAACCTTTCCGGCACTAATAAGAACAAACTGTGCTATTTTCACGGAAAACGGTCAAGTAATTTTTTTAGAAAATCGGGAACACACAGGGAAACATTCATCTTTATATACAGAGATTCGTGCAGAACCTTCAGTACTTAAATCGTAACACTACCCCCACGTATATACCAACACTTTGCATAGTAGTTAGAAAGTTAACTAACTAACAAACTAACTAACTAACCATCACGCCGTTTCTCCGCAGGGATAGGCAGAGGGGACGGACCGTCAAACAACTCGATCTTGGCGTACACTTCTTGCTTCATTCACATTCATACAACGCATCATACATTCTCTCCTGTTATTCCGACTTCTGACATGGCCCGACTCAAGTATTTGATTCTCTTGATCATGCTATGTCTTCGTTCATTCGCTCTACATGCCCGAACCATCTTAGCGTCCCTTTCTCAATCTATTAGTTAATTGTCAATATCCATTTTTTTAAATAGATTTATCTTACCGTGTGTTGTACATTTAATTAAAATTCGGAAAACGAATAAATTAAATGTTTTGGCAAAAAACTTTGTATTATTTGTCTACTTGAATGTATAGCCATTAAAAATTAATTGACTCCTAAACATAAACATTCATAAAATCTCATCAAGTTGAAAGTTGAACGAATAATTTTTAAAAGACGTATTTTTAGACAATCAAAAACATAAATGGTAGAAATGCATACCCAAATTACATAGCTAGGCTAGCCGGTTAGTACTTAACTAAAGTCAATTATAGAGTATGTAAATTATTTCATGCAAATGCGTCAATCTACTGATATACAAAGAGTTAGTCTCAGTCCGCGTCAGTAAATAACTAAATGTGTAAACATGTAAATAACTAAAGATAATTTCGTATTTAAACCTAAATAGAATTTGTAAGTTTTTCTAGGTAATTTTATTTTTTAAATTCCGGTCTTGAAATTGAACCATAAAAATATTTAAAATAAATACCAACTCTTTTCTTGCCAGTAATCTTGTAATAATAATATAACAGACGGATAAAATAGCAAATGTAAAATCGTGGAATGTGCAGTGTTTTTAATATCGTGTCCTCTTCGTGCAAAATCATATCTTCTCCAAGCAACTTTACAATAAAACTGTGTTTATCTGAAGTGACCGGACACATAATTATGTTTCTGTATCTCTTTGTACATAATTAGATAGAGGCTAGGAGTTAATATTTGCACAGCGCCCTTTTACAGGTGATTTTTCCCAAAAGAGGCGCCATGAAAAATATCAAAATACTATTATTATCATTGTTCTATCAGCTAAAAATGAGGTAAAATCATATAAATAACGCCTGTCTAATCAATGTAAAGTCCCCATGACTTGATCACAAAAATTACATTTAATAAAATAATATTTTTTTATTTGAATATTCGTATAAATGCGTTCACTAGAAGCGACCCCCATGGCCTCGTGGCCCGTGTTTATGTAGAGATATTTACTAGCTACTATTATAGGTATTGGATATAGCCACATAGTTCTGACGAGACACATCTGGCTCTGCAAGGCGGGGGCTATAAAACGCCAGCCGAGGATGGGTCGCCATTCGCCATACTCGCTTGACACACTCATCTCTACCCTGTTATAATAATGTGGTAGGTGTATTTTCAGGAGTATTGCAGAATAATAATAATACATTATTATTATTATTAAAAATATCTAATTTTTACTAAATTTTACAATATTACTAGACCCAATCTTACTAATCTTATTAACCGTATTTTTTTTTAAACGTAATGAAATGTTGAATAATTAAATTATTAACAATTACTTTGTTTAAACTACTGTATTTAATATGTAAATATCTATATGTTTCAGAAGCAATGCTCCCCTCATAATAAACAATATACCTACTAAAAATAATAACAAGTATATAGACAAGTAATAAGAAAATAGAACAAATTAAAAACACAAACAATTAATAACGAGTGATGAAAGTAGGTAAGTAATTAAATAAAAATAATTGAAAAAAATAACAATTATTATAAAATATTTAATAAAAAATGTGTACTAGAAATATTAAAAACAAATTAATATGAAGAAAATAAATAAAATAGCAAGGCATAAAAATATAAATAATATTACTTATTATTACTAAAATTTATATTAAGTTAGTTAATGTGAAAATAAATTTAAGAGGGAACAATATTTAAAAAAAATATTGATTTAAATTTATCTAATTGTAAATAGTTGTATTTGTATGTAAAATTTTAAAACCTTCATTTATGCCAAAAGAAAGATTTGTTTCCAAAACATGGTTGGCGAATTCAGAATTATTATTATTACCTAAACACCTTAGGTGCTCCTTAACTCCAGTATTAAAATTTCATGAAGTCTATAAAAAAAGAGTTGCAATCGTTACAAGTTAATTATTGAATAATTATGAATTATTTATGAAATACAGAACTAGAAACAAAACTATAATTGAAAAATACCCAATTCTGATGATTTGTGTATGTAAGCCGGTTGAATGGCTATTTTTTGTGTTTTGAGTAGATGGGAGGAACCCAATAATACGATTTTGTGCAAATTTACTTCAGATGTGACAATTAATTTCCATGCAGTGGTTGAACGCTCAGCTAGCAGTTACATGATTGGATATAGAATATTACACCGCGTACTTACTTACTTCCTATCTGAAAAAGGCTTTATTTAGGTCTATAGTAGAAATCTTCGTCGCCCCCCCCCCAAAAGCAAAAGGACGCTTGTACAAAAAATTTACTTTTCTGAAAAATCGTGCAAAAGCTTTTTTTTATTGGAGTTCTCTATTTATAAATCTACTTTTTTTAATTTTGCGTTCGGGAGGCCTTGTAGTTCAATGCTTCAAAAATATTTTTGGGGACACCTTCGACACTTGAGCGTAGATCTATCCCGCATTATACTCATCTAAAAAAATGGTTTAAAACTTAAAACCATAAAACTCCCAAAAGATGAGAAATAAAGTCGCTGGCTGTGAATGCCAACTGATGTTGAATGTTGTTTTTGTCGGCGCATATCACCAGATGCTCCGGGCTCCGGTCCGCACGGCCTGGGTCGTCTGCAGGCGCCCCGACCCGGCCGGGTGTGCGCGGAAAAGAACGTGGGAAACACGTAGACTGGAGAGTGTGCAGCCGGGGTCGCGGGGATGGTAGAGGACTTGGTACAGCACACCCACACAGCGCTGGTGGTGATGACAGCGGTGCGATGGCACTCGGTATTCCCGGGGGGCTTACGATTTCCCGCCTCGGTCAGCCGAAATGCGTAGCCAGGACTAATAATAATAATAATTTGATAATTTGCACAGCGCCGTTTTTGTGAAAAATCGCGTCAAGGGCGCTGTACAAATATTACTTGCTAGGGTTTATCTTATCATGTACAAACAGATACAGAAGTATACTTTACCTAGCAGGTCACTCCAGATTAACACGTTATATTATTATAAAGTTTGGCTTGGGAACATATAATTTTCTACGCACAGGACACAATATTAGAAAACATCGCACATTACATGATATTGCACTTATTTGTTATTGATGTAATATACTCGTAGATGTTTTAATGGCCAAAGAAGATTCGGTATTCATTTTAAAAATTAATATAGTTATTTACAATGTCGTGGACTATGAAAAGTTTTAATTTTTTCTGTTAATTACTTTAGATGTGTACTAACCGGCACCGCGCAGTGCAGACAGGCATAGTGGAAGGCACAGCACAGAAGGGAGCTTTCACATTACACCATGCGTGAATATGTTGATAGATAATGTAAGCATCTAATTTTACCGTGTCTGCACAGCGCGGTGCCGGTAGATACCAATCGAACTTAAAACTAACCGTCATATGAATATTCAGATAATTTGTATAGCGCTTGGGTGAGAAACACCCTAACGGCGCTTTAATATGAATGATACATATGAGGTATATGGTTGGGGTGAGTATTTCGAACCAGCTCAAGTATCGGGGCTATAGAAGCCCGAGTAAATCTGGCTTCCAAGAAACTGAGCGTCTTATACAATAGGACTAGTATATTTTTCAATAATGACCAACAGACAATTCTATACAAATCATAAGTACGTCCAACAGTTGAATTTGGAAGTCAGGCTGGAACTCCCAAATACTTCATAAACCTAATAAAACAATCCGTTGTTAACAGACCGACTGCCATCTCTTATGAACAGACGCATGCTGAGTCTGTTCTAAAGATATTCCAATGGAGCCTGCTCGAAGGAGCTAGCAGCGTTGACCCCCTTCGGGCCGATGTACGTGCGTGAAACTCGACGGACACGAGTGTAACATTGATTCACAGTTGGCTTCATGAGAACAGGTCGTTTTGCAGACTCGTTTTTGTATAAATCGGCTGGTATGTGGAATAAGCTACCGGCATCTGTCTTTCCTCCTACATTTAATCCGGGCCTCTTCAAGGCCCGCATTAACAAATCCCTTCCTACAGCCCCTTCCTTAACCCGCCTTGCAACCTTGCCCAACCGGGTAGCGATTCACTTCCCTGTATGTGCTCCGTACATACAGGGGTGCTCGTGTGAGGTGTCACATAAAAGTTTTTTTTAATTATTCCAAACCTACTTTAGCAACTATTAACCTTATGACTAATAATTTTCAAACAACGATGAAAAATTATATTATGTATACACAACTCCTTTGAACAATAGTCCAAAGTGTGATGCTGGATGTAATTATTTATTTATTTATTTTTAAGAAACTTTTAATACAAATATATACGAGTATATATATATATATACGAAGGAAGTTTAACAAAAGGTAAGACAACAAAGTTTCTTGTGCTAACAAATGTTTTATTTATGAAGCTAACAATTATTATTATTTTTATGTGATACCTCACAAGAGTCCCAACTGCTCCCTACCGTCTGGAGTCAGTGAAACTATGGCATCCCCAATTGGGGTATATTCTCAGGCAGAAGGGACTGAGGAGGGGGAGGAGATGGCGAAGAAGATGGAGGGAAAGTACCTGGCTATTCAGATATGGCCGCCAAACACGGACATTTCAACCAACCTTTTTCGATTCTGAATTGTGGTCTTTCATCGGGACGATATTGACAGTATCTACACTACAAATATACTACACTTTAAACTTTTTTTCTGTATGTGTACATAATAAGATTAACCCTAGCAAGTAGTATTTGTACAGCGCCCTTGAGGTGATTTCTCACAAAGCGGCGCTATATAAATCGTCCAAGTATTATTATTATTATTAAATGAATAAATTGTGAAATAACACAGTCTAATCAATTAAAATTTACTTGGGCTTGCCAGGATTTGAACCCGCGACCTCCGGATTCGTAGCCAATGGGCAAACCTGTTAAAAATCACGAGATATTATAATTGTAGGATTTTTGATGCTGGGAATTATAATATTTGAAAGTTGGAAGATTTAAAACAAAATTGTTTGTGTACATTTGAATATATATATATTTATACGGCCGAGAATCGAACCCCAATCAACAACTATTCTGACTATTACACCACCAATCATGTTTAGAACTGCGGCATAAATTCATTATATGTACTGAAAATAAGTTTTTAAAATTTCTTTTATTCAATTTTAGAAAATAATTAAAATTCGCCATCGCCGAGAATCGAACCCCGATCAACTGCTTGGAAGGCGATTATGATGACCATTACACCTCTGTTCAACTGCAGAATTAATTAATTATGTGACCTGAAAATAAAAAATTAAGAATTTTCTTGTTACGTTCAGATAAGTGTGTATTACTGACATCACGACCGAATTTATATTGTTTATAATAATTTCACGTACAGGCTCTCCTAAATCTTATCATCTGATGTAGGTTTATTTCTTTCTTGCGAAACATTGTTATGTATTTCTACTGTGTCTGTATGTTTCGAGCCTGTACATTTATTTATGTTATTTTCCTATTTGTTTACAAATATTTATTTTTTAAATATTTTTATTTACATATTAGCCTTGAAAACTTTGTTAAATTTAATATTCTGTAGAAAAAATGAACAGTCCCATATTGAGTTGAATTGAAAACTCATGTGAGTGCAACATTGTTGTATGTCTTTAAATAATTAAAAATCCATCCCTACAATTCGATTAATTCAATTCTTAGCATAAAAAATGGAAGAAGGAATGAAAAGTTACACGACTCTATTTTGATACACACACCCCCTTCTTCAGTTACATTCATAGATAGTCTTGTGTTTTACCTATTTTTACATAAGGGTAGACATAGGGGATGGACGCCACACAACTTCTGAATTCATTCGCATTGGTACATCGCCTCATCATGCCTCCCAGACTACTTTTTTCCACTCACTCGGACTTTATACGTTCTCCTTACTCTTCTTTAATAATAATAAGAGTTCATTTCTATAGCGCACTTTTGTGAAAGTTCACCTCAAGTGCGCTTTACACTTACTAACCTAATCTAATATAATTGTAACATAAAAGATAGACTAAACTAACTAACTAGCCATCACACCGTTTCACCGCAGGGGTAGGCAGAGAGGACGGACCGCCAAACAACTCGATCTTGGCATACACTTCTTGCTTCATTCACATTCATAAAACGCCTCATACATTCTCTTCTGTTATTCCGACTTCTGACATGGCCCGACTCGAGTATTTGATTCACTTGATCGTGCCATGTCTTCCTCGGGCGTCCTCGGCTTCTTCTTCCATTCAGATTCGCGTCATATGTTCTCCTTACACTCCCCTCTTCGTTCATTCGCTCTACATGCCCAAACCATCTAAGCGTCCCTTTCTTAATCTTGCTCACTACGCTTACATCAGCCTTGCATTCCTGACGAATCTCAACATTTTTCACACGATCATACGTGGTTTTACCACACATTCGTCTCAGAGATCTCATTTCTACAGCACTCAGTCTACTTTCAGGGTTAGTATCAGCGCTCCATTGTGGACTGCTAGCTTCGCTTCTTTGGACAACTTTTTGTTTGCGCCAACCGCGTTTAGTCCTCCGTTAATGGAGTTTCCTGCATTCACCCTTCTTTCAATATCCGTATCAGTCTTTCCATCTCTCGTAAACATACTTCCCAAATACACAAACTCATCGACCTGCTCCAAGTATTCATCATTCACAACTATATTGCACACTGTTTTCGTACTCTCTCTTTCAAACACCATGACTTTGGACTTATTTACATTTATCATTAGCTCATTCCTCATACATACTTCGTTCATCCGAGTATATAGCCCAAAACTATGAATTAAAATACTCCTGAGCAGCAGACTCACTTAAATGCATAATTTAGAATACTATGTAATAATTTAGAAGAAACTAGGGGTATAATAATAAGAAGTAATGTTTTTTTTTTAAGCTTTTTATTATTTATTAAGTTAAAAGAAATACATAATTATTTCACTTTCTTAACTAAATATATATTATATTAATTAACTACATATATATTATGTTAATTAACTACATACATCCTATATTAATTAACTACATACATATTATATTAATTAACTACATACATATTATATTAATTAACTACATACATATTATATTAGTTATCTACATACATATTACATTAATTGACTACATACATATTATATTAATTAACTACATACATACATATTATATTAATTAACTACATACATATTATATTAATCAACTACATACATATTATATTAATTAACTACATAGATATTATATTAATTAACTACATACATCTTATATCAATTAACTAAATACATATTATATTAATTAACTACATACATATTATATTAATTAACTACATACATCTTATATCAATTAACTAAATACATATTATATTAATTAACTACATACGTGCGTATTATTCTTAACCTATTTTAATACTTATATTATATTTCATATTACTTAATATTACATTATGTTATTGATTTACCTTACATATTATTCTTATCTTACATATAATAGCCATCTTATTTATTATTCTTTTATATTATAAATTTGTTATTTTGCTCACTTATTTTGATATTAAACAGTTTTTTTAAGTACTCGTAATTTTTAATTTTTTAAGTAAATATCAAAAAAGCAAGAAAATATACACTAAATAACTTCACATATTATGATTAGAAAATAACACATAATATAATATAAAATATTCACATGTAAGATAATATATTATAACAACTTTAATAGAATAAATATCACCACAAGGGTGTTAAACAAGGAATGAAAAATCTTAGTAACTATCTGAGATTCAATTCTCCACTGGAAAAATATTATTAAAAATTAAAAATTATTCAAACCTTTCCACTGTTCCACCCATAATATACCTACCAACTCGTATGGTAAAACTTTTCAATATTATGCAACTACTATTAACTGCCACTTGAATCTGCAATATTTCACATAATGGAATATTATCATTTTCGTACGGTAATTATATTTAAAAATACATAGATTTTTTTATTTTTTTCCCTCCCTATCTAGAGCGGATAAAAATTGACAGTTTTCTTTTTCTAATTTTTAATTTTTTCATTGAATTTTAGCTACTTGGGGCGATAGCCATGTTTATATTTAGAAATGTGATTTTTTTGTAATCTCGTCTTCCAAAACTCTTAAATTAGTTTTTTTAAGGTAAGTGTGTTATTGCTGTATCATTTTTACGTAATATTTTTTTTAATAGATAAAATGTTATGTCAGTACAGTGTATGATTATTTATCATTTTAAGTGAAATACGCTCTTAGTGACCTATTGTTCTTTCAAATAAAAGAAGCAACAACTTTAACCGTTTTAGTGCTATGCTTATTTTGCAAGTATGTATATAAATTGCTACAGATATTCTGTGTTTTAAATTAAAAAATTGGATGGTATTCAATAAAAATGCAATAACTTTTAATGATTTTTTTAAAGAGTATACAAGTAAAGAATGAAATTTTAAGAATATTGTAGTTCTAATTTTAAAAAAAAAAATATTTAAAAAATATTTAAAAATATTAAAAAATACAAAAACATAAGATTATTTCACTTCACAATTGTGTTTTTCCCTTTTTACAGCGAGCGTACATGAGATTGGATCGCCCTATCTCATTTGCTTTTCTGCACTCAATCATTCATGGGAACAAAGGTCTCGTTGTCCGTAGTGCCGCTGTCATTTGATACATTACGATCATCCAAATTGAACACGTGCTCTCCCGAGGATGACAAAAAGCACACTGAAAATAGCAGCGCTGTAGCGCTGCGTCGAAATTTACATAACTAAAGCTTACAGAGCGATGGCGCTGGGCCTCACTCTAACGGTTAAACTACCTACTGATAAAAAAAACAACCCGAAAATTTATCAAAAAATTATACGTTCAATATATTTTATCACAGTCAATTTTAATTCTGGTCTGACAGAGTTTAGTTAATTGAAATACAGCCTACTTGTTACATTTGCTCATTTAAATAACTACCTAATTATGTTTTTTTTTAATATTTTGAGTAAAAAAAAAATATACCTACAAAAGTACATATTTATTTTTATTATGAAAATAAATTGTTACAATACACATGAATTGTTTACTTTGTATCAATTATTATTCTTTTGAATAAATGAATACGCAAAAAAAAAACTAATTATGTAATATATACTAAGGCAGACCCGTGAAAAATCCCGGCATATTATAGTTGTAGTAGTATTAATGTTTGAAAGATGATAGTATTTTTTTTTTAAATATATGGCTTCAGCTGAGAATCGAACCATTAAACCACCAACTACTTATTGTAAATTATAGAGGGAAAGGTTTTTAATTTGTAGATACTACTTTTTTGTTATAAAAATACTAATAGCCTGATCTAAATGATACATAATACACAGTGCATCATATTATATAATTTATACAGCGTCCTTGAGGTGATTTTTCACAAAAGTGGCGCTATATAAATCGTCCAAGTATTATTATGAGTGCATGACATTATGAAAAAAAATCATTGTGTTTTTATATTTCGTATGATGTAAAAATGTATGAAATTGCGTAATACATAAAATAGTGCATGATACATAGAAAGAAAAAAGAGGAACAAGTTTTTGGATTGTAGATGAGTACAAAGATAATACATCTAAAAAATAATAATAATTAAATAATAGCTCTTATGCGATGCTCTTATAATTGTTGCAACATAAAAATATCGTTCAGGTATCTTTTAAACATGGGTAAACTTATATTAAATATATCTATAGCACAGGTGAATTTGTCTCCAAGTATATGTAGACGAGAAATGGGTGCATGCATTAGGTAGTTAGTCCCAGAATTATTGTTACAGAATAACATATTTTGCCGAGTTTGTCGATGAGGTACTTTGAAATTGATTAATTGCATGAGTTCACAACAGTCTTACACAATAAATAATTTTAAATAAAAAAGTTAAGTCTGTTATTTTTCTTCTGTTTTCTAGAGTGTGCATTTTGAGTGTATTTAGCAAGAATGTATAGTTTATGTGTTGTATTGGTATGTGTAGTTTGAAGTTAATGAAACGTAAAAATTTCCGCTGCACGCGGTCAATATTTTTTATATGAATGATATAGTATGGGGACCACACTATTGAATTGTATTCTAATATGCTGCGCACTAATGACAAATATACGATTTTTATAACCTCCATCGAATCAAAGTCTTTGATAAATCCCAATGTCTTCATGCCTTTATTTGTTAATTTGTTGTATGTGATTTACAAAATGTAATTGTGTATCAAACAAAATTCCGTTGACTTTTTCCAAGATTTTGTTATCTATAGCGTAGTTAAATGATAAGGGGGTTTTGATTCGACAAAATAAGGGGGTTTTGATTCAATTCAGTGTCTTGCATTTATCAACGTTGAGAAATAAGTTATTAGCGATACACCAATTATGTAATTTATCGATGTTTAACTGTAAGATTATGCAGTCGCTAATATTGGATATTTCTTTGTATATGGCCTATATTTAATTTAATACTTTAATACTTCTAACCCGTACTAGATATTTGGTATACCTTTTAATTAAAAAAATCATTCGGTTTGGGTGAGAATTTTGGCCTCTAATCCAAAATTCAGTTTTGTATGAAATAGGCCGCGCAGCCGTTCCCCTTGAGTAGGTACCTACTCGTGTTTTCCATTTTGAAAACATTCTACCCAAAAAAACCTTCTTCTTTTGAATACGCAATCTGTGGTTAACCGGAGTGTTACATCTATGGGCTAACCAAAATAAAACATGGCGGGTTAAATATTTTTCTTACTAATTTTAAAACGTTTTAGCAACAGTTTTACATATTGGATTTCTTTCAAACTACTTTCGAAACCTTCCCGACACTAATAAAAACAAACTGTTCTATTTTCAGCGAAACCGGTAGAGTAATTTTCGAGAACATCGAGTACAAACAAACAAACTTACATTGATTTTTAAAAACATTATGATAAACTAAAACTTAACACGATAAAAAATCTAAAACCTACCTCATATCATGTCTTGAGAAAAGGGGACCCCAGAATTCACATTTTAATTAATAAATAATCCCACTGGCTCCGTGCGGAATTCAGAAGAAAAAAACAATTCTTAACCTTTTTTTATGTTTATACATTTTCTATGGAAATGATAACATTCACAGCACGAATATGCGTAGCGCTGGGACACATTCGCGCATATATAATGTATGCGCGCAGCCCTTCTGTGGCGTGTGCCTTTCATGAACGGACGCGGCTAAGCCTATTGTAATGCGGTGTTCATAAACTACACACCACACCTCTACAGGTAATGTTCGTTGCTCGGGGATTCTCCCGGAACCGCCCGCACTGTTCAGGCGGCGAGTTGCAAAGATTATCTCAGCTTTATTGCCCTAGCGCCTAATCCTTCGAGACCTAATGACATCAACAAGAAGAATATCTATTTTCACACAGTAAATTGAGTGAAATTCTGCGTATTTTCCCGTAATTACTGGGTATCGCGCCGCAGCGGAGGTATCCCCCGTAATGCCTTTATGGTTTATGGCTTGGATTAGGGACTTCCTGTTCGATGTTTATCGACGGACCAGACAGCCGGGTTCCTCCGTTCAATTTTTTCTTTGATTAAGTAGACTTTATGTATTGTAATGTATTTGAATAAATTTAGATAAATTCTTTATTTCTATATTACAACGTCGACCAAATCACTACACGGTAAGTGAAAAAATAGCTTAGTATTAAATTTTTTGGGACAAATAATCAGTATTTGCAAAATTCTTGTATCCTAGGTGTACTCCTATACCTATTAAATGCAGGTATATAGATTATAATGAATTCTCATCTTTGCTCTGTTTTCTGCCATCAAAAATAATAATCCTAGACCTGTTAATTTGCTATCATCATATATATTATACAGTTTATAAATTTAAAAATGTACCATATCATGTATACTCGTATACTGTTAATATGTACCTGCTGGCAAACTACAAAAGCATTTAAGCTGTTTTTTAAATTAATTAAAAAAATATATTTATGTATATATATACATATATTATATAGGATTTATATGTATATATAGTTATATCTAAAAGACGATTCATGTTCACAAAATTTTACTAAACAGCTTCCCTTAAGAGTTTAAAAAAATTAAGATAGCTGTAGTTGACGACATGCTCATTACTTCGAATTATTTTTATTATTCGCTTAGAACGTCTAGGTATATCTTGGCAATAAAATTTAGATATTTAAGAACTAAAAAAAATCATTACTATGGCACCGCCAAGCCATTCAATTTGTCTTTGAAATTTGTTCTTCGCTTTCGAGTTTGACATTTCGCTTCCGTTTCGATCCACATCCTATCAATTATTAACTTTCTGTACCTCTGTTATATCTCCTAATTCACCCATTTTATTATAATTATGTAATAAAGTAGTCTATTTTTCACTAATAATGCCTCTATGTTGTATAAATCATTATAAGATTATCTTAATGACTTCATTATGTCGCCATTACCTCTTTTAATACTATTTATTTGTAACAATATATATTATTGTTGTCTCCCTCTAACACATAATATTTTCAATTGTTGTCTCCCTGTAATATTTTATTCTCTTTTCTCTGTTTTTTGTAATATATCTGTCTCATTATATTGTTTTCTGTGCTTATATATATATATATATATATATATATATATATATATATGATAATTCTGTATTATTCTTTAGTTATTATATTTGCCTCGACGGAGCCTGATCTGAACGAAACCGGTTGGCATAAAAATACAATAAATCCGTGATTTATATAACAAGGCTTTTATCTTGTTTCGTAGATTTTCTTCGTGTTTGGCGATTACCTAGGTGTGCCTAGGCAGATACCACAAGGTTCGACAAGTTGCAAGTTTTCAAAATAGAAACATGTTCTTAGAATCAAGAATAAAATTTGAAAATGAACAAAATCAGTACATTCATTTTGTTCGGACAAAGAACTCGCGTAAATTGATGTAGTATTTTTTAAATCTTTATTTTGATGTGATTTATTAATTTATTTTATTACCAATGAGTTAAAATAACTCATCCATCAAATGAATATCGAATTTGTTATTTTACCGAATTGGTTGTTTTCCGCGATATACTGTGAGGCGTGTATGGACGAATTGGAAATACCGAATGAAGCTGACGGAGAGGTAATCCAGTCCATGTCTACTTGTGAAGATAGCTGTGGGAAGAGAAGGCGCAGGAAGAAGAGATCTTGCAGTAGACGTAGGAAGAAGAGGAGACGCAGGGACCCCAACAGAAGGTGTGTCTGCAGGAATCCCAAGACGGGGCGCTTCAAGCGGAAACGCTGCTGTAAATCTAACCACAGGCAGTGCTTCACAATCAGAAAGAGAAAACGCAGAAGATGTTAATTAAAAATATTGTTAACTAAAAATATAACCTGTCTTTATAATGTACGGTTTTGGTGTCTGTTTTTGTCGAAGTTTATCATAAAAATTCTAAGTCGAATCCAATATGTACTAGTTTGAATAAATGTTTACAAATAACCCTTGTGATTCATTATCTTATTTTATAGACTATCACAACTATAATCGACCGTAATGAATTTAATTTCATTCAATTAAATAATACTTCAAGCGCCTATCATATTTGAACAAAAGAAAACGTTAAAAATTCTCTAAACAAAAAATTTCCAAGTTAGTTACAGCAAATACCGAGAAAATATATTAATTCACCCAGATCCTGCCATTTACCATGCATTGAGATGTCAACACGCTACATCAGCGCCCATAGCGGCGCGAGTTGACGAAATTGGATTTTTCCATACATTTTAATAGATTTTCTATGAAACGTATTCTTAAAAAATGAAGAAAAAAAAGTAAATGTTGTATCGAGATATACATCCTCGCTGCTCGCACGCTGTCTAAATTGTTTTAAAAAATAATAAAATATTTATTATAATAGCAATACATTCTGGAAGCCTATAGCCCGGGCCGCTAGAGGCGCCAGTGTAGCATGTTGCCAGAGTTTTGACATCTATGATATTTGATTACACGCGTAGCTTTGTTAAAATACTGGCGACATGCTACACTAGTTTTAATATTTTTACAACATGTAACAATTTGTAGTTTGATTTTGTGTTGTTTTCACCGTGACAATTTGTTTTTGACAACATTGTATCATATTATATTATATTTTTACATATATTTGTTTACCGAAAAAAAATACAGAATCCTCTTAAATGCGAAATTATCGTTTGTTCTTTGCTTTTCGTCTCCTTTCTAAACCTTCCCGACACTGATAAAAACAAACTATGCTATTTTAAGCGAAACCGGTCCAGTAATTTTTGAGAAAATCGAGGACAAACAAACAAACTTACATTGATTTATATATATATATAGATGAGTTCTATAATATGAAACCGTAAAATGTGAAACAATAAATTGCCTTCCCGAAATGTAACACGACTAGCCTAAATAACATTTCCATTATCGTTCCTTATATTTTACCACCTACTAAAAATAAACAACAACCTTATTAAATTACATGTAGTACTAATTGTGTTGAGCTACTGTAAACCAATGTAAACGGTCATCATTTTGTTCTCGCACAAGTATTCAATCAGTTAAAACCTTTAATTTTCAATTTGATCAAGTATTGAATGTTTTTTCTTTGGTATTTCATCGATTATAAAACAGCCTGTAATTTGTTTTTTTTTTCCTTTTTAATAATATGTACTTAATAATAATATAATAACAATAATAATATCTTTTTTGTAATTAAATTTAACTATAACTAAAAGACGTGTATAATGTAATAATGTAAGTGTACAGTGGTTTATAAATGAAGTAAAATAGAAAATAATATAATAACAGTTATAGTTGAAGTTTCACATAATCCGCTTCACTAGGCTAGCCTGTGTTGAGGCAGTAATTTTGCAAATTATTTAATAATTTTAAAATACCTATGAATATACACTTATATTAAGATATGCTTCGGAAATCGTCAATTTATTCAATAATTTAGAATTTGCGAGAATGCACCGGTAAATGCCCTATCATTACTTTTAATTCATTTTTTACGTTGTGTTTGAATATTTTTTGTCAGTACGTATTATATGTTTATACGAGTATATATATATATATATATATATATATTTTAATGTTTTTATTATTTGAATACCGCACAAGAGTCGCAAATGCCCGGAGCCAATGGCCAGGGGGGTGGGGGAAGATAAAGAAGAGGATTGTTGTGAAGTATTTGGCTATAATAAAAGCATCTCTAATAACATTTGTTTTGTAATATTATGTCCTCTGCGTGCAGAACCGTATATAAATTTGGCTGATAAACCGTGTTTATCTCAAGTAAGCATAGTCCTGCATAATATTTTATGCCTGTACATAAAATTAATAACCTATATATTTTAACGTGACATCACGTTCATTGGTCAAATGCATTATACATATAGTTTGGTATAACAGGTAGATGAACCGGTGAATGCAAATTATTATCCATAAATAGTGATAACAGATTGTCTATAGTTAGTGATAAGATAAAGCATTGGAAAAAAATACGATATTTTTACAGCGCCCTTCAGGTGATTTTTCACAAAAACGGTGCTATAAAAATCATCGAATTATTATTATTATTATTATTCAGATCTGGATCATCCAGCTTTTTTGTATCTGAATACTGCACAAGGGAAAACTCCCAACTTTCCGAAGCTAGTCGGTATATTGTATTTCCAATTGGGGATGAGGAAGAGAATTCAGAATCGAAGGGTTACTTGAAGTGACTTTAGCCATGATTAGTGAAACAAAAAATATGTATGGGTATTAAATAAGAAACTAGTTTTTATTCTATCATAATGAAAAATGATGTCTAATTTCTGACAATATCATGAGAAATATTGAATATCAAGCAGATTGTGTGATGTCAGTCGCACGTGCGGGTCAAAGTCACCACAATCCAGGCCATGGCACTGAATCTAGTTGGCCTCTTATGTATGTATAAGATCCTCCTATAGAATTATGTTATAAACCATTTTACCTTATATCACCAAATTTTTAAATGTTTTAATCAAGTAGTTATACAGAGTGTTAAGAGAAGTAACTGACTTACTTTAAATAGTGATTCCTGACCTTGTTTGCAGTAAAAAATGTAGATGGCACTTTGGTCTACGGTGACTTTTTTTTTTGTTTTTATTTCTTTACCTAAAAATATAAAAATGTTGGACGAGTATTCAGTTGAAGTGAAATGTGATGAAACTTTTTTTTAATATGAACAGCAAAATATTTCACTAATTTTTACTTAACAAATTACAAATTTACAAACAATGTCAGGAATCAGTGATTAAAAATTTTCCAATGTACTTCCCTTAACACCCTATATAAAGTACAGTGGCCACAATATGCAACAGGTAGTAATTGTGGTGAACGTATGTCCAAGTATATGACAGGAATAATCGAGTATGAAAGAGACAGCAACAACGAATGACAGGTTGCCTCGTCCTTCAATACCATACCTTCAAATTTGTAACATTGCGAGAGTGATAATTATACCCAACCTGCAAAATAGGAATTTATTTCCTTATCGCACAAACCCAGATAATAATGGAAGGCGACACGCCATAGTGCGTTGGTGTGGCCATCTCAATAATGTACCATCGAAATAAAATAAGTAATAAAATTCTACAGCGGGATCTTATACTCGTATATGATATATACTCGCAGAGGTTAAGAAAGTTTTTCTGTATCTGTTTATACATAATTAGATACAGAATATGAAGTAATATGAATTTGTGCAGCGTCCTTGAGGTGATTTTTCACAAAAACGGCCCTATACAAATCATCCTATTATTCTTATTATTGCTGCTAATGTAATTCAGTGTCCTGGCCTGGGTTGAGGTGATTTTTGGTAGAGTTGAGTTAGAGTCAACTCTTTGCCAAATGTTCGGATAAATCGGAGGAATGACTCCTGTGTTGGGATTTGGAACCGAACCAAAGGGTTCCTCCGGTTTCAGTAATGGATGGTGCGGCTTTGATGTTGCGTTCTTGTCGTTATTCCAATTCACTCCTGTGTTATCTTATTACTTAGGTATTTCCTGCGATCCATGTATATGTTTTGTGCACTTTTTTTTGTCTTTTCAAAAAAAGTAATTGTGTTAACTGTTTTTATAAGCGTCCCTACTGTCCGGAGTCAGTGAAGCTGTAACCATGACATACCCAAGTATGATGTAAGAAAATGGGGAGGAGAAGGAGATGAGACAGCAGAAGGTTTAGAAGTACCTGCCTATATGTTCAGATTTGGTCACCAAATACGGCTATTGAGATTGCAAGCAACGTTTCGCTTTTGAATCGTGATCTTCCACATTTAATAGCAGTTTCATATACATACGTATTGTGTACAAGGTATTGTCGTTTTTTATGAATCCTGCTTCAAATGAACTAATTTTTCCAAACTATCGACATTTTGCTTTTGAACATTCGTTTAAATCTAAATAAAAATCGTGAAACGGCCCTGCTATAACAAATTTCGCGTTAGCGATATCTCAAATTTTAACGCGAAATTCGTCATTTTTTCGCAAAATATGCCGATTCAAGAGGAAGAGGTTAAATAGAAAATGGCCTTAAACGCCGAAACAGCTGTCACAACAATAAAAACGAAAAATACTTGCAGAACTTAATAATAACATTATTAAATTTGATTTACATTAATAACAAAAAAAAAAAAAATGGAGTTCTACGAATTAAACACAAAAACAATTAATAAACACGGCTAAAGCCATTTAAAGCAACGTTTCGATTCTGAATGGTTTTATTTCACCAGGGCGATACTGACAGTATCTAGCAGTCTGGTACATGCCGCAAATATACTACATATTACTTTTTGACCCCCGGATCGTAGCCAAGGATCGTAACCAATTCGCAAACCTGTAAAAAATCACGGGAATATTATAATTGTTAGATATGTGAAACTGGAAATTTTCACGAAGATAAGAAGGTAGAAGTCACCTGAATGGTGGTCTTCTGGTGGTCTGGATTTCTGAAACGAACCGCAAGTATACTGTATATTATTTTCGATAAATTAAATGTGAAATAACACAATTTAATTCAGTTTAATTTCCTTGCCCTCGCTGGAATTTGGACCCGCGACCTCCAATTTGGTAGTCGAGGACCTTACCCCTCGATCACGGAGGCCGTTTCATATCTGCAGTTCTATACTAATGTTTTGCTTGAAGTATTAACCAGCATATATGGAAATGATCTTCCGTTCAAATGTTGATGTTCTGCCCATTACCTCGTGGAAGAGGCACTTCACTCGTTTACCAGGAACGTTTAAAGATATTGCCTTTACTATTGTTAATTTTACAGCACGACCAAAACGGGCAGGTGAGGTTAATTGACCCGCGGCCCTCTTCTCTCACAAAATCCTAATGTGATTTAATTGTATACTGTGTTCAGATGTATGGCCATAACCATCGTGTAGCCAATAAAATCTTGACTCAAAACACACCTCAATGGAGTTTACAGTCTTGATAAACTGAGAACAGAGGCGGAGCGAAAATTTGTTTTAGCTCCAGGGCACTTTTCGAGATTTTGCCCAAACAAAACACCGACACTGCGTCATAATGATAATAATGTTAGTTTAATGAAATTACTTGATTTGCAGAAGGACTATGAGCGACTTGGTGCATTTATACAAATTGTGTAATGGGTCAATTGATGCACCTGATTTAACAAAGCTGAAACGTTCCGAGTACCAAATAGTAACACGAGACTCCTAGAGCTATGTTAATTCGTATAAAACTATTTCATGCATTTCCAGTCCAAAGGTTACATAGTTCAGTTATTATTATTCTATATTCAAAAATACTAGAAAATTTTACATTTTATATCACTAATATAATGTATGGGTTTTGTTTCTGTATTTATCTTCTTCTTTATATATAAAAAAATAATATTTGTATATCTGTCTGTCCTCGATTTTTTCGAAAAGTATACGACCGGTTTCGCAGAAAAAAGCACATTTTGTTATTAGTAGTGCCGGGAATTTTTAGAGAGTAGTTTGAATGAAATACAATATGTAAAACTGTTGCCATAACGTTTTAAATTAGTATTAAAAACATTGAACCCGCCATGTTGTATTGAGGTTAGCCCATAGATATACATAAATGTATATCTGGTTAGCCACAGAATACGTATTCAAAAGGTTTGTTTTGGTAGAATATTTTCAAAATGGAAAAATCAAGTAGGTACCTACTTTTTATTATTTAGACATATATTTTTTTTATATGTTTGGAATGATATAAAATTTTCAAATTTACGTTTCTTTATTTAATTGTTTAGAGATAGTAATAGTCGTCACAAGTCATTACTTTCGCTCTCAAATCAATTATGGCACCCAAACGACAAGTAAGAATTCACAAATTCATAACTTTATTAAAAAAAAAAACCCAAGCAAGGTCGGGTACACATCAGCTAGTATTATATAATTTTGTTTAATTTCTTGTCATCTTCAAAAGAAATAGTAAGGAACAATTTATTTATTTTAATTTAAAAGAAATAGAATATTAATTGTTTTTGAACTCCATTTAATTTTTTTTTAATTGAATGTAAATCAAATTTAATAATGTTGTTATAAAGTTCTGTAACTATTTTTAGTTTTTATTATTGTAACAGCTGTTTCGGCGTCTCAAAACATTATTAAATTTGATTTACATTAAATAAAAAATAAAATAAAATAAAAAATAGAATATATTATAATCAATAATTATGAAAGTAAACTTATTAAATCGTATTTCAATATTTATGTTTGAGTGACGTAACTAATTTTTAACTAATTAATAACAAAGGTCTTCAATTGAATCGTTTTATAAAAAAAACTGTCCAAAATTGTACAACAATTTCATTTTATAAGATTGTGTTGCAATTATTTATTACGCATTTAAAGTAGATCCAAAACGTATCGCACAATTGTCCGGAGTCACTGAGACTATGGCATCCCCAATTGTAGTATGTTGTGAGGGTGAAGGGTGCAGGGGGGGGAATGAGATGGGCAAGAGGAAGGTGGGGAAGTACCTGGCTCTTAAGAACTGTTCACCGAATATTGTACACATTATTTTTAATTAATAAATTGGGAAATAACATAAATAAATCAAATGAACTTTATTTGTGCACGCCGGGATTCCAACCCGCGACCTCCCGATTTGTAGCTAAGGATCGTAACTACTCAACCACGGAGGCCATCAGAAAAAGTTTCGCGTCATACTAGTTTAAAAAATAAACAGTTATTGTTGCTCCTGTAAAGTTGCCAAAATGGACTTAGGTGAGGCGAAGCTCTCAGTGAAATCACTATTTCGATTAACCTATACTACGAATCGGTTTACATTATGAAAACATAAAAATATGCTTTAGATAAATTGAACCTTTTCCTAGAATTTTTTATCGTAAGAATTAAAATTAAGTTATTAATTACGTTGTAAAAAATATAAGCGTAAACTACTAAATAATTATTTTCGTTTCACTAGAAAATTATGAACGCGTGTAAGAAACAAGTTTTAAAAAGTACTACTTTATTGGTAAGATTATTTGTGGAAGTTTCCCTTGATTATTTTTCTTTCTTCCAAAATTCTTCACAAAATAAAAATTAATAAAAAAAAACGCTTTTTGCGGTTACATCGAACATTTCTAGATTCCGCTTGCTAAGGGATTTTTATGCCTGTTACCTGTATTCATGGTTACCTACAACACACAGCTTATATTGATATTTTTGGCCTGTACATTCCTATAAGGTATATTATGTCATTTTATGTATATGTTATCATTTTTAGATTCATATTCATTGATTCTATTCCTTACAATTTATTTTTCTATTTGACACGACTTTTTGGTAACTTATCGTACCGATATGAGGTTGTCGTAGTAATATCATATTACTGTAATAGTTTTAAAAAAAATTCTAAAAGATTCGTATTTAACGATTTTATTGATTTGGCGATTTTACCATTTAAGGTGACGATGTACAATATTTACATACATAGATATGACACGGCCCAGGCTGCCCGGCCGTTCGCTGAGACACTGCCGAGGAGCGCAACTCAATTTGCCCGTTACTCATCCATCCATTTGCAGCACCTACCTAATTATTTAACTGTCCTATTAAGCCTTATTCCCATAAAACACACAAATCCACCGTTCCATTGTTGATTACTTATTGGTTTTAACAATTTACTGCGTTGATGCATCCGTCATCCATCAATGTCCCGTTTTGCGTGATTTTTTCGGTTTCAATTCATCTAACAGTCAACTGGACAATACTAATACTGGTTAATAAAACTTTATTTTAGTTCAATTTATTGGAATAACTTATTGAAGCTTATAAACCTCATTGTAATATTTAATCATTGAAGAAGATAATATTAACGAATCTCAGTGAAGCATGAAACAGAAAAAGACAGAAAATAAAAATGAAACGGTCGCAACTGGGACTCTAAACTCTAACCCAGATCCCCTAGTCCAGAGATTGCCAGCGTGGGCGATATCGCCCCCCAAGGAGCGTTGGATTGATCGTTAGAATACATATTATTACTCTAGGGATAGTGGTGACCTCGAGGGAAAAAAAGGGGGGCGGCGGAGGGCTACAAGGGGGCGATGAAAGACTGAAATGGGGAGCGATGGAAACAAAACTATTTTTCATAAATTTTCCTTATGAATTCAAATTTGTAGTAGATATATATATATATATATTTGTAGTAGGTGATTCGTTCAATGATAAAATTTATATTAATAATATTATAAATAATAGTTATTAATTAAGATTAAATTTAGAAATTATTTTTTTTTTCAAATAATCGATAAGTAATAATATTTATTTTCTAATTTCTAAAATTTCATATTGATCTAATAGTAAAACAGTTGAATTTGAATTATAAGTATTTGTATACGGGTTCTATTTTTTTACAGTAACTCCCCCCAGGAGGCCTTGAGGGAAATAATTTCTCTAAAGGTCTATATCATCTTTGAGGATGCTGTGTAGAGGGTCTTTTAGAGGATAGGAAAGAGTGAACTTGGGTCTTGAAGAGACCCATCTTGTAGGATGGAGGAAACACAGAGGCCGGCAGATCATTCCACAGCCGAGCTGTTGAACACAAGAACGAGTCGTAGAAGCGACCCGTTCTCATGTAACAAATGTCAACCGTGTGCAAATATTGGAAATTATCAAAAACAAAAAATAAAAAATATTTCGTTTATAATAAATTCAAGTAGATGTTTTAGTTTGACAAAAATTTATGAGTTTATTCGTCTTTGGAATTGGGCCAACGTCCAGTTACAAATGAAGTGAAATGGATTTGATTAATCATTTCAAACTTTTCTGCTAAAAGTAATATTTTACTTCGCAAAGAGAGTTATTCTCTTTAACTACTAGTACCAATACGATGGCATTTGTTACAAGTTTTTTTTCTAGACGAGTAGGCGTGCAGTTAACACACGCGCTGTGCAATCGGGTTAGCTTCAAAGCATCGAATCATCCCTGTGTATGGATTTAATGATATATGAAACAAGTGAACGAGCTCATAGATTAAAAAAAACGTTTTTAGCACTTAAGGCGATGCAATGAGAAATAATGTAAAATAATGTGTTTTCGATTTGAAAATTTGATGGCCTAAAAATCATAAATGATTTAATTAAATACAGCAAGTAGAACACACATTGGCCTTTCGTTTAGCCGTCCATTTTTTATGTGTCTTTTTATAAGCCCAGAAAGAAATAAAATAAGAAATAAAGAAAATGTTTAAAGCGAAAAATCTCCTACTTACGAACCCTTCTCCGATATTGTCGTATTGTTCGTTGTGGCAAATTAAGTTTTTGAGAATATGACCGAAAACGTTTTAATATTTATGTCTGAGCTTTACAAAATAAAATAAAACACGCATTTTGGTGATGTTTTTTTTTTGCGTAAATCGAAACATGAGTCCGGTGTTAAGCGGGAATTTCAACCGATAAGCAACGAGCGATTTCATTAGAATTTAAGCAGGCGGATCTCCTTAATGCTTTTAAATATTGAGATGAATTGTTTGTAAGCGAGTATACCACACGGAATATGAAATGGAATAAAGAAACTTATAAAAATACATGTTAGTTTTACAATAATATATTATATCCCATAACAATTTATTTCATTACATATTCTCTATGCACACCCGCCAACAAGCAATAAATTTCAATATTTAAAAGCAAAAGTGTGTGTTTTTTTTATATTTAAATTAGCGACATCTGCGAGAGCGTATTACGTTTCGTTTAGCCTTAATATAAAAAAAAATACAATTAAAATATGAACTGTCCTTGTCGCTCATTGTTTTTTATTAGATTTACTTTATAAATAAGCCAATAAAAAATGAAAACTTTTCCTAAGAATACACGAGTCTACATTACTGTACAAAATTATTAAAACATACCTAATATCTGTGAATGTTTTTAGAAAGTCTATGTGAAGTACGAACATAAAAAATGCATTATGTTTAAATATCGGTGACTGGATAATTCGACACACGGATGAATCGGAACACTTTTGGTACAAAAAAAATCTATCCCGGAAACCTAATCTAACCTAACCTAATTAAGTAATCTTTTTTTAATACATGACGGCCTCCATGGTCGAGGGTGAGGATCTCGACTACGAATCCGAAGGTCGCGGGTTCAAATCCCGGTGTGCGCAAGTAAATTTTATTTAATTAATTTGTGCTGTTTCACAATTAATTAATTAAAAATAATATATAATATATTTGCGCACGTTCCAAAGTGGAAGATACTTTCAGTATCGCCCTGGTGAAAGACCACCATTCAGAATTAAAACGTTGCTTGTTGGCTTTTAGCCATGTTTGGTGACCAGATCTAAATAGCCAGGTATTTCCCCACCTTCCCCTTCCCCTTTTCCTTTCCATCCCCAATGCCTTCAGCCTCACAACATTCCCCAATTGGGGATACCATAGTCTCATTGGTGTCAGACGGTTGGAATCAGCTGGGACTCTTGTGGGGTTCTCATATAAAAAACATGTCATAATTAAATTTATAAAAGGATAATTAGGTTGGGTAATATACAAAGAACAAACAAAATACAGACCGGAAAACCAATCTAACCTAGCATAATTATATAATCTTTTTTGATTTTTTTAATTTTTTTTTTTTAGAGATTAATTAAGTTTTGGTATATTAGGTTTCTTTACTTTTAATATTTATTTGTAATGTCATTGAATTCATATCACTTTTAAAATCCGTGCCGATTCATACGTATGTTGAATTGTCACAGAACCGTAAATATGTACCCTCTAACTTAATTATAATATCTAGACTTATTTGAAATAATGAAATAAACCATATAATATAGATGTGTGAATGTCTAAATTCTTCGCTGCTCTCTTTTGCTCAAATACTAAAATGACGAAAAATAGTAGTACGCTTCCTATTACGAGAGTAGAGTACCGCCAGCGAGGTGAAAGCTTTCAAAGCTCGTTCCGAGAAGATGAAATGGCTTTGGGAAGACAAAAGCAACATTAAACCGGGAACGCATGCCTAAACACTGTAAGTAAATACCTAAAGCAGCGTCATACACCGCGGCGACCTGTGTTCAGATGTCGGAGCCGGTGTTATTGGCGCCGGAAGGTATAAATTGGGAAGGAGCACGGCACGGGCACGGGACGGTGACAGCTTTAAGGCGAAAGTCGCTCGGCATGCACTCAATGCTATCGTTATATCTTGCATTCATATTTAATATTCCCCGCAAATATCGTTTTAAAAAACATTTCGAAATGCACGTGTCTGATTCTTCTTGCCACCAATGCGACGGTTTTCCGGGGAGAGGCATTCTTGCAATTTTCTGCGTTATTTACTTCTATTTACGTGTGCGGGTCGATAGCGTCTGCTTGGTGTAGAATCAAACATCGTTATTGAACTCATCTTAACTTAAGTTCGTTAAACCAATTACTGTTAATTATAATTATATTATTTATACATCCTGTATTTAGTGGTGAGTTGGGCAGTAATATAGGTAACATATGTTTTCCTTGTTTTGATTTTTAATTCGTTTTTGTTCAATAATTTTCAGAAATATAAACTGATATTGGGTGGTTTTTTACTTAGAGTAACAATATTACTCTAAGGTTTTTTCAAAACAAAAGGGTGCTATTTAAATTATCCACATATAGCCCACTATCAGTGGCGTGCGTTGATCTGTAACTAATGGTAGGTGGTGTAAAGTTTTTCAAGTTCGAATAAGAATCATGCATTGAATATTGGAAATTTCCATATCTCGCAAAAATGTTAATATGTCACATACAAACAATTTATCAATGGGAATGGAAAAACTACACGTTGTTCAAAGAATCTTTTATTTTATAAACTTTTTTTTTTTTTCGTAAGGTAGGCACAGCTTTTCAGTCTTTATGAACTAAACTCCGCTGCCTACTGTATACTTACAGTGCCTTACATTTTTAATACCACCCTACTGAATACATAAACCAACCTGTTTCGTTTCAGACTGGACCCTGATCGGTTCAGAGAAAAAAAAAATTAAAATAATGAACTCCAGTCCAATTGTTTTTTTTTATATATAAATAATGACGTTCAAACTTAAATACCAGTACATTTGATTTTTCCAAAATTAGTTTTCATATTTAAAATAATAATCAAAGTTTCAACTTTTCAAAGGCCGCCAAAACGATCCAAATCTATGGTCGGTCAGTTTTGAGATTAGAATGTCAAATTTTAAAACAAGGATACCTTTTTAGAAACTTGAATTCAAAAAATAATAATAGTTAATCATTGAAGAAGATAATATTAACACATCCCAACTGAAACACGAATCCGAAAACAACAACAGATTCGGATTCGTGTTCAAGTTGGGATGTATTAATATCATCTTCTTCAATGATTAAATATTACAATGAGATTTATAAACTTCAATAAGTTTAAAAAAAAAGAATAATAATAGTATTGAACATTAACATTATCATAATATCGGTATTGAATTGTTTGATCATGAATACTCTAATTTCTTTTATTAATAATAGTTGTTTATATTGAACAACAATTATAGAGCTAAATTCACCTAAATTAAGTTAAAACTTTTCCAAAACTGAAAAAATACATATTTAAAATACGAACAAAATCGAAAAAAAAATTCATACCTAACAAAAAACAGAATGCTCAGGTGACGTCAGATATTCCAAACGCAAAGGTACCAACATAACATGGTATTTTGTTGAGCTGATTTTTTATTCACTTTTAAATAATGATTTATATATTCTACATATAATTATATATATATAATCAAAGTTTTATATTCAGAATCGCCGTTTTCTGATCTATATGAATATATTTTTTTTAAGTAAATATATTTTCACCGGTGTTCCTTATTATAATTTTGTCTAACCACAAAGTGAATGCTTTCTACGAAAACTTAATATTTTTTAATAAGGATTTGTGCACGTATCACTATAGTAACTTATAATAATGTGAACAGTAGCAATACGTATTATGTTGGTTCACTCAATACAGTATTACCTCTGTCAACGAAAAAATAAGTTCATCAATTTATCATTCCATATTGCAAGAAGAAGTCACCGCTCGAAATTGCACCGGAAGCCACAAAAGAAATTTCGCTTTTAAATGATTCTATTTTTAATAATGACAATTCGTGATAAAATTCCATTAGATTTATTAAACTTTTTAATTATTTTTGACCTTAACAGTTTCAGCCTATCTCAGTTATATGGAAAATTGTACCAGTCTGAAGATGGCCATGATAGACTGAAACCGGTCAGGTCAAAAACAAAAACAAAAAGTCAAAAAGTTTGAATATCGTTTTAATAAAACATTTCGATTGTTTCAGTGATCTTTAAATCGATATGCGAAGTTATTGTTTGATATTGATTTTGGCAATTATTAAGTAACTATTTGATGTGTACAAGGCCTCTCTCGGATTTTTTCTTGTAATTTCAAATATAACTTTAACTAATTTGTATATATTAAATCTCGCGCAATGTAAATCCATGTGTGTCCGCCATATTGTATTGAGGTTAGCCCATAGATATACCACACTGGTTAGCCACAGATTACATATTCAAAAGAAGAAGGTTTGTTTAGATAGAATATTTTCAAAATGGAAAACACAAGCAGGTGCCTACTTAAGAACTTTTTTATGTAGATATATTTTGAAAAAATAAACGTTTGGATTGAAATAAAATGTTTAAATTAATGATTCTTTGTTTCATTATTTAGACATAGTATTAATCGTCACAAACCGTTACTTTCGCTGTCAAATCAATTATGGCACCCAAATGACAAGCAAGAATTCACAACTTCATTACTATATTAAAAAACACCCGAGTAAGGTCAGGTACACATCAGCTAATATAAAATATAATTTTAAAAGTTAAAAAAAGTAAAAATTACGAAATCACCAGCGCAAGCATCCATTTCATTGTTTATCAGTGATGATGTTGTGCGACTGACTGTGCAGTCAGCAACCATTCCCTGCAGAATTTCTTGAAGCACTGCAGCGATATCGATGTTCGAATATCCAGTAAATTGAATTTACTCTTAGAGTGACTATAGTATAAAAGATTAGTACCGACAATTAAAAAAGAAATGTTTTAAAAATTAGCAAAGCAATATTTACTTTGGGGTCATTCGTTAAAAAATCGACATCTACAGTGATTTATTGTTATTTATATAACGTAAATACTCATAGGTAATTTTATGTTCAAGATCAATGGTTTAGTTTGGTTGCAACATTGAATCTATATGCTTCCTTCCCATCTCCATAATCCAGGTTTTAATGTTTCTGTTGAAGTCCATAAACCGGGGTATTACTGTACAGCTAAGCTAAGGCCATAAGCTAACACTAACCGAAACATCGGCCGGGGTTCGCATCCAAGCGTTACGGGCAGTGTCCGATTTCCGCTGTCTACAAGCGAACGCATAGGTAGGATGTGTCAGCACAGATCCTGACATTTTGTGATTCATTTTTACTATATTTAGAGTTCAAAAGTTAAGCTATATGTCGGTCAGAAACAAAAGACACAAAGAAATTAAGTATGTCAGCGAATGAATATAAATAATTGACATTGTAGATACCTAAGAATGCAATTTATTAGCCGTGAGTAGTAATAATAGATTGTCTATAATTAGTGATAAGATAAATATGATTGAATCAAGAAATGTATGCGAAGATCGAATTGTTTGGCGGTCCATCCACTCTGCCTACCCCTGCGGGGAAACGGCGTGATGATTAGTTAGTTACTTAAATTTGTACCTACTGATGTGTTCTTTTATTTGTGTTCAGGTTTGATGATTATAAATTTTATTTCCCAAAAAAATGTTTCATAACTTTTGCCGAGAACTTTTCTAGAAAAATTAAGAGTAACAACAATAATTTTTTTTAACACGATTGAATCAATTTCAAGCGAAAAACGCCAAATTCGTTATTTTCGGGTAAATCGTCGCATTTTTGGATTTTTCACGTAATATTCTGATATTTTAAAATAAGAAAGTAATATTTTACGTTCTAAATATTTCTTTGTCTATGGTTTTGACAAGCTTGAATAGCCGAAAACGCCGCGTATTGTCATTGTTTTTTAGATAAAAAAAAATGACATCAAAATTAATAAACCAAAATTAAAGCACCGCTTTTGTTGCAAAATTCCTAAAGGGGAACATAACACCACTTTTTCTGCAGAAGACCACTGTTTTGGTGAAAAATAACTTAAATTTCACCCAAATAACGGGAATTTTTCAGGTCTCTACTTATAAAGCAGAATTCTGCATGTTTGCCTGCAGCAGCAAAAACATTCCAACGTAGAAGAGCTTCTTCTTTTTGCAATGCCTAGGGCAATGCAACTAATGCAGCATCTCCATCATGAGCTATGGAGCGAGGTCAGGTAGAAAGACCAGCATAATTTTAATTATAGATTTCCGTTTCTGCATTCGCGTGTAAAATTGTATTTTATTCCAAAAAATATCTGTAGTAATCGAATTTAATTCTTCCCTTACGGTGGTAGAAAATCTCTCGAGCTCTAGTCCTGAATACTCAGTGTACAAGGTATATATTTAGAATTTAGTTTTTGGATAAGGAGTGTAAGAAGAATGTATGACGCAAATGTGAATGGAAGAAGAAGCCGAGTACGTCCGAGGAAGACATGGCACGATCAAGTGAATCAAATACTTGAGTCGGGCCATGTCAGAAGTCGGAATAATAAAAGAGAATGTATGAGACGATGTATGAATGTGAATGAAGCAAGAAGTGTATGCCAAGATCGAGTTGTTTGGCGGTCCGTCCTCTCTGCCTACCCCTGTGGGGAAACGGCGTGATAGTTGGTTAGTTAGTTAGTAGTTTTTGGATAAAAATAAATAGTTTACATTAATTACTTATGTAAATCATTTTATTAATAGTACATATGCACCTAAACATCGGCCACGCATAAAATGTATGATACGTCCATTGCAGCCGGCAGACCGCCGGTTACTATTAACGGCCGCGCATCGTGGCACGGTGAGCGAAACCACGTACCCATCTCGCGCACTACCGCACCACTCGGCAAGTTATCAACGCACGCAAACATACTATTTTTTCCAAATTTTTCGACAAAACATTTTTTTCTATTGCGTTCGATAAGTACTCATGTATTTTAATTATTTTATTCAATACATAAATATATTGCGGAGGAACACCTAAAATATAAACTCTGTGTTTATTATATTTACAGAGATATTGAAATAATTAGAGACATGTCAAATCAGTCGACAGAACCGCCCGGTGAGGATTTTAAAAGAAATCTTAGATTTTATATCTTCTGTTTTCGATACAAAGCTCGTGAAACGAATCTTTAAAAAATCGTATTCGTCAAATGCTGTAATTAACTGGGAACTTCCTTTCAAATTTCCGAGTAATTTTTATTTCCATTCGGCGGCGAGTCATTCGTGGAAAATGTTTGTGGTTTTGTATGTCTCCAAATAATGCCTCCCGGCTTCCGAAATTGTGTCGTACAAATATTATGAACTCATAAATCTGTTGGACATGTTAACGAACAATGAAATGAGGATTTCGAAAATGTATCTAATTTTAAGCGCGGCGCGTCGCTTTCGGTAGTTTCAGGTTCCAGACCTCCGCGAGTTTCAGGTGCAACATCACTTGATACCGCTTGACCCCGCTAAAATGGAGTATTAGCATGAACAGATATTCATTCGGGTTACGTGTTGGTTTACGTTAGATTTAAGGAAGATTAGTTAGATCAAATTTGATTAGATTTAGACCCATCTCATAACAGGCATTGTCTAGTTAGGCAAGTAAAATACCTACTTATATGTAGATAACTACAAGGAAATGTTGCAAGCATAAAATTAAATTAAATAATACAGGTTTGGCCGTTCAAAAATACACACCTTGCAGGTTATTAACTCAGGAAATACTACGAATTATTTATATAGATTTACTTAAATAGTAACTGCAATATCTTGCAATATACAGTGTTTTCTAATATAGTGTCCTCTGTATGCAAAATCATATCTTCTCAAGCTAAAACTTTATAATATTACCTGTTAATCTGAAGTGACCTGCCAGGTCTTCCATGTTTCTGCATCTGTTTGTACATAATAAGATAAACCCTAGCAAGTAATATTTGTACAGCGCTCTTGAGATGATTTTTCACAGAAACGGCGCTATACAAATGATCCAATTATCATTATTATTATTATCTGTAAATTCTATGCGAGTAATTAGGAAAATATATACGATTTCAAAAGACAATAATCCTAACTTTAATCTTTTAAATTTTATATGTAATACGTTCTGGAATTTTAGGTAAAACATTCACAATTTGTTTTCAATGGTTTTAAAACTGCTCCTATTTTCAGACATTTTGGGTTGAATTTCATAGTATTTAAAGATGAGGATTTGAGGATTATCGTTTTTTTTAACTTTATGCATTTTTCTAACTGCCCATATAGAAATTACAGATAAAACATTCGTGGTATTGCTTGAGTTATCAACCTCCAAAGTGATGTTGAGGGCCAGTTTTGAGTGCTGGCGCTTTATATTTATCATAACCTAACTGATGTTTAGCCGGCCTTTCTAGGGTTTTGTATTTTTTTTTTGGAATAAAGTTATGAAGTTGTGAATTCTTGCTTGTCGTTTGGATGCCATAATTAATTTGACAGCGAAATTAATGCCTTGTGACGACTATTCCTACCTCGAACAAAGATACATTTGAAAATTTTATTTCATTCCAAACTTTTATTTTTCAAAACATTTCTAAATAATAAAATTCTTGAGTAGGTACGTCCTTAAGTAGGTACCTACTTGTGTTTTCCATTTTGAAAATATTCTACCCAAACACACCTTCTTCTTTTAATGAAATTTGTGGCTAACCAGATTGGTATATCTATGGGATAGCCTCAATACAACACGGGGGGCTTAATGTTTTTCATACTAATTTTAAAACGTTATAGCAACAGTTTTACATATTGAATTTCATTCAAACTACTCTATAAACCTTCCCGTCACTAATAAGAATAAACTGTGCTATTTTCAACGAAACCAGTAATGTAATTTTCGAGAAAGTAGAGGACACGCGTTCATTTTTATGTATAGAGATTAAAGTATACCTACCTGATTAACAATACGTCTTACAGTTGGACAGACGTGTGTTGCATTCGATCACATGTATCTACAAGTATGACAATAAGTATGGCATGACTAATATAACAGGGGAAAGACATACGAATGAGTGAGGGTTTTATAGATGGAGCTAGATGAATGCCTTTCAGTTCTTACTGCCATCAGCCATCAACTTCGTGTTTATGACCGTTCGGCTTTACCGTGTAAACCTTAGAGTAACTAGTACTCTAAGGTGTAAACTAAGAAAGGAAGGAAGAACGCTTAATGCTTAAAAACGTTTAATGAACTCAAAGAATATTTGCATCTACCATACTAAAATAACATGAATGTGATTTTTCTCCAAATATCTACCTATTACTATTATGTAAATACCTACCTATAATCAATTCGTATATGCACCTGCCCCAGTGTTTTTTAAATATATTATTTGATCCGCCTTACTCATTGTTCAATACTTTTTGAAACGTGATACGCGCTCACAGATGGCGCTAATTCAAATATCTTAGAAGAAAAAAAAAACACTTTTAAATATCGAGATGAATTGTTTGTTCAAATGATGAAATACAATAAATTATTTTTCTAAGTTTAATGCTTAAATCCTTCAAGAAGCTTATAAAAATACTCTACGTTAGTCATACAATGAAATATTTTATTTTTATAAGTGTCTTGAGGGACTTGAGCTTTAAATCTACAGTAACAATGTATTCCATTTCATATTCCGTGTGTTCATCCGTCAACAAACAATTCATTTCAATATTTAAAAGCATAACGTGCTGAAAGCTTATTTTTCTAAAATATTTCAATTTGTGAGCGCGTATTACTTTTCGTTTAGCCTTAAACGGAATATTCTATAATAATACCTAAATTTTCTTAAATTTCTCTCTTTTATTATGTGATGTGTAGTAGCTTGTCAAAATGCAATCTCCATCCACAGATGGCTCTTTAAAATATCCCTAATGGGCTATTATAGAAAATATTATTTAATGTATGTATAACAGTTTTTACCGAATGAAATTTTTTCAATAATCTATGACCTACATAAGATTTATGGTCCTGCAGCTAAAATCTCCGTTGTAACTTCTCTTTCCGTGACACGGGTCGATTATTAGAATGATAGCGAAGTTGCAACTAAGCTACCATCAGTGGGTATGTCTTTTATTACACTTCATTCATTTCTCCCTTATATCTCGAGGGTCTACCCCAGGGAGGTTATAATGCCAAGGACATCTGTCGTGGGTCGAACACTTACAGTACGCCAAATACATTAAAAAAAGCACACGTAGACATATTATTATTAAATTATACATAAAACACATTAATCACATTATTGGTTCTTTATAACATTATAACATGTATACATAACGATGCCCCAGTCCCAAAGTGCAACAACTCAAAAAACATAGTTCTGAGATAATTAGGAAACAAGATTTTGGGCAGGTTAATCTTCGAGTACACTTCTAATTTTCTGTAGGTTTTAAAGAAATTTTCGAATTCATAAATAATTATTTATAAAATTATAAAGTTTTTTTCTATTACACTTTGGATCTAAAATAATTGTGATATTTCTGCATTGATTATGTCCTCTGCGTGCAAAAACTTACCAAAATTTCTTATCCGCCTTATTATTACATTATTATCCGCCTGTACGTAAAATTAATAAGATGTATATTTTAACGCGGCATCACGTTCATGGGTCAAATTCAATGTACATATAGTTTGTAATTATAGATCGATGAACCGGCGAATGCAATTTGTAAGCCATAAGTAGTACTTAATTATAGATTATCTATAGTTAGTGATAAGATAGAGCATTGGGAAAAAACGTTTGTACAGCGCCCTTCAGGTGGGTTTTCACACAAACGGCGCGATAAAAATCATATAAATATTATTATTATTGTGGTGACTTAGATTGATTGTTATATTAATGTTATAGTCTATATTGATTGTTATAGTTTATTGATTGTTATAGTACATTGATTGTTATAGTTTATTGATTGTTATAGTATATTGATTGTTATAGTTTATTGATTGTTATAGTATATTGATTGTTATAGTTTATTGATTGTTATAGTTTATTGATTGTTATAGTATATTGATTGTTATAGTTTATTGATTGTTATAGTATATTGATTGTTATAGTTTATTGATTGTTATAGTTTATTGATTGTTATAGTATATTGTTTGTTATAGTGTATTGATTGTTATAGCATGGAACTATTGGAAATAGTAAATATTTTTAAAACATTTAATTCTAAATAATAATAACCATTGTCATTCTAAAATAACCATAGATTACGACTTGCTACATTTTGGAAATTGTAGATATCTGTATTTTACGCATTTCCTCATACTTAACTCAAAACTGCAAATTTTTGAGTTGTTTCACTTTGAAACTGAGGCACCGATAATATTCTGTTCAATATATTTGCATATCTAAACTATTAACAGACCACTTTATGTTTTAATTTAGGGTACAAAATTTTATTATTTTCCAAAACATAATTACAAAATTTCATAATAATAATAGGTAGGTACTGTAAAATGTTGCGAATCTTCCAAACAATTTAACATAATTTCATAAAAATAATAGGTAGGTACTATAAAGTGCTGCAAAATCTTGCTTAGAATTTAACACAAAGGCGATATTAAACTAAATTAAAACATCTCGGTCAATATTTTTTGTTTAATAATAATAATAATATTTTAACAATTTGTATAGCGCAGTTTTGGGGAAAAATTACCTCAAGGACGCTATCCGAATATAAATATATGTGTATATGTATAATATATACTTATTTTTTTCCAGGGTCTATACTACCACTAAGTAATAAGTATGGATAATCTATTGTAACAACTTATAACATAAGGTTAACAGATCGCATCCACCAGCTCATCTGTTATCAATATAAAACTATATGTACAATGTATCACCAATAAGGGTGGTTTAAAACTTAAATTTTGTTTAATTGTTAATATTTATGGCTTTAGTAATAATTTAATAAATCAAAACAAAAATTCACGGTATGAATCGGGAAAACATTGAATGAACAAAATGCTTCGGGCATTTGTATGCCTACCTATTGGTAGTTTTAAGTCGATAATTATTAATTGTTTTTTTAATATTTAATTAACAATTCGAAAATCACTTTGAATGCCGAAATAAATAGCTGTCGCAATAATAAATAAAAACTAATGTACTTGAAGAACTTAATAATAATAATTTTTTTTTAAATAATGTAGATAACTTTTCTTTGTTGTGAATTTAAAAAAAAAATGACACCTAACCTGCCTATATATTAGCCAAGTGTGTATAATAATAATAATGCTAAATTTCTATAGCGTAGTTTTGTGAAAGTTCACCTCACTAACTAACCTGACCTAATATAATTATAAAATAACACATATACTCATTATACATATGCAAATTATAACGATGACTTCAAATATTCATGAGCAGCAGACTCACTCACATGAACAGTTTAGAATATTATACAATAATTAAGAATAAACTAGGGGTATAAATAATCAAATGTAAAGTACAAATAACAAAAGGTAAAGAAAATATACACTAAATAATTTAACCTAAGATAATTCGAAAATAACAGATATACATGCATACGAAATATATAATTTTTTCGACCATAATAACATTTCTGTTATCCGTAAACGCCACATTGTGTCGTATTATTTAATTTTGAATTTTAGGCAGTGGTTGTACACAGCGTGTTATTTTACTATTATGAAACACTTTTTTCCATTGAATTCGTTTTTATGCTGCCATTCGCTGTGGGATTTTGTCTTCCAAACACTGCGTGGAATATGATCTAAAAATCTCGTTAATGGTACAGTCATGGGGGCATAACTTTACATCTGGTTCGGTGTTTGAGATGAGACATGCCGTGTCCAGATGTATGCCATGTGCAGACATCGGTAGCTCCAGT
The DNA here is from genome assembly GCA_022606495.2 of Halesus radiatus. Classification (NCBI taxonomy): domain Eukaryota; kingdom Metazoa; phylum Arthropoda; class Insecta; order Trichoptera; family Limnephilidae; genus Halesus; species Halesus radiatus. The sequence goes on from JAHDVE020003216.1 coordinate 149,823, forward strand.
GATCTTCAACTGTGGGTATATTATTTTCTGTGTACTCGTATTGTGTTAATTTTCTTCATAGTCAGTCATTAACTGCTGGATGAGGGCCGCAAGAAACCTTCCAAGAAAGTTCCAAACAACCCCGACCCTGAACCAAATACCGCCTGGAGTAGGTTTGGTTCTGGTGCTCTTTTTAAATAAAAACGTAATACTCAGCTATTTTACATGTGGACATTGGGGACCCACGACGAAATGCTGTTACCAGAGGTGACGTTATGAAAACTATGTGATAATCTTATTTTTATTCTGTTGTCTCCTATCGGAAGTTCGCTATCATTAGGGAAATCTTCGCCATACAGGCTGCAGCCTAGAATAACTCTGCGGAACTACTCTCCTACCAGTCTTCCCCTACTTTGTCTTCAATCTTAAAATAATACCCTCTATTAAATTACATGAAGTAATACTGTAGAATAAACTGTCGTACCTAGGTACTATTTAATACTAGATTAATTCAAGAGACTCTCGGCCATGGCCTCCACTGCGGTGTAGGCTCCACCCTTGACTCAGGAAATCAGGAGAAAAGAAAACTAATACTTTACCTACTAAAGTATTAGTTTAATAAATATTTTTTCATAACGTATGGAATGAACTCGTGAACTGCTTGAAGCCCACGCTCATGTGCCTATAGCACCGTATTTGAGAAATTTTGAAAGGGAGAGGTTGGTAAGTGCCTCGTTACTCATTTTTGGTTACTAAATAATATGTTTCGATTCTATAACGCTTTCTCTGAAACTGAGACAATAGGTGGGTAGGTACTTACTGAAAATCTTCTATGAAACAGCGTGCATGTTAATATATGTTCTGATTGTGTTTAGATTTATTAAACCAATATAAAGTTGAAAACAATGACACTTCACCGGGTTTTGGTTTTGTCTAAACTCGGGGTCAATGCTCTTAATAATAATAATGATTGGATTACTTCTATAGCGCCGTTTTCGTGGAAAATCACATCGAGGGTGCTTTACAACTAATTCATTAAACACATTACTTAACTAATAACTTACAGCCAAGGTTTATTACTAGTGGCTTACAACTAAGATTTATAATAATTAATGACTTACAACTAAGACTTATAACTATTTGACTTATAGCTAGGGATATGCAACTAAGATTTATAACTAGTTATTTAAAACTAATACATATTTATGACCAAGTACGTCTATTCACAATACTGCTACATGACTTACAACTATGGCCTAAAACTAGAGACCTATAACTGACATACATATTTACATTGACAAATACATGTCATGATTATTGCCCGTGCTGTCAGTGGTAAGAAATTAAAATAGAATTGAAGTAGATAATCAAGGAGGATAATTACATAATCGACATGATAAGTAAATTCTTCGGACTGAGCAATCAAAAATTGTGAACTGTTTTGTTGATTCCTCATATCTAGGATTTCATTTCGTTGCCCTGAATGCCACAACGATTTATTTAGTATAACCACATTGTAAATCTAAGAATTATCTGCAAAACATTCAATATCTTACGAGATGTGTATATTTACAAATGTACCTTGAAAAGATATAAAGGCAAGCTGAATTTATCGCACGATGCAAAAAATTTCATAACTCATTTTAACTGTTCTTATTATTCTTATGTTCTTGTTATTATTTATAATATAGTATGTTTAATTGCTTATAACTTCTCGATTAACCGAACTTAATTGGTTTATCTTTTGTTCATTTAACAATGTAATTATCGTATCGTATAACTATTTGATTCCTAAATACAGAAAAAAATTAAATAAAACCTTTTTTTAAATTATATGTCAGTTAATATATTAAAAAAAGAATCGTTAAATATATATCTCTTCGTTTCCCGTCACGTTAATACATGTTACAGACAATTAATATAATATCATAATATGATATTAAATGGGCGTGACCTATCTCACGATATCTCTGGCCGTGCAATCCCATACAATCGACACAGATGGGTATTATAGTATATCTGTGACAACTATATGAAATCATATGGCGAGCATACCCCCTATTATGATATTATATTTACTTTCGTTAATAAGTAGGGAATGCAGAGCGAATGAACGAAGAAAGGGGTGTAAGGAGAATATATGACGGGAATGCGAATGGAAGAAGGAGCCGGGACGTTCGAGGAGACATGGCACAATCAAGTGAATCAAATACTTGAGTCGGGCCATGTCAGAAGTCGGAATAACAGAAGAGAATGTATGAATGTGAATGAAGCAAGAAGTGTATGCCAAGATCGAGTTGTTTGGCGGACCGTCCTACCCCTGCGGAGAAACGGGGTAATAGTTAATTAGTTAGTTAGAGATATTGAAAATAATAATTTGCTTAAGTTTGACAAGATTGGAAATTAATGTTGACAGAATCGGCACGTTAGCAAAATATTCTTGAAAATCAACACTACTCGATTTTTTTTTAAATTTTGTTTAGGCGTTTGATTTATATACCTAAATTAATATAGAATATAAAAAATAAATCAGTTTTATTGAATCTGTTTTTTATCTACCTTTAGGTAACATGAAAATAAATGTTTCTTTAATTTCATTTATTTATGTCCGAAACTTTTAAGGCACACGAATTAGGCAATTAGAAGCCCTGACTTAATAAATAAATAAAATAAAAACTGGAAACTTCTGCTTCGAGCAACACGGAGTTCCTATCTCATGTAAGGTAGGCAGTGATAAAACCTTAGAGTAATAATAAAACACATCAGCAAACATCGAAATAGTAATGATAAATAATAATAAATGTGATGAAAAATAGGCGGAATGAGGTAGGTATTAGGTATAACGGAAAAACTATGTTTACTTTTAACGTTGGGAAAACATGTGTAAGTAGGTACCTATTTCTTTTTAATAAACTTCACAATAATTATAATGGGAAGAGGGTTATAACAAGTAAAAAAAAAAACAAGAAATAGGTAGGTACCTTCTCAAGAGCATCCGTTTTCAACAAAAAATCACAAGCCAGTCCAGCTTATTGACTCAGTTTTGTCCAGTGTCGGCTCGTGACATTACTTAAAATTCAAAATTTTTGTTGTTGTTCAAGCCGAAAATTATTATTTTTTTGTATGAAGATTTTTCAGCAAATCGGTGCAGGACACCGCCAAACTGAAAATTCCTGAAAAGCTTCATACAAAAAAATTTGTTAAAAAAAAAAACATTGTGGAAGATACTCTCAGTATCGCCCTGGTGAAAGACCACCATTCAGAATTGAAACGTTGCTTGAAATGGCTTTTAGCCGTGTTTGGTGACCAGATCTGAATAGCCAGGCATTTCCCCACCTTCCTCCTCCCCAAATCCGTCCCCTCCCCTATACCTTCTGCCTCACAACATTTTCCAATTGGGGATGCCATAGTCTCACTGGCTCCAGGTGGTTTGGAGCAGTTGAGACTCTTGTGCGGTATTCATGTAAACAAAAAAAAAAAATTCGGCTACAACATCAGTAACGCAATTTTTTTTTTAAATTTAGTTCTCTAGCACACTCAAAAGTCAAGAGCCACTGCTGGTTTTGTCAATTGTCAATCATTCATAAAAGCAAATCACTTACTTAAAAGAAAATTATTTACACAAGTAAATCATTTATAAAAGCAAATTGCTTACAAATAAGTCTGTGATGAGATAGATTGTGTGGCGGTCTATCCTCTCTGCCTACCCCATACTGGGAAATGGCATCACGGTTGGTTAATTAGTTAGTTATTCAGTGAGTATGTACATCTTTGAATGTTTATTTACATATGACAAGATAATCATATCAGAAGTTGCTTATTAATCGGTGAAATATTTAGAAGATTCCGCCTGAAAAGTTAAGCAATGCAGGGGTAGGCTGCCATATCGGAGGTCAGTGTCTGCACAATATCAGTTATGCGGACGATATGGTACTGGTGGCACTATCTATAAGGGGACTGCGCATTCTCCTGAAGATCTGCAAAGAGTTTGCTGAAGAAACAAACATATTCAATAAAACGACTTTGTTGATCAAAAGTATTCCTCCAGCTTCCTTTAACGGTGTGATCCTGAAGGTGACTGAAATAAGTTAATACATAGGACACATAATCACCAGTAATCGGATGAATGATGATGATATTGATAGGCAAAGACGAGCTCTCAGATTTGGCCTTTGCAGTACTGTGAGAAGGACTCTCCTCTTTGCCTTCTGCGCCACTTTGTGTCCAATAAATAAAACCTTCTGAGTAAATAAAATTTAGCCTCCCCAGATACTACAGCGCTTCCAGTATGTTCACAGAGGGGCGAGTTTCCAGTTTTGGAGCACTTATAAGATCTAGGGTGGTAGGAATGAGAGAAAGAATAAACAGCCGCAGGAATATTCTCATCATGGAAGCCCGCCTCAGTCCAGCCTCCAGTTTCGACGCATCAGTATATGTCAAACCTGGAGTCTGGACTGAGGCGATATCTTTCTCCATTTTGTGAGAGAGATATTGCAATTTAAATGCCACAGCTCATTAAAGACTTTATTTTCAATTACTTATTTTTTATATTTTATTTTCATTCACCTGCTATTTTTATTTTATTTTTATAAACCTATGTATGTATCTCTTTATATGGAATGTGTGGGACTGCACCTTAGAGTAATAATATATTGTTACTCTAAGCACTGCACTAACCTCCCCACATACCGGAATAAACTTTTATTATTACTATTATACCTTTTTCCTTCCCAGAACTTAACCTAACAGAAAGATGTGAATACCCCAAATAAATAAGCAAATAAATTATCAAAAAATCAGAATTTTTTTTTATTAAATTTGTTATTCGCCTTATTGTGGGTACAATATCAAAAGCAGATAGTTTTACTTGTGTTTAGTGTCTCTTTAAAACAGTGACGCACAACTTTTTTACCCGGAAGGCAAATTTATACATTTTCAACATGTTCGCGGGCAGCAGGAGGTAGGGTATATACAGCTTAACATGGTTAAATTTGCAGTTGGTGGTGTCAGTGTCGCTAATCTACTAAAACAGTAACTTTTTAATAAATTAATCATAGAATATTAAGCGCCGCAGGCGAAATTTCTCATTTTAATATTTTAGCTAAATGCGACATACTCACAAGTCGCATGAAACGGGCTCACGGGCCACAGGCGATCTGTGGGTTGTGCATCACTGCTTTAAAATATATAAGTAGATTTGGTGTGAAGGTAGATAGGAGACATCGATGCATGCGATGGGAGGGGATGGTCGGCTTAATTCAACTTTATCTGCATTCACCTAGTGATAAAAAGATTCATAGAAATCTTATTAAGAAGAAAAACGCTCTCTGCTATCAATTCGCCCCTGATTCGAGTCCACTGAATAAAACCAAATGAAATCACCATTTAACTTAAGATTCGAGTTCAGCTCCCCTCCAGTAATAACAATATAATCAAATAAAAAACTATACACAAATCGTGAACTATGCTCGTTTCCTTGAAAAATTTCGGACTGAAAATTTCAACAATTCTCTTTGAATATCAGAGATAACGTTTGTAACTACCACGTGGATGTTTCCATGGTGAGTGATTATATGCGAATGTCTACAATATCCTACATATCTAGCGTATTAATGCTATAGAATATAGCAGAAAATATACATACCATAAAGAATCTTTTTGGAACCTAAAATTAGAGATGGTTGACATCTAAAATGTGCTGTCTGTCACTGTGATTCCAGTCACCGGAGACTGATATGAAATAATAAAATATAAATAAAAACAAATAGTTTTGTGACCAAATTGAAATACTTTTATTGTGTGAAGTATTCATATACATAGTAGTTATACAATATAAAAAATACAAATCCATACATATTGGTAGAATAACAGTGTTAACAATGACAACTAGTTTAAATTAAATATTTAATAGATTCACCGAGTGAAACCTGCAGGTTACAAGGGTAATCTCAGAACCACAATCTGAACACCACATTTCTTACAGCGAGGAAGTGAAAGCATTTAATAATATGCAACGTAATAAAATAAATCATTTAACTCCAGTGGAATGAATACAGTACTTAATGGAACGCAAAAACTAATAAGATAAACGTATAACATACAATAAATCAACAGTAAATTCATTAAAAGCTGAGATTTGAGGAAGTTCACAGTAAGTTTCCACTTAACTTATGCCTTAACTGGGTCAATAATTTTTATGATAGTCGTTTAGTCCGAACCATCAAATAAAAAAAAAAATAATTCAGATCTCCATCATCTCTTCAATTTTAATTTTTTTTTTAAATAACATAAATCTAATTTCAGAAAATTGATTCTGATAACATTGCATTTAATAAGTGTGATGCATAATTCCCAAACATTTTATGTAATTCACCTATAATTTTTTTTATCCTTATGCATTCCTTTATTGACAATTTTTTTATTTATAAAAGAGCGAAAACATAAATGTTTATCTACCAAAGGCTGGGTAACAAATATTTCGGGCCATCGAGAAAGAAATAAAATATATGAACAGCTCGATTTGTCCAATTTGTGACGGATTCTGACAACGATTCGATTTCTTAGGTTATATTGCAACTGCTTAAGTAGTCCGTGTATTACGAAATATTTATTCAATGAAAATAACAGATCGCTGTGCTGTTGTCACTGTCTATATTTGACTACTTGAAGCGACCTACGTATTTCCAGCCTAAGTGTAGAATGGAATAATTTCTTTTCAGGTGTTATTTTTAAAGATAGAAAAAACTGTGACCTTTTTAAAAATTAAGTATAATATATCATATAATATAATCATAAATATGTATATATGTACCTACTGAAAGATGATAATAATAAATTGAAATACTGCCAGAAATTACAGAGAATTTTCATTGCAGGTGAGCAAATTTGTGACACAAACTCAACATTTTGAATTTTATTAAAAAAAAAAACATTGCAATGTTTTAAATTAAAGAAATTTTTGTTTACCAACCGATAACTTTATTGTTTATTTCCAAAATTTGGTTTCTGTCGCATTAATTTGTGGTTTTTGACACTGAACTGAATAACAATAATAAACTAATATAATATTCTAATAGATATGTGTACTAAAACAATAAATTATATTAAAATGATGAATTTCCAGGTGCTCGTGGATGGACCCAGAAATATAGTTAGGAATTGAATAATTGAACACTAAGTAACTTGAAGACCGCCTCATCCTAAACATATATTCTCCATTTCATTCCAATAGATTTTTCAACGATAGTACTATGAGAAAAACAGTTTTCTGTTGCGCCTGGCAAGTATTTAGAGAACATAGTACAATTTTTTTTTAGCTTTTGCAATTTACAGACTATGAATACACAAATTTTCGACGGCTCTAACGTTACAATATCAGAAATAATGACCGTGGATAATTATGAATTTTCTACTGTGCATGTAGCGCTAATAATGATTCCACAAATGAAATAATAAAATTAAAATTGCTTTAATCAATAAATGTAAAATTGCTTTGTGGCGACATTTTTAATAAAATGAATAAGAAATGTTTTGTATAAACTACTATTTTATATATAAATATCAATATGTTTCGGAAGCTTAGCTTCCCTCATCAGGGTACACTGTATACTAAGAAATAATGAAAAGAATAGACAAATAATAAGCATAGAAAAATAATAACATAAAAATAGACCAATCACAAACATAAATTAATTAATTAAGTAAGTAATTAATTAATTAAAAATGCAAAAATAATTATAATCGTTTTATATTATTATTACGTCATTATTTGTCTATGCTTGTCATTATTTCTTAGCATACTGTGTATCCTGGTGAGGGATGCTTCGCTTCCGAAACATGTTGATATTTATATATTTAATAGTGGTTTATACAAAACATTTCTTATTCATTTTATTAATACTGCTTTGTATATATATATATATATATGTGTGTACTATTTTAAAAACCTTTCTTTTAATTGAAAATATGTGTATATTAAACGGGAAATAGATATTTTCATTTGAATTTTACAACATTTTTTACATGTATGTGAATATTTTACTAGTTAAGTCTTAAAAAATGCTTGGCACTTACAGTGAATCCTAGATTGTATATCTATCGAGACTAGCGAGTTTATCAATTTGCCATCAATAATAATAGTTGGATGTATTATATAAGCAAATAAGTCAATGATAATTATTATTGTCTAATTGTCTTCATTTTATCAGAATCAAACATTGAACAGCAGTTCATAAAATCTAATACATATTACTACCTGTCTCGGAACAGACATCTAGTGAGGCGGGTAAAGTACACGGTATTTGAATGAAATTATTAAATAAGCGTCAATAAACGCCCGGGTTGCCGGCTATGAAATGAAAAACGAATTAGAATTTTATTTGACATTTGTACATAAATAACCGAGATTGAGTGATGGAGGTTCGGGGTTGATTATCCAGTTGTGGGTTGGCAATGGCAGACATATTTTTGTTTTACAGTCAATAAATGGAAGTTTTTTTTTGAGGCTTCACCGTTTTAATATTAAACCACTCCATGACTAGGTCTCTATTATATAGAAACCGTTATGAAGCTATGGAATATTTGCGATTGAAATGTGTATAAGGCCACAAATAAAATAAAGGTACACAACAATTATTTGTATAAAAGTAACAGCATTTTGTAGAACACGGAAGATGACTTAATGCCGTTACCATGTTATTAAATATAATGGATATCACATGTAGGATTTTCTCTCTGTGAAAACTGGGTGATGAATGTTTTTACACGTGAACTTGAGCAGGCGGGGCATTGCCTTGAGATGGCTGAGCGTTGGCATTGGGCTGTTGGTTTGGAATGTTGGGCTTCTGCTGTGTCTGTTCATTGCTTTGAGCCTGCTGAGCTTGTACTTGAGGTTGTTGAACCTGAACCTGCGGTTGCTGAACCTGTGCTTGGGGCTGTTGAACCTGTGCTTGGGGAGCTTGGACTTGTGGCTGTTGAGCTTGGGGTTGTGCCTGCTGGGCTTGGGCTTGTGGCTGCGGAGCCTGTCCCTGTTGTGGCACCTGTCCTTGTTGTGGCACCTGTCCTTGTTGTGGAATCTGTCCCTGTTGTGGCATCTGACCTTGTTGTGGGTGCATCTGTCCCTGTTGTGGGTGCATTTGACCTTGTTGTGGGTGCATTTGTCCCTGTTGTGGGTGCATCTGACCCGGTTGTGGATACATTTGTCCCTGTTGAGGGTGCATCTGACCTTGTTGAGGATACATCTGACCTTGTTGAGGATGCATTTGTCCCTGTTGGGGGTGCATCTGTCCTTGAGGGTTGTAGTTTTGAGGAATAGCATTAGGATGATACTGTTGTGGATACTGCTGCTGTTGATATCCTGCTTGGGGCTGTAAATAATAATATTCAAAAATAAAACGAAAATATAATAGTAGGTAATTAATGTTAATACATTCTTCACAATTATTTACCGAACTGAAGCATTTTCATACTAGACAAATATTAGGGCACTACTAACATATATATTTGATCTGTTATTGAGTCGTTATGTCATACATATGTATATACATATGGCACAGAGCTAATTGTGCTTTTAATACTCATTATCTACACATTAACCTTCTACTGGCATTTCCTTATTGTAATACATACTATATTCATAGTACGTATAGAGAAATCAAATAAAGATCAAAAATACTCACATGGAACTGCTGGCCCTGGTAGTTGGGTTGGGGGGGGATCTGCAAACAACATGAACATTAGTTTGGTCACAACAGCCTTCCCAAATAACGAAGAATTTTAATAAAGGTGTGATTATAAAACATTGAGGATGAAATATTGATGGAAATTTCAAGGTTTAACAAGGAACTCTAGGTCATTTTGATTTATGTTTTTTATCAAAAATGACATTCTGACATTAGTACGAGTATTTAAAAAGAAATTATTTTTCATGGTTTCAATTCTTCAAAGCCTGCTAAAACACACGAAATCTATGGCCGGTCGGTTTTGAGGTTAAAATGTCAAATGTCAAAACAAGGATGAGCTTTACCGTACATAATTTTATATTCCATTCATAGTAAACCATAACTAAACGCAGGTAATAAAATTATGTAGCTCTTTAGAAACTTCTACAATAATAATATTTACAATAACATTGTCATCATTTCCATATTGACAATTGATTTCCCCGTGAATATACCATCATTCTTACAATAATAATAGATTTTTATCTTGAAAAACAATTATAGAGCTTAAATTCACCCAAATTAAGTTTAAATTTCACCAAAACTAGTAAAAACACACATCAATACAAAACAAAATAGACAAATAAATTTTTTCGATACAAGTCCAAAATCAGGATATGCACGGACGAGACCTGTGACGTCAGATGTCGAAAATGCAATGATAATAATAATAATGTTTTATTGTCTTTGTTTTTTATATAACAAATTAATAAATAAGGTGAAGTGTTTTAAGGGCTCCCTCATGTTAGAGAGGGTTCAGAAAAAGTTTTTGCGATTTCTTTACATGAGGGAGTATGGATTCTATCCGTTGCTTTATCCAACTAATTTTCTTCTAGGCATGCTCGGATTTCACTCCCTGCAGCTCAGAAGAGAGGGGTATGCCGCTACCCACTATTTTAAACTGCTGCGAGGTGAGAATTCAGCTATTTTGGAACGAATAAGTCTTTATGTTCCTGATGACTATCTAAGACAGCATCGTCATAGATTATTCTATCTTCCTACCTGTAGGACCAACCTGCCAATGGTTCTCCCGGTGGGGAGGAGTATATTGCTTCTGAACAAAATCTCACAGGATATCGACATATTTTGCATCAGTGAGAAGAGATTCAAAAGGGAAATTCTATTGATTCTTGAAAGAATCTCTTCTCATTGACGCAATCTTCACCACTGCCTGAATTTATTTAAATATTTCTGAATTTATTTTTTTATTTTTAGTATATTTCTTTTTCCTTGTACAGTAAGGTACCTATAATTTCTCTTACGCATTAAATATAAATTATTTGTAATGTATTAGAAATTAAATGAAAATAATAATATTATTATTTGAAAAAAAAGTGCAGTTGAGTGGTTTCAGTGTTAACATATTTTCTATTTCAGATCTCCCTATGTAACGTATCCAGCGATTTATTTGATTTTTTAATTTATTTAAGTTGTGATTTTTGAAGGAGAGTGGGATTTTGTGGCCTTCTTCGCCTACTTTATTATTAAATATTTGTTTTAATTTTAAAAATATACACTACGGTTAGCACATACTTCCATTAGGTATACAACATTCCCTGAATTTGGGATGCCATAGTCCCACTTGCTCCAAACAATTATGACTCTTGTGCGGTAACTTAAAAAAAAAGGACTATTATGGTCATAAATGAAAACATATATGTACTTACAAGACCCTGCTGAACCATCCTGTGAACTTCCTCAAGTCGCTTCCTCTCAAACTCCTGATATTCCTCAGGAGTGTAGACTTGCTGTTCGTCTAATCCCTTCCACCCTTCATCCTTGTCAAACTCCTCCCGGCGAGACTCAGTCAAGAATTCTTCGTAGCTGATGAAGCCATCGCGGTTGGTATCAGATTCTCTGAAGACGTGCTCCCTCATCCTCTCCATCTCCTCTTGCCTCTCTCTAATGTCATCTTCAGGTAATCCGCTGTTGTATAGCTTATCTAGTTCCTTGACAAAGAGAGCCTTTACCTCGACCTGGTCCCATACACCATTTCCGTCCACATCTGAAATAATCATTGGTACATCAATTACAATAATACTAATAAATCTAACTTCATGAATTTAATCTATCTATCTATATAAATGCATATAAAAAAGAGTGTCTGTGGTTGGGTTTGTTTATTATACAAATCTACAGTTCTATTTCGAGCTTAATGAAATTTAGCACACTTGACCTTCAAATCAAGAGAAAGGTCACTGTCTACATGAGATTTTGAAAAACCACCCCCATCCCCCTTTCCCGCCTAGTGAAGCAGAATTATGGTACTTCTGGATAAAATTTTGCATACTTGACATTCAAAATGAGAGGAAAATTACTTAGTGGGGGTAGGGGTAACACATCACAAGCTCAAAACATTGCTTTAAAACATTTTTTCCTAAACTTTTTTTCCCTGTGGACCCCTTTGCGGTTCTTTTAATTTTCCATGGTCCCAGCCTGTCTGTCCTTTGGTACAATAATGAACAAGTGGTAGTTGTTCACTACGCGATGCATTGCTGCTGGAATGAAAATTTGCAAAAACTTGCACATGAATGTGCCTGCATAGACGCGATTCGTTTTAAGTGCGCTGTAGGTTTGTCGAGCGAAAATTACTACGGTGCTTTATGCGTGCAGTCTAAATGAACTCCGATCCGTGGACCCCCTTTTTTTTCCCTGCCATGGACCCCCTACAAATCTATATGGACCCCCAGGGGTCCGAACGGACCACTTTGGGAACCTATGCTCTAAACCATTCATAATCCCGGGCAACGCCGGGTACTTCAGCTAGTAAATAATATTTGTAAAGCCTCTGAGATTTGTTAGTTCCTGTTTGTATTTTTTGTTTGTTTTAGGGTACTGATTATTGTTACACATAAATTATCGTCAGTTTTTTTGTTTGTATCTTGTCTTTTGATTATTAAAAGAATTTAATTTCTCTATCACTTGTAAAGTACAACATATTAACTATAAGTTAAAGTAAAATGCACTTAAGGAATCATATCAATAAATTATGCTATTTAAATATAAAATTGTAATTATTACAAAAGAATTCCATTTTTAATGGTACATAAATACATTTACCAGATAAGAGACGGCGATTAATACCAAAATTGAATCAAACGAATACGACTACAAAAATAAATAAAATCTTAGAAATAATGCTACATATTAAAATGTATTGTATACATATGTAATTAGTTTTTACTTGGTGTACCAATACATTGTAGTATTTACATCAATATTTAGTAAGTAAAATATTAAAGATATAAAAAATACTTTCTATTTATAGTCCAATTGAAAAAATGATTTGCATTATAATTTTATTGTGGCAATAAAACACATATTGGATACAAAGATGAAATCAGGCATAAACTTTCCTGACTTAAAAATTATATATATATCTATGAGAAACCTAATATACATACATAGTTCGATTCTAGTTTCTTCTATCGAAATATGAAATGAATTAGCTATCTAATCAATACTTTAATTTTTGTTATACTATCATGTAAATACAAAGACAAGTAATTAATTGTAAACAAAATAAACATAAAATGATCTTGCCCAACAGATTAAATAAATAATGTGTTAATGTTTCTAATCCTTTATATTGCACACATATATAGAACTACAAATAAATACATCAAATCAGTGTTTTTTATAATAAAGTTAAAAACGGTAACTCAAGTAGCGTGCAAACTACACAAATATTTTTGATTGGAATTTATTTAAATATTAATGGAAAAAATGTTTGTAGATTACTCCTAAAGTGGTAATAAAGCTTCTTCATTCATATTTTTTGATTTGACTGTTTAAATAATAATAATAATAATGTTTTATTATCTTTTTTTTTTATAACAATATAAAATAATGATATCCTCACTGGAATTTCCCATGCTGAGGATTTCATTTAAATACCAACCAAAAACTTGTTCTGAAAATCTAAAACAAGTTTCCTCAAGCTCAGTTACTCCTCAAATACATTAAAAAGGTCGCATACATTGCAAGCATAAAAATTTGTAAAAATTGTAAGCTAAGACTATCAACGTTTTAGGTCAAAGAAAAAACTGGTCAAACTGAAACACACAGGTTATTTGACAAAGTCAAAAGTAAAACTCATTAATAAACAGGTAATTTACCGTGAATTTGAAAAAAGGACCGAAGGTTAAAGTCTTGTGTGTCCATGTGGTCCTGTTTCTTCCACACTTCTTGCAATTGGTCTCGGCTCCCGGGATGGTGAAGCTTTAAAAGCAAGGAAGTCAATAGATTATGAACTAAAAGTAACAAGACTCACCATGAAGCATGAAAAATGTCTTTGGATCAAACTGTTGGCTGTCCATGTGATCCTGTTTCTCCCAGACCTCCTCCAGCTGCTGACGGCTGCCGGGGTGGTGTAACTAGATGTTGTAATAGATGAAGCATTCTATCAAGCGTGAAGATGTCTGTATCCAGGCAACAAACAGGCGCCCACACGGTGCAGTGACAGTGAGGGACATTACACATTTGATTTGTGGCTTTTACTAAATGATATTAAAGCACAAGAGATTAAAAAAAAAACGCTTAACTAATCCAAAAGGTAACATACAGAGGGAAAGCACAATTTTTTTGTAATTAATTTCAAACCAGTCATATTTTTACTTGCAAACGTTAACATATAAATTATGAAGATTTCCACAATGATAATAAGAACATTTCACAAACGAATTTATTTTGATGACAAAACGTTACTTTCACAGACTGTTTTCATTTCACAATCTTTCTTTAGTCACTGCCTTTTATATTATGGTAGATCAAAATGTGCGCCAAAAGATCGGTGCTGTGAGGTAACATAGTCTAGGTGTACCAAGAGATCAGCACCCTAAGGCTAAGGGGTTAAATGTATATTTATGTATATATACATTTTAATCAATAACATTCATAATTCAAATACATTAATATTGTCGCATCACGAGAGCCCATGATATGGGCGAACTAGCCGTTCTCTCTAGCACGACCTTGAACTAAGCATTCAGTCTAATCTAAACATCATTCATGTTATTATCTTCAACATTGTAATTAAATCAGAATAATATCTAAATGAAGAACACCAGTTGTCAACTGGTGAACAGTGGGTCGAAATATTTCACTAACAAACAGGATGCATACATAATTCCTCCCAAATACTGTAATAACAATATTCAATAATAATTCTTTCCAAATACTGTAATAACAATATTCAATAATAATTATTTCCAAATACTGTAATAACAATATTCAATAATAATTCTTTCCAAATACTGTAATAACAATATTCAATAATAATTCTTTCCAAATACTGTAATAACAATATTCAATCATAATTCTTTCCAAATACTGTAATAACAATATCCAATAATAATTCTTTCCAAATACTGTAATAACAATATTCAATCATTATCAATATGTAATACTAATCACCTCCCTTTACAGCTTCTTAAATAGAACTGTGAGAAATGCTGCAGATCCAATCCATATAGAAATAATACCATATTCTGTAAATTTCGAAATAAATTAGCAAAATGGTAAATAAAATAAATGTCTTTACGGGTTCATGTTTTTTGTGTTTCTCCTCTTGGTCATGGATCTCCTTTTCGTATTCCTTTTTGTGTTCGTCGTCCAAAGTTTGTAACTTCTGCTGCTTTTCGAACTCCTTTTGCATTTCATATTCCTGAAGAAAATAATTTGGTTAATTATCAATAAATAATATCAGCATCCATTAAGCAAATAAAAAGGTTAAGCGAGTTAAAAGGTCGTAAAGTTATCAAAAATTTTTGTGGCAATGTATTATTATTACGAATGCAAAACCACATATATTTCGTAAAAGCATACTCTTATGGAAATAATCAGAAATATTATTCTCTGATTATTCATTTTTACTCACTAGCATTGGCGGCTCGTGACTTTTGGCACTGCCCTACCTACCATTTAAATCTCCATACAAAAAATTGAAATTTTGAAAGTCATTTTCGGCTTCAAGAACATCAATAACGTCGTATTTTTCAATCTTAGCACTCTAGCTCACTCAAAAGTCACGAGCCGCCACTGCTCACTAGCAATAAGCAACTTGCAACATGAATATTGTTTTAGTGATTTTATTTTACATGTATATTTACAGAAATTATTCCAATAACAAACGTACATTACATTATTAGAAAATGCTCAGTAATGCAAGTGGAAAATGTCGACATCAGGTGTTAGTTCATTGAAGAGCATGATCATTCTTCCGAAAGACATTACTAATGGTAGATTAGTTCTGCATCTCGGAACAACGAAAGATCTGCGCACGCGCACTCTTGTGAAATTGTCAGGGACATAATGGGCAATGTTTTCTGGTTTGCTGATATGACCGTTCAACAAGGTTATAGGCCATCGTAAACAAAGTTTGTTGGTCTGTTGGCAAAGAAGGCTGACGGATATAACCAGGAATGGCACCCAAAGTCTCTAAATTATAAATATCTTAAAAATTTCTTTTATACTTTCTCCACCATTAAAAAGTAGGTGACATCCCCACGTCTGTTATGTGGTTCTCAGGGTGATGGAACTGGCAACTGCCGAGCTACGAGTAGAGCCTTCATTCTTTGATCTGTGACAGTGGCAGTGTTATTTTTATACAATGCATCGTGTCTAGCGCATGTTACCCATTAAAACTAGCAAATTAAAACATGATATTTATGTTATGTATCATACTTTGCGCACTCAGACAAGATTTAGCCAAATTTAGTGATTCATTAATCTATCTAGCACACACGGCCGGAACTGACAAGACTCGCCGAGCAAGAGCAAGAGCAATGTTTATAACAAGTAATGCATATTGTTCAAATCAAGTAATTTGCTCATTGAGCCGTTAATAATATATTAATTGCCAAAATAGAGCAATATGTAATAATAGTAATAATTGGATAATTTGCATATCGCCATTTTTGTGAAAAATCATCTCAAGGGCGCTGTATAAATATTACTTGCTAGGGTTAATCTTATTACGTACAAACTAGTACTGGGCGTTGACAGAAATTCCATCCAACGCCAAAGCTGTTATCATTGATGATTTTCAACTGTTGAGAATAACCGTTAAAAATAACGCCAACGTTAAGGCGACAACAATGTTTACAAAAAAGTTATAAATATAGTACCTACTATCTATACACATTATGCATATATCTGGTATTATTTATAGCAATACTAATATGGTTTTGAAAAATATTAGTATTGATATAAATAATATCAGTTGAATTTTTGCTTGCCAATGATAGATTTGCTTGATGCTTGGCACTACGTGTCGTCCATTTGGAATGCCGAAATCCAAAATAAATGTTGAGTAGGAAGGTACAAAACCAAAATACCATTACAAATTACGGATAATTTCATTCACGGGGTGAAAACTGTTAATCCTTCCTTTATTTATTTTGCGTCAATACAATAGGTACATGGCTAGTTGACTCGATGACTCCATTGAGAAATATTCGCAATTCGATATTATATTCAATTTGTTAACTGTTAACGCAAACATTTTTCAATAGCGTTGGGCGTTGACGGCATTTAGCTATTATTTCCAAAGGCTAGTTATAATTTGGTACAATACTAGTACAAACAGTACTACTCGTAAGTAGGTCACTCCAGATTAACACGTTATATAATAAAGTTTAAGCTTGAGAAAATATGATTTTGCACGCACGGGACACAATATTAGAAAACATTGCATGATGTTGCAGTTACTATTTAAATCTTATTTGTCATTGATATTATATTTATTAGAAGGTTAGTGGCTAAAGAAGAGTTGGTATTTATTTTAAATATTTTTGTATTTTTTCCAAATTTAGGACTAAAATTAAAACTTTTGAAATAATACCAAAAAAAGCAAAAAAATAAAAAAAATTCGATGATAATTATTAACATTTACAAATGTTTATAGTTATTTAGAATGTCGCGGACTATGTAAAATTTAAAATTTTCGTTTTAATTACTTTAGGCAGGTTCTTAATTGGCTAGCTTCGCTATGTAAATTGGGTATGCAACTGTACCATTCGTGGTCATAACTTTCCGAAGAGATAAGTTTTAAGCTTCGCTTTGTAGTTATAATAAAGCTATACATATTTATATGAATAATGTTATGAATTATTGTAATTTTCTGAATGTTCATTGTTCCGGTGTGATCCAAAATAGCTAGAAGAAAATTTCTTACCTTAAATTCACTGCGCCTCTTCTTGTCAGCTTCCGCTAAGTCCTCGCTGGTCTTGATGATGAGTTTCTTCAGATCCTCAATTTCGAAAGTGTGTGGGTTGTTGTGGTCAAGGTGCTCCACCTGAATGCTGACCTTGGCGTGATCTGTGTCCAGCTCATTCTGGAGTTCGAACTGCTTTGTGGCCAAGTGCCTTAGCCTTTCCAGTTCTTGACGCTTCAACTCGTCGAGTTTGTTACGAACATTGTGGTTTACAAAGTCCAACTCACGTGCGATTCTTCCTGACTGTAAATCACATGTTTATAAGAATCTTAATAAAAATAATTAATGTGCATGTACTACATGTAGTATTTTTTTTTAAACATAATACATTGATGAATTAAAATCAAAATATTGTATCTCTAAAAACCAGGTCTCGGCAAACTACGGCCCGTGGGCCACATCCGGCCCGCTCCGCTGCATATTTTAATAGGGCCCTCGAGCTAATAATAGATTTTACATTTTTAAACCGTAAAAACAAACAAAAATTTAATTACAGAAGCATTGTGTGGTTTCAACTGAAATGAGGGTAAAATTTTACCCGCTGGGCTACTTCTTAGCATTAATGTTATAAAAAATTTCTTTGGAAACTGACTTTCCGAATTGATAATTTATTGGATATTTTTCAGTTAATTAATACTCATAGATTGAACTTCTGGTCACTATGTTTAAAATATTCAAAGATTCTGTTCTGTTTTGAAGATTAAAAAAGTGTTTCGCCACAAACTTTAGTCTATCTGCAATGATTTAAAACATCCGCCAAAAATTGCTGTTCTTAAAATTTTAAAATGATAAAAATGACAACATTTTTAGATTTCACCTAAATGTTGGAAGATTTTCATCTGCGACTCTTCTTGGGATCTGCAAATAACATATTTTAAAGTTTCTCATCTAAAATTTATTTTTTTTTACGAAACTGATCTTTCGAAAGATAAAATCTGCATCATGTCTTATTTTGGATTTGGACACAGAAAATTTTCACCATCGGTGTTTCCTACGTTCTTTGAATTTTTTAATACCGAAGGTGCGTTCGTATAATTGGGGATGAGGGATGACTATGATTGGCTTCAATGAGGCTATTGTGCGGTATTCATATTCATCCAGGCAGCTATAAACTATTATATTGAGATAAACGAAGTTAAAAATTTGAATCGCTCGATTTATCGAATTAATTTAATCAATCAATTTGATTTTAATACGTAGCAATTTATGTAAATATCTTTGAAATGGTGTGACTTGGAGATGACATCTTTTTGCACATACAAATTTGTTTTTGAAATTGAAATTGACTTTAAAAGATCGACATATAAACCACAGAAATTCTCTATTCTTGGTAGAATATTTTTCCGAACTGCTATAGATACTTTCTGCCGACAGTGTTGGGTTAAAAGCAATTAAAAAAATTTAATAGCTTAAACAATATCATGAAATACCCGACACGCAACAGAAATAATAATCATTTTAAATAACACAAACTCGGGGAATCGTATTTTTATCTACATATGCCGATATTGATGGAAATGTTACGCAATCTAAAAATTAATCATCATTTCAGAGCCATAAGAAGATTGATGAGCCATGACATGGCTATATCACATTATATCAAGGCTTACTTCGTATAAGTCTCTAGTATAACATTCCTTATTCACACATTCATGATCGGAAGAGACTAAATACAATATTCAGATAGAAGGTTACTTCTATAATAGTGCCCTTGGGGTGATTTTAGTTGCTAAACGGCGCTCATAAAAATTGACCATTTACATATAACTATATTTGTACCATGTATCATCCGAATCCGAAATCATTTAATGTAAGTGAAATAAAAACAGTATATTATGTAGTTGGATAAATAACCGATTCCACTTACCCTTATTTCGAGTTCTTCGGCTTTCTGCAATTTGTCCCTGAACTCTGCGTCAGTTTCCAAGGCTTCGACAACTTGCGATAAATAGCGGTGGTATTCAACATACTGTTCCTGTAAATGAGAGGTAGGTATGTTAAACTACATTTACGCCGGACAAAAAGTGTGGAGTGTCAAAGGATGCGGTAAAATAATGCTAGAATTAAAGTAGTCTGGGAACTATGTTCAACGGTAACTTTAATGGAAACTAAGTAACTAAGATTTTTGGAAGAAAACTAAAATTCTCGGGGCTGACGAAGCCTCATATGAAAGAATTTGTAAAATGCTTTGTTTGCAAAACACATATTTAATCTTTTAATTCACATTGGGCCACCCAAGTGGGTTTTTAAAATGTGTCTGGGAAATGAGATGGCCATGTTTTATCTGAGAATAAGCCCGAGTTGTATTAAACCCCTATCACAAATCGGCAATCAGCTCCATTGTAAATATTTTGACATTTGCCACATCAAATAATGGCCCCAATAACCGCGGATAGCGTTAAAATATACAGAATGTATAAAGTTTAAACTAAACAAATGATATTTAAAATTAAACTAAAGAAAGAATAAGTATATTCTTACAGGGTTGACAGAATCCCCTTCGCCTTCTGGTGGAGTTTCGTCGTCAGGTTTCTTCTGAGTCACCGGTGGTGCCGTAGCTACGTGCAGAATGCACACAATGGCCGCCAACCAGCATAAAGTTTTCATTCTTTATCTAAAACAAATAAACATAAAATTAAAGTGCACAACTCAACCAACAGAAATCATTTTACGAACCTCAAACGGTTTACAAGAAACATACGCATACAAAGCTACTACTGTTACAGATATCGCATTATAATGTTCACTGGGTAATAAAATCATGCACCGCTTATATTTATATTAATTGTAGTTGTTACCCGTGAAAAATCACTTGCCAAGATGAAAACTGAAAATTTTCAAATGATTCAAAAAATATTACACATTTCAAATAGCATAAAAATAATTATTATGCAAAATATATAATGGGCAGGTAATAATAATAATACTTGGATGACTTGTATAGCGCCGCTTTTGTGAAATATCACCTCAGGGGCGCTGTACAAATATTACTTGCTAGGGTTTATCTTATTATGTACAGATACAGAAACATACTTACCTGGTAGGTCACTCCAGATTAAAATGTTAAATTACAGGTACAGTCTATCATTTAAAAATAGACAAAATTGAGGGTGTTGCGATCATTTAAAAGACTTTAAACGGCAACACAAAAATGGCTCATAGGAAAATCAAAGTAGGTACCTAAATTTTTTTTTATTGTGTTCAATTCAAATTTGTAGAACTCCATTTTTATTTAAAGTTTTTTTAAATTTTATAATATTATTTATTATTCAACTTTAAAAACTGGTTTATTTCCAAATAAATAGGTACCTAAGTTTTAAAAAACACAATAGTTTTCTAGTGCATATGTTTTACTTTGACCAAACGGTGTTTAGAAATTAGTGGTACTTTCCGAAAGGAGATTTAAAAAAGAAATAATATATCTATAATAAGGTAATATTGTTGCATAATATTCGAAATTTTTACAGATTTGTGCAATATACAACTTTGTTAAACTTAATATTATGTAGCAAAAATTAACAGTCCCAAAATGAATTGATAACTCATTTTGGGACTGTTAATAATATTCTGAGATAATTTAATGTTTAAACTTTTTTTATTATTTAACACTTTGCAAGGAAAGAAGATTTTCTTTGTATTTTTGAAATTGTATGTATAGAAATAACCATGTATTAGATGTTAGATCAATAAAAAATAAAATTAAATTAACAGATCAAAACCATAAATTTAAAAAATATATATTATGATGTTTTGCCTTGTTTCTTTAAAACGAACTGTCAAACGCAAATATGTGAAAACATTTTAATGTGAAGAACACATCTCAAAGACAAATTGAGTAGCTTCGTGTTGCCGTATTAATGACATTTTGTAGTTCCAAAATAATAAATTTAATCTACAATTAAATGCCAGGCTATACTTTACCACTTTTCTGGATTTATAAAGATTATTTTTATAATTTTCTCAACACAATCATCAGTTGCAATTTTAATAATGTCACAATCGTTTGCGCCGTAAAATTATAATGTTGCAACATATATGATTATACAAATGACAGAAGTAAACAATCAGATTGACGAATCAAATGAAAAATATTGTATGTGCAATAGTGGTGGGCGAAGCGGCTCAGTTTAGCGAGCCGGATCACTAAATCAGCTCTTTGTAGTGTACCGGTTCGGTTATCCGGCTCGATTGAACGACGTCCCCCCGCACCATGCCCTGTCCCTTGCTCCCTTGGCCCTCCTAAAGACTTCCTTAAAACGCTCTTATACGATACTTTTTTCGTCCAGTTTTCATGTGGTTTGTCTTTACAGAGGGCTGATTTAGTGATCCGGATCACTAAATAGAGCCGCTTCGTCCACCACTAATGTGCAAGTAAATAGAAGCTAAGGCAAAATATAAAAATTATGCTATTTTTCTTAAAAACATAAAAAATGTGGACAAAAACATTAAAATACAGTTAAAAAAAACACTTTAAATAGTTTTATTCAAAGTTACCAATTTGCACATTCAACATTGTTAATTTATTCTTTATTCCGGAGTGTGGGGGGGTTAGTGCAATTCCACACATCCCATAAAGTACATACAAACACATTGGGAAGGTTGAGATGTTTGCAAGCAGAAATATAACTAAAGTGATGAAATTATACAGCAGCTACCGCGTGTCTGTGTTTTACAAAAGAAATCGATTGGACACACATCGCATACTGATTTAACTCAATGTCAAACGTAAGGTGGCTACCACCTTGGGCCAACAGAACAATAATAGTTTAGCAGAATTTCATGCATTTATTAATAGTTCTTTATAAAAATTTCATTAAAAAACAAAAACTCTCAAAGAAATTTTTTAAATTATTTAATTTTTTTTAAATAAGATGAGTATCATAAACGCAAAGAAATAAACTTTTTTTTAACAATTGTGAAATAACTTTGTTGTTTTAAATATTGTAAAAATATCTTGAAATACAGCAAACACATGTAAAAGTGAAAATAAGAAGGCACTATCGCAGAAATCGTGCGTCACAACTTGTTTGTTTTAGCGCCCTAAGAGTGACGTGTACCTGCTATGAATAACAATTATTGCAGTTAGATTGGTCGCCTTATTATTTGTTTTAAGCTTCTAAACAGTGCAAGGAATAAATACAAAGACAAATAATAACAATAAAGGTATTGGAAAAATGTCGGACGACAATAATGACAAAAAGCACTGTTCAAATAAACAACTTGAATATGAAATAATATATATTATGGCTTAAATTTATCAATATAATTCCATAGGTGATGCCTCGGGCGATTTTGCCTTTAAGTTATGTAAAAGCTATTATTTTAGATTGCTGCATAAAATTTAGAAAAACATGACCTCAAAATTGTTATTGGAACACGCGTATTCAATAATCTGATGAAATGAAACGAAGCATACTGCAGGTGTGGCAGGAAAAAGGCTAAATAACACATTCAAATGCACATATATATTTACTCAAGGGTTCAATGAACGCGTGTTAAAAATATTAATATGCAATGTACTTTAAATAAAAGACTCGATTACCTTTTAAAACTTGTTTTGTTTAATTTCACTAGACGCGCAGAGGAACTGTCAGATACAAAAATATGAGAATATTGAGAATACGTATAATCTAGGCCTGCACTAAATATATTCGTAACAGGTATATGTATTATAATACCGCCATACATCGGATATATCGATTCTAGCTCCATAGATATTAGCGGTCTAACCGATCCGGGCGTTCTGAGTATGTAAGCGGTATTTATAGAATACGTAACTAACTAACTAACCATCGCGCAGTTTCCCCTCAGGAGTAGGCAAAGAGGACGGACCGCCAAACAACCCGATCTTGGCATACACTTCTTGCTTCATTCACAATCATACATCGTCTCATACATTCTCTTCTGTTATTCCGATTTCTGACATGGCCCGACTCAAGTATTTGATTCACTTGATCATGCCATGTCTTCCTCGGACGTTCCCGGCTTCTTCTTTCATTCACATTCGCGTCATATATTATCCTAACACTATCTTCGTTCATTCTCTCTACATGCCCGAACCATCTAAGTGTCCCTTTCTTAATATTGACCATTACGCATACATCAGCCTTGCATTATTTACGAATCTCAACATTTTTCACACTATCATACATGGTTTTACCACACATTCGTTTCAAAGATGTCATTTAAACAGCATTCAGTCAACTTTCATCCTTCCTCTGCCAGTTCCATGCCTCACTGCCATACATCAGGGTTGGTATCAGCACTCCATTGTGGACTGCTAGTTTCGCTTCTTTGGACAACTTTTTGTTTACGCCAACCGCGTTTAGTCCTCTGTTAATGGAGTTTCCTGCATTCACCCTTCTTTCAATATCCCTATTAGTCTTTCCATCTCTCGTAAACATACTTCCCAAATATACAAACTTATCGACCTGCTCCATTAAATACGTGATTTCTGGTATTCAGTATCGGTATATCGTATATCGATATTTAACACTTGGGTTTATTGATCGATCTCGATATATTCGATACAATTATCATTTCAAGTATTCATCGTTATGCAATATTGCCTGATACAAGATACCTATCCACATCAGTATTGCTGTATAAGCGAAGTTCCAAGTTGAAAAGCGGTTTTGCCCGCAGCCATACTCTGAAATCAGGCGTAGCCTACATTATATTATATTGATATTATTTTTTACTTTTACACTAGGAATTGATAGTTTAAAATTAGTAATTATGGGAATCTTTTGGAAGATTTGAGCTAATAAACAATCCCGTTTTCGGTCATTAATCTATAATAATAATAAATGGGTGATTTATACAGCGCCGTTATTATATAAAATCACCTCTAGGGCACTACCTTTCATTCCGAAAAAAAGCACGTTCAGTAGGTGTACCTAATATCCGGGAATGGTGAAAATAATGTAATACCGGCAAACGAATATATCAGGAATGGGTAATATCACAAAAGAACAGCTATGACGCAGTCCTAGTAAAATCCGGGTATAATAGACAACTGACAACATGAACCATAGACTGGGTATTTTCGCTAATCTCCACGTAGTACGCACAACGAATCATTTTATTTCAATGCTGGCAACAAGCCTACCAAGTGCCAACGAATGGTATATCTATAGTGATGCCATTCCATAGATATACCATTCACGCCATTCCTATCGAAATTTCGATCTACCAAACTACCGATATTCATTGAAAATGTACCGAAATTTCAAAACCTTTTGACAATAGTTCAATTTTCACATGATTGGATATAATATCCATAAGATAAGATTATATGCCAATTTTTTGCGACTATTACTTCTTTGTGCTTCTCTGTTCGCCAATATTAATAAATAATTTAGTGATTTTGCTTCCCAGTTTATACAAATTTAGTAGAGTTATTGCAGGAGATCGTATTTTTGTGTTATGAATTAGTCTTATATATTTGAACTATACTCTTGCGATATATGTCAATATTAACGGAACACGGTAATAATGACGGCCAACACCTTGCCCGGCAACATTGCCCGGCAAAACAATAGTTTGGAATAGGCAACAATGGGCTATTTTTCTTGCTCGTTTACGGGCACTTTTAAAAGGAAAAGTCTGGAAGATATACCAATGCTATTTACTGAAAACACCTTTTTTTCTCCATAATTTAAAAGTAAACAACGTAATAATGCCTGAGAGATTCATGTTCTGCTAAAAAAATGTACTTTATCTTTTAAAAATACTCATTTTGAAAATAATAAATAATTCTCTTTGTGTTTATAAAAAAAATAAATTGTGATGGTGCTTTTTCTTCAACAAATTAACAAAAAAATTAAAAAAAAAAAAAACAAAACAATTACTCCATGTGCATGATCATACATTTCGGGTTTGCTTAATGTGTTGAGACGCAATAAAAAAAGTACATAGAGAATAATTTTTTTCTTTTGTACTAAAGAGATATAATATATGATTGATTGTTAAATTTTCGCTAGGCAGATGGTTGATACTATAAAATTGTATGAAAAGTTGGCTCGAGATGCGGGAGGAAGCGAATCACGGCTTAAAACCCATAATTTTAACATACGGAATAATAATTGTATTTCTTCTGCATCGCCGTTTCCGTAGGAAATACCTAAGGGCGCTTAAAATTAAAACTGTCAACTTTAACGTTGTGTATATTATCTTTGTGAAAGTTCACGTTGAATAAGAAAATTTATAACATTATTTGATTACACATTACATTTCATCGTAACCAATACGGTATTGCAATTTTTTTTCTTGAGAAGAAATTAAAATAAAAAAAACAGCAGTTTTATTTTAACGAATACATAATTTTGTAGAATGGTTTTGACGTCACTACGCCCCTTTTTCGGCTGCGTTTTGATTCCTAATATGATACAAATTGCACGAATAGCTTACTCCAAATTATTAAAATACATTTTAACGTTTTTGGGGATGACTACGTCGCAAACTCACAACACCCTCTGTCAGTCAGGACCGATTCAGTTTTGTCCAATATCATTTTTAAAGTCAATCATTTCAACTAAAAAATTGACATTTTCGGTTTGACTCTCTGAATCAGGAACATTGGTAACTAGAATATCCTCGATCTTGCAAATTTCAAAAGGAGGGTAAATTATTTTTCCTTTGAGGCTTGCAACACTTTAAGGCTGCGCAAGCGCACTGTGTTTTCTGTTATTGGCAGATCTTGCGTTGAGCAAATTTGTTATGGGTAGATAGGCAATTATTGAAATCTGGGTGCGTTGCGAATTGACGTCTGTCCAATCTGTATCACAAAGCGTCGACATTTCCTCTCCGTGTCGAGCCGCCGCGATGGAACAAGTGGCCACTCAAGTCGTGGTCGCCCGGCTGGGCCCCGCTCTGAGCAAATACGAGTCCGTATCCGTGACCGAAGCGCGACGTCAACACGAGTCCCTCATCAGGCTGCTGAGGGAGCTGGACATTGAGGTGGTGGAGGCACCGGCCGGCATCTGTCCCGACAGCGCCTTCATAGGCCACACCTCCTTCGTCCTCAATGGGATAGCCCTGATGGCCAGGGGCGAAAGACCGGATCGACAGACTGACGTGAGTTAAACTTATCTCTTCATATATATCATAGAAATTTAACTTATTAGTTCATTTAATACCTTCATTAAAATGCATCGGAAAGCTTTGTTTGATGATATTTTTATTATATAGGTCACACCTATACCTATGTGACCTAAGGATGACCTAATTCTCACAGGCTATTTGTTCTACTTCACTGCCTTGTCCTTATTATCTGTCTACAATTATTTTGGCGGTTGCATTACTATAAATAGTATGTTATTGGAGAAACATATTGTCATATACAATATGGTTTGTAAATATGCATTAGTTCCACTGTTTTACACAATGGGAACATTGTTGAACTTATGTGACCCAAGGATGACCCAATTCTCACCCCCTGTCCTATATTCACTGCCCTATCCTTATTATCTGTCGACAATTGTTTTGGCAGTTGCATTACTACAAATTGATGAAGTAGTATGTTATTGGAGAAACTTAGTTTAACATTAGTTCCACTGTTTTACACAATAGGAACATTGCTGAATAATGGTATCAATAAAGATTTTTTTTTAATAATGTGAAAAGATAAAATAAATAATAAACAAGTTAAAAAAAAAATCAATAGGTGTGTATGATTATTATTCATAGACATAATACACAAAATGATGAAAATTCAAAATATATTAGTTTTGCCTAAGATTTGAATTTAAAAATATGGTGTATTGTCTTATTTTTGTTTTATTTCAATGTTCAAATAACTGAAAATAGTTACGTTGACCTAGAAATTCCTGAAAGAAAAAGCTTTGCGATTTTCGTGACATTGTTTTTCTGTTCTCTGTTATTTTAAACTGAATTTTGTGGTACTTGTACCACCATTTCATAAATACTTCCTTTTTTACAGCAGCACAAATCTAACCCTGTGCCGATAATATTGAATTGAACAATATTTTAACATTATTATTTTTTCTTTGTTAATTATTACTCTATTTAATTACTGTGTTTTGTTGTACTACGCGTATAGTTTTTTTTATTACCTCCAAAATTCTTTATGCGTTTATAGTATAAATATTAAACTCGTTTAAGTCGAGATAGTTTATGTTAGCATAAAACAGTATCAATATGTTGACTGTGTGGAATGCAGAAAACACCATTAACAGGTTACCCTGAACGTGGTTTGCGCTAACAAAAAGAAGCAAACCTACCAGTCCACAATGGAGTGCTGACACCAACCCTGATGTATGGCAGTGAAGCATGGAACAGGCAGAGGAAGGATGAACGTAGAATAAATGCTGTAGAAATGAGATCTCTGAGGTGAATGTGTGCTAAAACTATGTATGATCATGTGAAAAATTTTGAGATTCGCAAAGAATGCAAGGCTGATGTAAGCGTAATGAGTAAGATTAAGAAAGGGATGCTTAGATGTATGATTTGGGCATGTAGAGCAAATGAACAAAGTAAGAAGAATATATGAAGCAAATGTGAATGGAAGAAAAAGCTGAAGATGCCCGAGGAAGACATGGCAAGATCAAGTGAAATAAATACTTGAGTCGGGCCATGTCGGAAGTCAGAATCACAGAAGAGAACGAGACGATGTGTGAATGCAGCAAGAAGTGTGTGCCAAGACTGAGTTGTTTGGCGGTCCATCCTCTCCCTACTGCTGTGGAGAAACGGCGTGATGGTTAGTTAGACTATGTGCTCATTGAAATTCCAGTCAGCTGTTTTATACAACAATTAATTTTAACACATGGTCTGGGCCCCCTAGCACAAACACTTCGATAATGTCTGTAACTTGTCACCCTTCCCGAGCACGACAGCTCATCGCCAACTAATAAACAACAGTTCACGTCGACTAAATATGCTTAATACCGTTAACATTATTGTTCTTTATTCAT
Source organism: Halesus radiatus (assembly GCA_022606495.2). Taxonomy (NCBI): domain Eukaryota; kingdom Metazoa; phylum Arthropoda; class Insecta; order Trichoptera; family Limnephilidae; genus Halesus; species Halesus radiatus. The sequence goes on from JAHDVE020003216.1 coordinate 178,670, forward strand.
TGGAGATCTGCAGTCATACTCGGGAGCAATGATAGATTACCGGCATTATGGATGTACTCGTACTAGGTTTCCTGGATTTGGTAAATCTGAGATTAAGAAGTATTATTTCCACCGCTGAATGGAGGCCCCTACAAAGGTGCTTCCTCTTTTCTCTTATTTCTATCAATTTGTTTTTTCAACTCATCTGGCTCTATGTCTCTTGACAAGTTTCTCCCATTAGCATCGGTTGTCCATTCTCCAAGCAATGTTTCCATCCCACTGTCATAAGTAGACATTGGATTATATGCGTAATGCATATTTAAGCCTTTTCTCATCATTAACTTTTAGTGTACCTGAATTACCCATCGGATATGCAAAATTTGTATGCGTTGAACGCCGGCGTATCTGATCGGCAATGTCAAAAAAGCATTTATCTGAATATAAGTAGATATTCTGAGGAAACTGCTTGTAATAGATGTTTATACAATTTTTATAAACAATTTATCTGGTCAAACGGTACAATTTACAAAAACATGATTTTTCAAATAATAAGCAAGTTATTACGAAAATAGACTCCGGCGCGCCGCATGCATACTTACCGTCGGCAGATTACTAAATTATTAAGTATTAAGCTGGGCATTCCAAAGGTTAATGCATATATTAGGCATGTTATTCTTTAAAGTGTCAGCTTTTTAAATTAAAAATGAACTTCCGGACAAGATCATCGACCGCTAGACTCCAAAGTAAGGGTGACAGGACCCCTCCCTGTGCACATCCTCGCGTCGCCAGTTCTCTAATAGTCACTTCACCCCTTGTTTTCGTAAGTATCTGGCCTGAGAGCATGTTCTTCAGCCACCTTCTGGTGGTTTTGTCAAGTCCATGCCTTTCTGCCGCTTTATCAATGGATTTGATAGCTGTGCAGTTGAATGCTCCCTCTATATCCAGAAAAATTCCTACTGCCAGTTCCCCGGTCGCCTGCGCTTGCTCCAGTTTGTAAACCGACCTATGCAGTGCCGTGTCGACCGACTTACTTGGTTGGTAGGCAAATTGTAATTTGTGGAGGGACTTCTCTTTCAGTGCCCTGTCCCTTATGTGGCTGTCCATCACCCTCCCCATTATCTTTAGAAGAAAGGAGGTGACACTGATTGGACGGAATGCACCTGGATGGTCATAGTCGTTTCTCCCAGGTTTAGGTATGAATACTACCCTTGTTTTCCTCCATGGTACGGGGATGTATCCGAGGGCACAGCATGCCCCCAGGATCTTAGTCACAGGGTAGTATCTAAGCCCCACTGTAGAAGTGCTGAAAAGATATCCTCTTCCCTGCTTTTAGATGGGTCGAACCCTTTGATTGCCCATTTACCTTTGGGGGAGTAACTATTTTAGCAGCAGCGTTCCACTCCTTACCTTCCCGTGCAACTCAGGATGGCGGTGGTTCGGTCTCACCTACTTGTAACTTTTTGTAGCCGGGAAAGTATTTCCGCAGCAGTTCCTCTATCTCCTCTTCCCAATTGTTGGTGAAGCCTCTGCTTTCCGAAAAGGACCTTTAGCTGCCCCTGGGTCTTTGGCAAGATTTTTTTAATTCTTGTTGCCTGTGGAATGGTTTCCACCTCCTCATAGTACTTCTCCCAGGAGCCTGTTTTGGCTTTCCGGATTGCTTCCTTGTACTCTTCCTGGTATTGCTTGTAAGCATCCCATTTTCCAGACTCTTTGGCCCCATTGGAGGCTTGTTTTATTAGTTTCCATAGCTCCTCCACTCCATCACGGTGTTTTGTCCCTGGTACTTGTCTTCAGATGGCGGCTACTTTCTTAAGCCCTTATCATTGAGTCTCTCAGTATGCCTACTGCGTCTTCAATTTCATCAGGGCTAACATATTTCAATGGAAATCCTCATTCTATTTACCTCTCACTATAGTTTAAATTCTATGTGTTGATGATCTGACAGGAATTTTTCATCTGACACTCTCCATCCTGTGACTCAAGGTTCCCAGAGTCAGGTCAAACACCTCCCGTCTGTTACTTACAACAAAGGTGTCTTCCCTACCTCTATTGAGAATATCAAGGCTCACTGTCATCAGATATTCCAGGAAGTCTTGTCTTCGTTTATTGATGTCCATACTCCCCCACACAGTGTGGTGCGAGTTAGCATCTGCTCCGAGTATCAGATCCTTCCTCTTCTCCCTGTAGTCCTGGATGAGTCTCATAATTTCCTTTGAGGGTGGTGATTTTGCAGAGTTGTAGGAAATGTAGGCTGATGCCACCATTAATTCCATGCATCTTTGGTCCAGCGTGACCTGTAGCTTCACAGCCACCAGGTCCCTGCTGCAGTGTTCGGGGAGTAGTATGTCAAGCACAGTATGCAAGCTCTGGGTCTGTCCCCGAGTCATTGTATAATATAGTTGTCCTTAGCTCATGTTTAGTCCTCTGACCTCCCCTCTGTAAGTCCAGGGTTCTTGAATCAGGGTGACATCCACACTGTCCCGGGTGACTCCTGCTGAGTACAGAAACCGCTGCCGGGCTGCGATGCAAGTTTATTTAAATAAAATTTTAGTTTTTAGCCACATTGGTCTAATGACATGCGCCATCATCTACATTCCCCTCAGCACCTTCACACTATTCTCGTCCACGCTCATGCGATATCTATCCTTTTCCCCGACAGATTCCCTGTCTCAATGGATTCTGTTCCCAGGTCCCCAGAGGGTTCCTGCTTTTCCGTTTATGGATGCCCTTGAGGATCCCGGAACAATAAGGGTTTTTCAATCAGAATCCTCTTTATTCTGGTTCCCTGTAGGCTCCAGTGAGTCTACCGAGGTGGCCTCAACTTTCCCTTCCTCTCCCCATAGGTTCCCCGAAGGCCCCTCATCGATGTTGGTTGGATTATTTATATAACGAGGGCTGTCTGTAAAATAAGGTCTCTAAGGTGCTGCGGTCGCGAGGAATGATTTTACACGCAATCCATCAATACTAGCGTATAGCCTGGTTCCCCCACTTCAAATCCCCACCACCCTGCACTCTCTGGGACGCTTAGTCTCGGCGTGGCAGCCGTGTGAATTACGTTCTGTAATTCGTTTTTTGTTTGCAAAGAACAAAACCCTGGTAGACATTCATTCTCAGCTATATGAAGTGTACGGAGACCAGTGTATGAACACGAAAAACATGCGCAAATGGTGCAGAGAATTTAAAAACGGACTTACAGATGTCCATGATGAAAAGTGTGCCAGACGGCCATCGGTTTCCAAAGTGAAAAAATCAATGCTTGCAGATCGACGGGTAACGGTTCATGACATACTCCCCGATGTCAGTATTGACAAGATTTTGGCAGAACATTTGGGATACCACAAGGTCTTCGCAAGGTGGGTCCTAAAAATACTCACCGAAGATCACAAACAACAACGGGTTGAATCAACCCGTGAATTCCTTGAGTGCTACGACACTGATGGCGAGGAATTTGTGGACTCGATTGTGACTGGGGACGAGACCTAGGTACACTACACGACACTAGAGACAAAGGAACAATCCCGTCAATGGCGTCATTCAGATTCGCCGAAGCCGCGGAAGTTTAACCAAAAATTGTCTGCCAGCAAAGTGAAGGCGAGCGTGTTTTTGGACAGGAAGGGGTTATTGTTAAGCGAGTTCGTGCCTACCGGCTCAATAATAATCGCTGATCGCTACTGTCAGGCTTTAAAGAATCTTCACCCTGCAATTCAAAACAAAAGAAGGGGCATGCTGACGAAGGGAGTATGTTTGAATCATGATAATTCTCATCCCCGTGCTGCCCGTGTAACAACCACTCTCATCGCCCGATTTGGATGGAATACTGTCACACACCCCCCTACAGCCCGGACATAGCCCCAAGTGACTATCATCTCTTCCCTGTATTGAAGAAACACCTGGGTGGAATGATTTTTAGTACCGACGAGGAGCTGAAAGAAGATGTTTTACGCTACCAGCATGAAGCAGCGGGAGAGTTCTATGATACAGGCATAAAAAAGATGGTACACCGCATGCAAAAATGCATCAATCGCAATGGTGATTATGTAGAAAAATAGGAAAAAGCCCAAGCTTTCCAAAAATGAAAAATCATTGGAGACCTCATTTTATGGACAGCTCTCGTAGGTCCCACGAGTATCTAGGGAAATAAATTGTCTACCCCTACAGAGCTCCAAATGGCGGGGTAAGGTCTAAATACTCCGAGGGGCCACCCTATATCTCGGAGGCACCATTTGTGTAACTGTTCCCCAGTGCCATTCAGCCCTCAGGACACTAGTTCACACCTTATCTTGGGATGTCTATTTCAGGTCATGTTTCCACTTCCTGAGCGTTGGGTTTGCCACATTCCCTACACTACTTTATATAACTAGTAACCACCTTTAAGTAACCATCGTACTATTTCCTCAGAGGGTAGGCAGGGAGGATAGACTGCCACACAGCTCTGTCTTGGTACCCAATCCTTTTTTGTTCACATTCATTCTTTTTTAAAAGAAAGGCAAGCATTCTTGTGATACGAATAACCTGACAATATTTTTAGAACTCCTGCTATTGTCATTATAGGTGGAAAATGTTGCTTGTACAATGAAGGAGAACTTAGCTAGCAGAGGATTTGAACCCACGAAACCTGGCTGGGAACCAAATGCATTTATCACTTGAGCTACTAACCGCTAAAAATATATATTATAACATGTACACTCGTAGTCATCCTTGCTCTTCTGTTATACTAACAAGACCCTACTCAATTATTTGATTTACTTGGTTGTGCCATGTCTTCTTCGAGTGTCCCTGACTTCCTGGCGCTCCTTTCTCCATTCATCCTCTGAGTTAATATGCGGGGCCCAATACTCAGCCCCATCTGTATGGCAGTGAAACATTAAAACACCCTATTTATTAATCATTATACAATTTCAGCAGTTAAATGAACTATTAAGTGGCATTTTTTCAGCCCATGGTACCTAGCTGTCAATTACACAATAATTAGGGTTAAATGGGTCATGATAATTTAAATTTTTATGGCTTATGTTTCATTATATATAGACCCAGCATATTGATGGTATGGGAGAGAGTATTGAGGCCTACACAGTTGGAAATTATATTGACATGGTTTATGATTATAGGACTAGACTCTAGCGATGAGTCGTTCATGAACGAGCCATTCATCTGTGCCGGCTTTGATGAGCTGTGAGCGTACGACTCCTGGTAAACCGTACCACGGCTCAATTGAACTGTGACTCTTTTTGACAAGCCTTGGGACCACTGAAGAAAGATTGTTTATTTATCTAAAAAGATAAACATATCTCAGTTGTTCAAAAGTATTCTTACGCATTTCTATGATTATGCATCTTTAAATAAGGTCTTTTGTTTTATGTGGTACCATACAAGAGTCCCAGCTGCTTCCAACCATCTGTAGGTCATCCATGCGAGGCAGTGGATAGACGTCTGCAATTGTGATTGAATTTAAAGCGCGAAAATCGACTAGTCCCATCCGGCTTGGGGACCATGACGACTGGCACTGCCTACGGGGATTCGCATTCCCCGACTATTCCCTTTTGAAGCATGTCTTGTAGCTCAGCATATAGAATATCCCTTTTAAGTGGGGCCAGTCGATACGGCGGTCCTGTAGTTGGGACATCAATATGATGTTCCGTTACTTTTGTGAACGGAACATCTGCGTGATCTAATGTCAATATATGAGTAGACATAATTTCTGACATTTCGGAGGTTTTGGCGTGCCGTGTTTTATTCGATGGCACTTCTATCTCTATCACTTGAATTGTAGGAATATGAATGATTGATTTAATGCAATTTACATCTTTTGTAGCTTGTTGGTTTGCTTTTTCTGAAGCGCTTATCTCTGTCAATTTTACTTTATGAAGTAGGGTCTTCAAACGTTTGAATAAGTGTCTAGATATCTTCTCCTATATGAACCGATGTAAAAGCCCATACATCATATCCTGTTGTGTTTGCCATCCGACTCTGTTCGTTGGGACCGATATGTAACCTTGTTTTTGTTATTAAAAGATAATTACATTTAAAATAAGTTTTAGAGTGTACATTTTTAAAAAAGGTACATTTATTTGACGGCATCCATTAAGAAATCTCTTATCATTTGTTCATTGTTGTAAAATTGGGTAATAATTGGTTAATATATTATACATATGTCTGCGGGCATTGATAGTTTGTCGGGTGGTGCGGTAGTGAGTGGAGGTTTCACTCACCATGCCGTCATGATCATCAGTAGTCGCCGACTGTAATTTTTTTTTTACAGTAACTTCACACAGTAGGCCTATATCATCTTTGAGATGCTGTGTGGAGGTATTTTGGTGTAATGGATGTATCATGTGTTTTATGCATGGCCGATGGTTTTTCCTTGTTTTCAGCACTTATACATAATATTATGTTGGTACTATTAATATAAGATTTACATAAATAATAAATGTAAACTATTAATTTTTATCCAGCTTATAAGTTAAGAATTCTAAATGTGTACCCTGTACACCGAGTGTACAGCACTGAAGCTCTAGAGATTTTCTAGCACTATAAGGGAAGGGTTAAAATAAGACATTAGATATTGATAACCCAATTGTTGTCTATAATAAATTTATATTATGAACAAACAGGAAATTTTTCCATGTTATCATTTCTGGATTCACCTTCATACATATCTCCTACATTCTCCGGTATACAATGTCATCATTATACTCGTAGAAAAAACGAGTCTTGGTTTAAAAAAATATTTCATTTTAGTTTCTTTGTGACTTGTAAAAATATTCAAAAAAAATATTCTTCAGAGCTAGGTAGCTCGAAAACTACTAACACACATCTCAAAACAAATACAAAAAGTTCGACTAGTTTTATTTTTAATATAGCGAAATATTTTCATGTGCACAGTTCTCATAACATAACGTCCGTCAATAAACAAATATGACATAACAGATTCATCAGAATAGCGCCCTACGCCTGTGTTTGTGAGACCGTCAACCGGGCAATATTTAGATGATCCATATTCCACATCTAACAAACATTTTTGTTTGAAATAAAACCTTTGATAAAAGAAAAAGTTTAAAAAATTTGTCAAAGTCAACACGTAGACCAGCGTTTCTCAACCTTATTTGTGCCATGCAGCGCTTCAAAAATCTTCATACCCATCTTTAAAATGAAAGTTGCTTGTTTGCAAGGGCAAGCTCATCACGCATTTCATTTATGAATAATAGATAATGCACAAGCCCACAAACACGCGTCGTGTTATTTGCGCTAGTGTTGCCTATCTTTCTTTCTCGGCAAGTCAGTATCAATTTTTTTGTTCGACAAATGCGATGTTACAAATATTTTAATTAATGCCTTGTGCATTGCCCTCCAAAACATTCAAATTGCCTCTGTTGGGACGTGCGCCCCACGCCGGAAAAATCACTGACAATACAATACTCGATAAAGTGACATTTATGCTTTTGTCTTTAACCACTTGACAGTTTTGCCCGAGTGTGACTCGGGTGCAGAATTCAATTGTGTATTGGCGAGCCCGAGCGTCGCTCGGGCAAAGCTTGTTTTGACTTTTTTGGCAGTGATTTTACCGAGCAAAATATATTTGTGTATTGACGAGCCCGAAGGACGTTCGAGCAGATCATGTTTATACTAGCTTTAGTGGTAGGGATGTCCCCGAGCGGAATATATTTGTTTTCAGAATTTAGTTGTGCGCGGTTCGTCGCCGTGTTACATTGTATGTTATATAGTCGTCGTGTTACATTGCATGTTATATAGTCGCCGTGTCACATTGCATGTTATATAGTTGTCGTGTTTATCATACAAAAAAAAATTATTGAATAAATTGTCAAAAAATGAAAAAAAATGTTTATAATGAAATTTAAAAAAAAAAAAAAACTGACAATTTATGAACACCCTTTCTCACCAAAAGCCAACTGTTAAGTGGTTAACTAACTAATGTAGAGGTAATATTTGCAGGCAAAATGAATGTACAAGGTCGACACTGCAATTACAGTGCTTCGTACCGCGGGCACGATGCTTCAGCACTGCCAATAAAGGTTAACTATATTCGTTTTATATATGTCGCCTTATTTGTTATTACTGAGAATGGTAGATACTCTCAGTATCACCTTGGTGAAAGACCACCATTCAAAATCGAAACTTGTTTGAAACGAATTTTTCCATGTTTGGTGACCAAATCCGAATAGCCAGGTACTTCCCAACCTTCCTCTACCCCCATCTCCTTTCCTTCCACCACTCCTTTCCGCCTCACAACATACCCTATTTAGGGATACCATAGTCCCACTGGCTCCAGGCGAGCTATAGACGGTTGGGACTCTTGTGCGGTATTAAGAAAAAAAATTAAAAGCTTCAAAAAGTCAGTAAATTAGTTTTTTAAACATTGGCCAACTTACGTTAGCAGAGTTGTTAAATTCTGGGTAGCAATTAAAGTTGGATTATTCTTGTACCACAAATAATATTTCCCTGACTGCTTTTGTTATTTTAATATTCCTCCTTGTTATAGATTGAAAAGACGATCGAAATTCTCCAAAAAGAACTCAGAATTTCCGCCATCATCCTTTTGGCGATGACTGCAAAACTGGATGGAGGAGACATTCTGTTTACAGGTTATTTATTCCTCATTTAGTTAACTAATTTTTAATCTGTAATTGCGCATGTGCGATGATCTTTTGCGATTCCGTTGCGGTTTTTATTTCAGTTTTCTTTGGAAACCCGAAACACAGAACAGATTAACCGATAGAAGTACAATGTTACCGCCAAGACTTTTCGCCACCTAGGCCCCTCACTATTATATAATTTCAATATTAATTTGGTCAAATTTAAGTAATACAATCGTAGTAAGATTGATATAATCACATTGACACAATCATAGTAAATGACTTTACTTCGGGCGCACAGACTCGCACACAATGCATTTCTATCTGTTTATCACTTCAGCGTGAAAATATTTCAGTTTATCCATATTTTTTAACACAGAAACTGGATCCGATAGTTCGATCGTGTTTAAGGGTCTGAAATGAAAAATATACTGTGACATAACACACTTTTTACTGGCAGCCTACAAATACTCTAAGCACTGCATATGTATCTGTGATCTAAAAACTTAAAAAATATATCATCTACCCGGCACCCGAGCTTGTATAGCGGACTACCAACATATGGCTGATATACGGCGACATTAATGGGAAGGTGTATATAAATGCACGGGAACTGTATTATATTTACCGTGCATCACAGCTATAAAATAAATCACAATTTGACAATATGTCTTAAACAAAACAATAAATTATTCATTCTTCTGTATGGTTTTTATATATTTTTCAAAAATTCACTTTCATTCACTGATAAAAAAAACACACTTTTTACTGGCAGCCTACAAATACTCTAAGCACTGCATATGTATCTGTGATCTAAAAACTTAAAAAATATATCATCTACCCGGCACCCGAGCTTGTATAGCGGACTACCAACATATGGCTGATATACGGCGACATTAATGGGAAGGTGTATATAAATGCACGGGAACTGTATTATATTTACCGTGCATCACAGCTATAAAATAAATCACAATTTGACAATATGTCTTAAACAAAACAATAAATTATTCATTCTTCTGTATGGTTTTTATATATTTTTCAAAAATTCACTTTCATTCACTGATATTTATGCGATTTTATTTGCTGTTATTTGTACAGTAATTATGTAAACTGCACTCATGATAAATACTGAGTTTTATAGTAATTTCTGAGAATCGTGGCAATTTTTTTTTATATAGTTATTTTTACTCAATTTATCCAAAATATTCTAGTTATTTATAGATTTTCCTGTCATCAATTTTGGATATGGTAATTTTAAAGACACTGAAAGTCAGAAATTCCTAATGCATCTCGTTTCACCTAATTTTTGTTCACACTTTGCAACACATAAATTATTTCCCAGAAACAATTTATCCCAATCCCCTATGCTATATAAATAAGTATGATCCTGTATAATATTATCTGCCTGTACATAAAATTAATAACATGTATATTTTAATGTGTCATCAAGTTCATGGGTCAAATACATAGTACATATAGTTTGGTATTACAGATAGATGAACCGGTGAATGCAATTTGTTAGCCATACTGTCTACAGCAGGGGTTCCCAACCTTTTTGTACTCTAGAGCACATTCTAAAATATCGGTAGGGTGGCGGGCACCACCTATTTTTAATCGACAAACTCCTTCCATAACTTCTCATTTTCCCATAATTTATTTTCTTATATTCATAATTTATTAATAAATAATGAACAAAAATGTTTCAAAATAATAAAACTCTAACAAATAAATTAAAATAATTCACATTTTTAATTAATGTTCATGAAAAAATTCTGTCTCTGTCGAATAGTGGCAGGCACATACGAATCGTTCCGCGGGCGCCATGGTGCCCGCAGGCACGGGGTTGGGAACCACTGGTCTACAGTTAGTGATAAGATAGAGCATTGGAAAAAAAAAATTGTACAGCGCCCTTGAGGTGATTTTTCACAAAAACGGCGCTATTATTATTTGCGTACAATGTAATTTTTCTTGAAAGTGTTCTAACAATGTAAACCTGCGGGTCTCGTCGTTTGTATTTGCTTGTGAAATACATAGAATAGCGGGTCCCATATTATAAGTATGGCTAATACACTAGTAGCGCTGTGTAAGTGAATTTTAATCCAAAAGGAATATTTTTAGGGAGGGAGTTTTTCGTAGGCCTGTCCAGATGGAGCAATGAACTGGGAGCACGGGCCCTTGCTGAGGCCTTCCCAGAGTTTCCTTGCACTCCGATTAAGGTGATTATATTCAATTTATTGAAATAACTTATTGAAGCTTAACCCCTTCAGTAATCATAAAAAAATGGAAAAACAGAAAAAAAAGAAAACATTTCTTTATGAATGAATTTTATTTACTGAACATATGTATGTATCCTCCATAAAAGCCATTTCGGCCCAAATAAGACAAAGTTGATTTTTATTCATCGTAATTAATTAATAATGTCTTATAAATGCAAAGAACTAAAATAAAAATATTAAAAAAAACATTATGTATATCATCAAATTTGTTCTTTGGTGTGGTAAATTCTAAAGCATGGAGCAATACAAAGGCCTACATTGCAGGACTCGCAGTAGTACCGAGACTCTTGAGATCTTTTTCCCCCTCTCGTCACGCTTGCAGCAGACACCATACTGCCTCGTGGGAACTTGTTTTTGTCAGTTGGTAGAATGATTTCGGGAAAGTGTCTTTCCGTTAGCCTCAGTTTCTCAGGCTTCTTTGGCGGCCTACCATGTTTTTGTAAATTTTGATCGGAGTGGTAATTCCTCATAAGCTTTTCTATCAATGTTTTCCGATACTGTAAATTATTCATTTTTCCTTCCTTTTTCTAAAAGAGTTCCATAGTGCTATATCCAAAAAGTGCAATTTTTTTTATTGTAATACTTATTTCCTCTCTTTCGTGTTATTTCATAGTCTTGTATGTGGTGGTCTAAACCATTGGTTCCCAAAGTGGGCTGTACGGACCCCTGGTTCTTTTAGACTGCACGCATAGTAAAGCACCGTTGTAACCTTTGCTCGACAAGCCTACTGCGCACTTAAATCGAATCGTATCCACGTAGGCACATTCATGTGCAAATTTTTACAAAATTTCATACTAACAGCAATGCATGTCAGGAAACTAGTGCCCAACCAAGTTGTTGAACATAAGCCTCATTCACATGTAACAACTTTGAACCGTGTTCGAATGTTGATCACTCATTGCTTGTTTCTCTCGACAGAAGTCAATGACGCAAGTTCTTTAAGCATTTCCATCTGTTGCTTGTGCAAAAATTGGAATACACTATGAACAGATGGAATCCCCGTTTTGACACGGTGAAGGGTTTTTTTAAGGAATGTAGGAGCTTCAAACCAAAAGTGACAAACAGAAGGGCGCACTTGTACTTTGTTTTGGATCATATTTCGATCATTCACCCTAAATCAGTCAATTTCCCCCGAATACAGAAATATGTATTATTTGTAGAAACAGTTGTGATATGCAACAGTGATTTAGGTATAAAGGTCTATTCACATCTACCAGCACCGTGCAGTGCAGACACGTACAGTGGCAGGCACTTCACAGAAGAGAGTATTCACGTTACACTGTGAGGGCATGTGTTCATAGATAATGTGAGCAACTAATTTGGCAGTGCCTGCCACTTTATGTACCTGCACTGCACGGTGCCGGTAGATGTGAATCGAACTTAAAGCTAACAGTAATCACAACAGATTGAGTAGATTCCAACACTTAGTGAATAGGTTTGTACTACATTGTTTTAGGATTTATATTTTTATTATTATTATTTTGCTGCCATCTACGGGATATCTTGTGGCTACTGATAATTGATATGTATCGTCAATTATAAGACAACTTCTAGGTCTTCTATTGTTTATTATACGATGTAATGTACGATTATAATATAATCCCTTTTCATAAAAAAACAACAGTCAGGTGATAACCATCAATCTCGCCCCTATCTCTATTTCATATATATGTATTTCCAGGTGCCTGAGGGTAAACTAAACCAGTACGTGTCGCTGGCGGGCCCGGACGTGCTGTGCGTGGGCGAGAGCTCAGGCGCGCGTGCTGTGCTGCGTCGTCTGGAGCGTGCCGCCTCGCATGCCTACACCACACTTACCGTGCCTGAGGACGAAGCCGCCAACTGCCTCTACATCAATGGCACACTCATACACAGAGCCATCGAGGAGATCCCGCTTTCCTTCCAAGTAAGTTTCAATCTACCCTTCTTAGTTTTTTTTTTTTAATCCACGGTCACTGAATCGGGTTCTTTTACTTGTCGTAACTATTTACCCGGCTTCAATACATCTCAGCTAAATCTATTGAAACCTTTAAATGTTGGGGTGTTTCAAACATTGTCACATTTGATTGACAATTAAATCAACGATCTGCGCCATTTTGACATTTAAATGGTCCCCGTTAAATTCCGTTTCTCGACCTGTTTCACCCAAAGATTGCAAGGCTGATGTAATGATTAAGAAAGGGATGCTTAGATGCTTTGAGTTACTAACCCTAACTTTGCGGTTGTAATGGTCAATAAGTTAGTTAATATTTTTATACTATTTAATTTATATTATTGTGTTTTGTAATAAAATAGTATTATAATCATTTTTTAGGTATTCTGCGAGAAAGTGGACTTCGCCAGGCGCTCTGTTTGCTTCTCGGAGCTGTCTAAGATATCAGCTGGTCTGACCTCCGCCTGCCTCCTCATCAGAAAGACAACCTAGAGATCCCCATAGTCCGGCCGAAGCCAGTCTTTTGAGTTCAACGATTTATTTTTAAAGCTAGTTGCATTTTTGCATTATTGACCAAATGATTTTAATAGCTGCCCATAGATCTGAAACAAGTTCTGAAATTTTTTTTGTTTTGTGATTTAAAAGTTACCATGATGATGAGAAAATTATTATGTAAAATTAACGCTGTTTTAATTTTTAAATTCCTAAATTCTCAACAGCGTTCAGCTGACTTCAATTTTCAAAATTCTTTTATCGCTTAATATTGCCACTTTTATAATTATATTTGCTTGCCAAACAAAAGATTTGATATGTTTTGAATCTCTACTTAAAAAGTTATTTAATTTATTTGTTATTGAGTATTTTTATGCTATATTTTTTTTTTCATTTTTATCCTGTTTATTAGAAACTTCTGATTTCATTGGAGACCAAAATTTAATTAACATTTTTGAGTCCAAATTAGCTCAGGGATCACTGATTAAAGTTTGTCGGGTGCGTGCTGATACACCCTATATGTATTATGGATTTTTTAATACATATTTTCACCATGTAAATTCTTGCCATTTACTTTTTCAAACCGGTAATACAATTAACGTAAATTTTATTTTTAGCACAATAATAATTCATGTTTAATTTCTTTTCATATTTGTATGAATAATATTTTATGATATCATGTTTCACTTTTTGATTCCAATGGAAAGGTCCACATAAGACGTACTGTATTGAACACATAGTATTATTGTTTTTACTCATTCATGTTTTCGTAGCTATCTATTTAATTTAATTATTAATATGAACATGTCTACTAGGTTGTGTTGCGATTGTTTTTCAGTATTGTTTTATTTCTTATGTCGAGGAATTCAGCCAAAAGGGTAATTTATAAAAGATATATGTATTATAGAGAGTGAATATAAAAGTCTGCATTTTCTATTTTGTTTTTTATATAAGATGTCTTGTGTAAAATAGGACTGTCTAATGATACATATGAATTTCTTCTACATTCCCTTTATGTTAAAAAAATGTCCATGTACGTTCCACACCAAATGACAGACTGAAGATAGGCAGCAATGTGTAACTTTAATTCTTAACACTTGTTCACTTATTTCCACTATCAGGAGGTTACGTATTAATTAATATCTTGTCATTCCATTTTATTCTAAATGATTACTTTCTAAAATTAATAATTTATCTTACGCATAATTTAATCTTAACTCACTATTTAAGCTAATTCTAATATTCTTTAAGAGTTGTGAAAATAGACGAAGAAGAAGAGAGTATTACCTTTATTGATGAATTCTCTGTTTACGCACAAATAGGTTATTCGTTAAATACCATTTTAATTATTTGAGAAATTTTAAATCGTAAAAATGTATTTTGTGTACAAAAAATTATATTCCACTGTTATAGAATAGTTTAACTATGCATCAAATTTACACCTTGCCCCTGTAATCAAGTAAAATTACAAGTGTAATTACAAATGTGAAATGATGTGTGTGTAGCGGACTCCTCGGTAAATCAGCTGCCACAGTTAGTGCTAGTATTAGTAGGAATGCAGTGTTTGCTGGAAATCATTTTTAGCAGTGTCCAACTAATATAGATTTTCATACCATCTCTGAGAATATATGGTAGTGAAGGGTAGAACTGGCAGAGGAAGAAAGGAAGACTGACTGTGAAGTGGAAATTCGATCTCATAGACTACGGAGAGGAATTATGAATGAATGTTGTTTATATTACAGTTCAGTTCAGATTGCAATGTAGCATCATGATTAAAGATTACTTAATTTATTTTATCATAAAAGATACATAGGAGTCCTTTTGATTGGCGTGAACATTGTTTTCAGACAATTACTTAAATACTGTGGATATACATAATCATTAATGGATGGGCTTATACCGTTTTACAAGACATACATACTTACAGTAGGTACAGGCACAAATTTTATTGGGAATTACTCCCCCAACCTCCTGACTCAAAGTCAAATGTGTGAACCAGTGACACCTCATTACGTTTTTTGGTTCTGGGAATCAAATTTTATTAAATAGGGTATATACCAATTGTACCGAAAATGAGTCCCATCGGCCATATTCAGCATCGAAAACATTGAATATTTTAATATTGGCATCTGCAGTTTCCGATATTACCACTTGAAAGTTTACTGTGGTTGGTTGGCAGCTTAATTTATCTGTTGTTCCAAGTTCACCGATGGTAGAAAGGTACGTAAAGAAATTAGATTGTGCGAAGAAACCAGGGAAAACTTTGCAAATGAGTATGCATGATTAGATGTATGATTGCGGACAAAGCCAGGTTTTTTCCATGGAGTTGCAGGATCATTTTATTTTTCCCTTGATTTTAATTACCTGAAGAAAGAAAAGTTTTAAATATTTAATGCGTATTTCTACAATTTATATATTTCAGCATTATGAACTTTTGTATGGTTTAAACTTGAACCTTGTAAGAAGATACTTGCCCTTAAGACCCCCGAATTAGATATTGTCAAATTCTGCCTTGAAGGCACTC
This sequence comes from Halesus radiatus, assembly GCA_022606495.2. NCBI lineage: Eukaryota > Metazoa > Arthropoda > Insecta > Trichoptera > Limnephilidae > Halesus > Halesus radiatus. The sequence continues at coordinate 194,462 of JAHDVE020003216.1, forward strand.
TTTACTCAAATGTTTCATTATACATTTAGTAAATGTTAGGTATTAGTCAAATTAAAAAAACTACTTTATTTGTATCTATTCAATATCCTGAAATAATGTGTATTTTAAATTGTAGCTTGGAAAGGCCCATCCCATTTTAATATATTGTAAATGGACCAGATAGTGGTAAATAACCTTGTAATAATATGTATTGGAAAAATAAAAGTCCCCACTGAAAATTCCTACACTGTTTCAATTTTAGCCTTTCACCCACATTCTAGAACTGTGTTTCGGCAATGATTACAACGACCATTGCATGTATACTAGTAGATCTTTCTACATCAAAATGAATGGCCATTTCACCCGACTGATGTCAGTCTACAACCAGTACTAAAACAGGCCCAACTGATTCAATGTTATGGGGCCTTCATCAGCGATCCGATTTCATCTGTCCTAACCCGTAGGAAACATGTCAGAAGGTTCAGGCGACCGTCCTTTCCTTAAGTCACATCTAGTTTCTGATCCCTTTCGACATATTTCCGTCAAACTGGATTGACAAAATCGGATTTGTCTGTAGGCCCTAATGCGTGCGAAACGTGAGTCGGTTCGGTTTTTTTACATTACAGCTTTGTTCTAACTCCACGAGGCGTGTTACTTTACCTAGACAAGTGTGAGCAAGCATCAAGCAATAGTTAAACATTAATGCAAAGGCCTGAAATATCATTACAGTTATAATTGATTTTGCTTACCCTTTTAACTGCTAAAAAAATTATTTGCCTCGAACACTAAGAGCGCGGTGTGTGGACACTGGACAGGGCCAATTATGTTGAATTCTTATTATCCTTGTTTATACATGAGTGCATGGGTTCGCTGCTTTGATGTGCCACAGAATAGCCGGGACGAGCCAGCGCTACCGGAGATCGGAAAACACTCTTGTCCAGGCTGTCGCCCAGTGGCAGGGCGCGCCCCTACATCGTAGATGGAGAATTTCCCTCGGGCCACTGTAGCAAAGTGCTAAATATGTTATTTGAATTCTATTTTTTTTTTTTTTATATTCTATTTCTACATCTTGTAATTTTTTATTCTTTAAATGTATTCTTTTTATATGGCAGACAGAGTATTGCACTCACCGCTTTGTTCTGCTAAAATAAAGACATTATCCTTGTTTATACCTACTGTAACCTGATCTGACACAATATCATTTCTACCTAAAGAAACATAGAAACACTTTTCTACGCCCTATAATACGTCTGTATGCAAGGCTGTTCCGACACGATGGCTCTAGTCAAGTACTGTCACCATTATCTGTACAGCTTGACGATTTATCTTTGAAGATGACCAAAGGAGGAACTATTTTTTACATTCATATATTTTGTACAAAATCTATACACCGACAACTGCGAAGGTAATGTATCAAATTCTACTGTTGTATCAGCATTTACGTGGACCATTCAAGTGTTGAAAAATTCCAAACCATCATCAGCCGAGGATGAAATATTCAAACTTAAGTGACACCGTATAAATTAGAAGATATTTTTTAGCTATTTCTTTAGGGTTACATTTTTATTGTGCTTGGTAATTATTTTTTAACCCCAAAAATAATTCACATTGTACCATTATTTGCGAAATTAGCTTTATTTTTCAGCAAAAGCCCAATAATAGGTAATCTAATTTTGAAACTGAATCTATGGGATTTTATTTTATATAATGTCTATCTTGCCAGCCTTATTTTACGATTATTTTCTTGTGATCTCCATCTTGTTTGCTAAATAAACGATAGATTTAGTTTAAATTGGACCACTCTGAAGATGCCCGTGATAGGTTGAAACCGGTCTGCCCTGAAATAAGCAAGTGGAAGAAAGTTATAAAGGGTTTTTAATAAAAAAAAATTATATTGCAGCAAAAAAGTGGTAAAGCGCCAGTTTTTCTTTCTTCCCCAAATGTAAAAATTTTTATGTATAAGAAGTTATTCAATGTCCTACAAACTTTTCCATTTTCTAAGGAATTGTCACTGCTTGCGTTGTATAGTGACTGACCCAATGATCAACCTGTGAGTGTTATGAAAAAAAGACAGTATCAGTTTTTATTTTATTTTATAAAAGAAAAAGGACAAATTATATAAAATGTCTTATATCTGAATAACAATTTCAGACTGACTATTCATACATAATAAAAATACTTAATATATAAGGTACACAAAAAACATCTGATGACATTCACGAGCATGTCAACATTTGTAATATCAATCTTAACTAGTCGTTTCTAATGTCATAATGAATCGGATAAAAACATTTTAGACCAAATAATACTATGTCTTGTGGAATATTAAACAAGGATGAGGATAAAGGACATCTACCGGCACCGTGCAGTGCACACATAATGTGGCAGGCATGGCACAGAACAGAGTATTCACGTTAAACCATGCGTGAATGTGTTCATAGATAACGTATTTTGCCGTGCCTTCCACTTTACATGTCTGCACTGCGCAGTGCTGGTAGATGTGAATCCAACTTTATGTGGGCCTGTATTAATTTATTAATTTTCTAGTGTATGGCAACATTAGTACACAAAACCCATCAAGATCAGTGATGGGTGTTTCAGGTATTGTTGTGTACATTACGTTACTAAAATAAAACAAAAAATTATGTAACATGTTAAAATTCATTACGTTAAGAATTTAAAGCCATTTTCAGAGTTCATTAAGATCAGTAGCGGCTGGTGGTGACTTATTTTGAGCCAGAGGGCTAAGATTAAAAAATTGGACAATTATAAAAAAATCAATAATTGCTCCAAATTTTGATATACAGTATAATTAATAAGGTTTCATCCATTTTTGCAACAAAAAAAAAGTTACTAGCCTCCACTGATCTCGATCAAGAAAGGTATTACATCTGTTTTATGGAATAAGAGAGTCTGTAAGTACTGAGCCATCCCGAAATAAAGTTAAAAAATATGTTTTTACCGAAAATAACTCATTACATAAAGAATAACGTTGAATGAACTGGAATAATACATAAAATAAAAGAGAAATCAAATAAGTTTGTACTGTAAATATGCACGTTAGATTGGATGACGATTAGAGAATAGATTGGAAGTATTTCTGAAGACCGACACTATTCGAATTTCACCCGTGATCTCCATCTACCCCGGTGGCAATAATACTACTAACTTTTTGGTACTTTTGATGAGTGTCATCAACGGCATGTATTTCACAATGAAAGAGAAATATTTAGCGATCGCGGTAAAATTTTAGTTTAAAACAATATTTTAAACAATACTTTTATTTACATATTTCGAGGAATGTAAATTACTTACATGTTACAACGGCTAGTAGGCCATTAACCCAACTTACAAGTAAAATAAGATGTTACATTTTGTTTCCATGTTACGAATAACACACACTTATCCTACATTGTTTTTCATTTCGTAAGAAATAAGTTAAATTTTACTACAAAAATGTAAGATAGGTTTATAAAAAATAAAGGGGTTTGGACAAGAATGTTGTTCAAATCAACATATTTCAATAATTATCATCTTACCCTAAGTACACACATAAATATAATGTTATACATCAATAGAGGTTAAAGAGAAGAAAATACATATTACCCTTTCATAGAAAACATTTTTAGTAGTAAGAATTGTTGTTTGGAATGGCTTTGAAATAGGACCTAAAAATACGCAGGTAAATCAAAGAATTGATTTGTGTTTTTGGTAGGATTTGTATTCAGAAAAATTCATTATTAAAAGATTTCATATTGTGTAATATTTCAACTTCAACTTTTTAAAATAATTATTTGATATAAACGCATGTATTATTTCTTATAAAAATGCCATACAAAGTCTTTATCCGCCTAAAATCAAGCCCGACATGCGCAGTTCATTTAGGGTTTATTATGAATCCTGAATCATGTCCGATCACACATGTTGGTGACAACTGGCGGCAAACTTGCGTCCAGAAATCCAGTCCTATCACACAAGTTGGCGACAGCTGGTGGCAAACTTGCCTCAAGAAATCTCAATCGTGGCCGTTAGGTTTAAAGACTAATATTAAATAATTTGTGTCTTAGAAATTTCACGATTACTGGATATTATATCATTAAAAATCTATCGTGGCGTAACATATAAATTCTTATTTTTCGTTTAGGTATTAAAGTTATTTTAGACTGAATATAAAACTATTTTTTGTTACCTATGATACCGTTATCGTTTCTGAAAATAATACTATAAAAACATGAAATGGAGGTAGATTCAAGTTTATAGAGAAAATTCTGTAGTCTTATGGTTCAAATACTGGCAGGGTCTCGAGTTTCTCCTTCACTGCCTCCGTGGAGTCATCACTGAGCAGCAGAGTGTGCGAAAAGCCCATGGTCACCTGCGTCACTTTAGTTCCAGACATACGCGAAACTTCAATCGGCTTCGTCGAGGATTTAGTCAAGTCACCCAATCCCTGGAAGGAACAAACACGGACTTGTTAATTTACAAGTTAATGAAACGAACTGGAAACTTTCCGATAACCTTGTTGCTATGCGAGTGCGAGTTTTTTAGTCTCTTCATCTGACCGCACTTTCAATACATTCTTTGGACAGTTCCTCTTCTCTTATATATCGTATAAGTCTTGTGGAAAAGATAATATTAGAGTAAATATCACATAGAATACACTCGCAGCAAACATTGGCAGATGGTTATGATAATAATTTAAATTAGAAGGATGTTTGCTCAATGCACTTGTTTATAACTGCATTGGGGTAGTTTTTTCAAGGTTATGAAGGGAAGGAAAGGTAAAATTTCGCTAATTGGTTTTACACATTATTACCTACGCATAAATTAATACATTAGAAAATTTATAATCGCCGCAAGTCTCACAAAATACATATATTTAGAATGATAAACATATTGCAACAATTTTTTTTTGTCCAATTATATGTATTCAAAAAGACTGAATAAAATTAGAATGTATGTATCTTACCAATTCTCCGTATGTGGGAGAAGCTCCCCAGGCAATGAGGCTGTCATCAGCTGCAATCACGATTGAAGTGTTGCTCACTCCCACACTCTGAATATTCCAGCCTGCAGTGTGGAAAACAACTAATTAGCACCATAAAATATTTATATGTAGTTCTAGATCCGCATTTGCACTCATAATATAATTATATCCAGAGTGGAAGATACTCTCAGTATCGCCCTGGTGAAAGACCACCATTCAGAATTGAAACATTGCTTGAAATGGCTTTTAGCTGTGTTTGGTGACCAGATCTGAATAGCCAGGTATTTCCCCACCTTCCCCTTCTCCTTCCTATCCCCGATACCTTCAGCCTCACAACATTCCCCAGTTGGGAATGCCATAGTCTCACTGGCTCCAGACGGTTGGGAGTAGTTGGGACTCTTGTGCGGTAATCATATAAAAAAATAAATTAAAAAAATCAAATAAATGCGAGGTTATATTACCTGCAAGGTCCTGCACCGGCTTTGGGTACATATTGGCTTCACCGGTGCGCTTAGTTTGTCCAAACAGAAACAGTCCACCTAATAAAAAACAAATAAATTAGTAGACGTAAAAAATAATAATAAGCAAGGTGATAAATGAGGATGTGTACTGTTTCACACTTACCGAGATCATTGATGGCCAGGCTGTAAGTGGCGCCGCAGTAGATGGAGCGGATTCCACGGCTTTGTGTGTCGAAGTATTTGATCAGACGCGGTACCATCTCATCCTTGGGCTCTGCGTGCCCCAGGCGACCGAATCCTCCAAAACCCCAGCTGTAGGCTCGCTTCTTCGAGTCAATGGCGACCTAAAATTAAAATAAAATTTAGAAAATGCTACAAATAACATTAAAAGGTAATAAAGGCAGACAGATAGCTTCATTGTAACCTCTCCCGATTTTACATAATAGAAGTATGTATCAGAAAGGTGACAGGCTGTGGTCAGCTAGCTTACCGAGTGGCTTGTTCCACAAGCGACATCAACAATCTCCACCTCGTCCAGAGGCTGGACGTGTCCATCCTTCCCCTTTTCGATGAAGAGAACTACTCGCTTGGGAGTCGGCTCAAAGTGGAATGAGAGCTTTGTGGATGTGACAAAGTATTTGCCGTCTGTGTTGTGACCTGAAACAGTATAACAAACACTTATATATTAACAGTACTAAGTAGAATAAACACTCAAGATTAATTAATCATCATAGATTATTTTAAGTTCTTACCCAACTGGCCGTACTCGGGGAGTCCGAAAGAGTAAAGTCCTCCTTTGCAGTCCAGTACCATGGAGAAATCGGCACCGCAGGCAACTTTAATAATGGGTGCTCCGCTAAACAAACAAATTAAATTATAATTTCTATCCATATGTCGCAGTGAGTACTTATGCTTTAAAATAAATTAGATAATGAAACTCACCGATAGTTGATTCTTGTGGGTACAAGGAGCTGCTGGTTGGAGACGCTCCCCACTCCACACTGTCCATTTCTGTTGTCTCCGCAAGCATAGACCACTCCAGAATCTATTGTGTAACAAGTTAGTTAAAGTGCAGAATGAAAATTAAACAGATTAGGTGTATAAAAAAAAAAAATTATAATACCGAATGATACACAGATTAAGGACAAATCTTAGGACATAAAGAGCATATTTAGTATTGAATAACTTACCGGTTAAGAATAGGGAGTGGTTGCGGCCGGCAGCGGCGCTGATGATATTCATTTCTTGAAGAGCCGGAATCTCTTCAGGCAGATCCTTGGTCAGGGTGTCACCGAGCCCGAGCTGTCCGCAAGATCCTCGACCTGAAATAAAGGTATAAATGAGCACAACCAACCTATAAACAATGATATATGTTTTCCGAATATATGCATACCACACAAGCAGAAGCCTGTATAGACTAAAAGAAAACCATTATTACTTACCAAAGGCCATGGCTTTGCCATCAGCATTAACCAACAGAGAGTGGGCCGAGTTGCATCCACTGACAATCAGGCGATACTGCAAAACAATAAAACACATAAGATTGGTACAGGTCCGCAGCAACTCAAAACGTTGTTATTGGACAGAAGGGAGGCTGGAGGTCGATTAATTTGAAATTTTGTATTCCTACTAAGTTTGACACACTGAAGACAATTCAGCAAAAAATCTACGAGCCAACTGACATAATGGTATTATTAATTTAATATGTATATATATATATATGGCACCCTTTTTAGAAGCACTTACTAAAATAATAACATTGTTAATTCATTAATAGTTTGGCATGGTACTTGAGGCATTCTTGCATTATAAGGAGCATGTACTCAAGGCTGAATTGTTTCGTTAAAAAACTGAGGTTTGTCCAAATATATATTTTGAGCTCCATTCTATCAATTAAAAATATTAGTACAAACTGCCAGAAGTGTTTTACCCATGCTTAGTTTTATATGTGAGCACAGAGATCAAAATATGAAGTTTTGGATAAATTTTGCTAAACCACAGCAATAAGATGAAAAACCCATCCTAAGCAGATTGAAAATTGTACTTCCAGCAAGCTTTTAAAATTGGTAGTATATTTTTCTACTAGTTGCTGTGCTCAGCTGATTAAATGTTCACATCCACTCAATGACTTCGATAGATGTTAATTAAAAAGGCTTACCTTCGTATCGGTGAACCGATGAAAAACATTCAAGTTCGGGTGAGTCCTGACCAACTTGTTGGTTTCGCGTTTGCCTGTGAGATCCCAGGACACCTGCCCAGCGATCATGAGCACTCCTGGCTCTTTGCACATCTTCCTGATGAGTTCCTAAGGGAAAAAAAAACATCGGTATAAGCAGGTCATGAGTTAATTGTTTGGGTTTTCAAACATTCATTAACAATTAATATTGAATTGTATCAAAATACTCTCAATTAGAGATTACAACTTGAATGGTAAGCAAAAACATTGCATAAAGAAACATTTTAAAATGCGGGTTAACACTGATTTATATAATTGAATGCAGCTTGTAAAGTGAAAATGTTGTTTGTTTTGGCAGAATGAAAAGGAACAAAAAGTTCTAGAAGTATTTAGCCTTTAAGGTAATATAATCAGAAATGTAGTTCACCTCTGGCAGTTTGGTGTCAGGCATTTCTGGCTCCATGATGGGGATCGGCTCAGGCATCGGGCTATGGATGGAATCATCGCTCTCTGAATCGGAGTGCTTTTGAGCGGCTTTCTTCGCTCTGGCTTTCGAAGCTGCAGCGGACGCCTTCGAAGATGGACGCTTGCGAGACTTACCGTTTCCCTGTTCTGACATCTTACTGCAAGAATATGACGACGTTAGAAGCGCGAAACACTGGCGACCTCGATAAACAAACACGGCCTCTAACTAATAATATTATGACTGTTATCAAGCGTGGTGTACAAACTGAACCAAAATGGACATAAAATGCCGGCAAATTTTAATGATTACAGAACTAATTATTGTATTTCACTTTCTCAAAATATATCACTCGATGAATTATAAGTTCGAACCATATTATACATTACCTTGTTATGTTAATTCAACGGAATATTAAGTGGAAATGAAAGACGCTTGCAACCGGCTGCGGAATTTCCTGTTGACGAGAAGCCGTTTCAAACCAGAGAGAAGGTGTCCGGTAAAGCCATAGAGACATAGAATCGATAGAACGGAGCACCATAGACAGCGAAAAATTAATGTAAATGGTACCATCCACAGGAACAAAAGTCAAAATAACAAAATCACGATGATTTTTATTTGTTACGTGCACTGTTTTTTTGCAAAAAAAATTAAAACAAGGACAGCATTGTTCTCCCACAAAGCAATTCTATTATAAATTAACATTTTTTTTCTTATGTAATACAAGATTTGGAAGTCATACGTGGCAAATACGCCAATCACACGCGGACAAGTCCGCCACTCACATGCGAGCATGTCGGTGGCAATTTAGGTTCCTTGCCGTGCGGTGATGTTTACAGTACAGTTCGAGAAATATAAAATTGCACTTATTGTAAGCGCGCTAATATTAATCGACGAAAAAAAATATTGACAAAAAATATCAGTCATATGAATTTACTAAGGGAATTAGAATTACGAGACCCGATGATTTATACAATTACCTGAGAATTGACATTTTCTTATTCGAAAGTTTAAAAAAACCTAGGTCCCATGATCGAAAGAAACGACAACCATATTTTTTTTCTAACGTAGTTTTCATCTGCGTCGGAATTTCTTTGTTTTGCTACCAACTCACTGTGGACACTTGCAATTATACAAAACCGCGCTTTTTTATTTTATTAAAATTTTTAATCCAACAGAACTGGGTGGATGGTGAAAAAATCAATCTGCCATAATACATGAGATATTGGTACATGCGAGATGTGTTCAAAAGAAAAGGTGAATTTTGAATTTTCGCGGGCTGTGTACATTCGATTATCGTTTTTTGTTGTTATGTTGGTACACATATGTTTATCAGATGTTAGCATTATCAGCCATTTTGGATCAGTGGTTTGTTTTTGACAACTGGAAAGGTTAGTCACGTTTTGTTTTTTCTTCGATTTTTTACTAAAAAAAAATTAGTAAAAAATCGAAAAACATCGATTTTTTGAAGAAAAGCTGATGAGGACATAGAAAATAAAGCAAATCTAAAATTTCACTTCAATCGTACTGATGATGCCTCAGAAAACGAACCTAAAGTAAAAAAAATCGAAGAACACACAAAAACGTGACTAACCTTTCCAGTTGTCAAAAACAAACCACTGATCTAAAATGGCTGATAATGCTAACATATGATAAACATATGTGTACCAACATAACAAAAAAAATCAATAATCGAATGTACACAGCCCTCGAAAATTCAAAATTCACCTTTTTTTTAACACACCTAGTATGTACATTTTACTACCTACGAAAGAAAAAACGAAATAAAAAAGGTAAAATAAGATTATTAAAAAATGCGTATTTAAAAAAATAAAAATGATTAAATAAAAATAAATAAAATGAAAAACATTAAAGTTAATAATAACATAACTTATATTTATTCAGTGAGGAAACCGCATCATACAATGCATCCATCGCTTATTGAGGTATGTATATAAATATTATTTTTTTATATGAATTCCCTAGAACTGCTTCCTGCTAACCGAAACCAGTGAGATTATGACATCCTCAATTGGGGTATGTCATGAGGCTAATGGGAATGGGGAGGGGAAGGAGATGGGAAAGGAAGGTAGGGAAGTACCTAGCTATTCAGATCTGGTCACCAGACTTGGCTAATGGCATTTCATGCAACGTTTCAATTCTAAATGGTGGTCTTTCACTAGGGCGATACTGAGAGTAGGTACCTATATACCACTATGGAACGTGCTGCAAGTACACCTACGATATTTTATTTTTATAGGAAATAAATGTGATACAGCACAATTTAATTAAATGATAGCCGGTATTTAATCTCGTGACCTGCGAATTCGTAGTTGAGAACCTTACCACTCAATCACGGAGACCGTCAAAATAATGCAATGTTATTACTATTATTTGTTAGAATTAACATTACGTCTAACCTTCCACTTCCACGAAGGAGGTATCATTTGATACAAAGCAAGAAAGTTTTTCCAGAATGTACTATTATTGCAAAAAGTCATCATTTCGGTTTTCAACCGCGCAAACACAACCACTCCGTAGGACCGCCGACTGTGAATGACTCATGGGCGTGAGAATACACAGGCAGATCCGCTAGGCAAATCCGCGTGTGAATGCTATGCATTATAATAATTTTTTAACTACCAATAATGAAAAATTATATCTAACATAATTCATTATTCCTTTATTGACTTTATGAGTTATTATTTAATAACCAAATAACAGGTTCCGAAACGCTGATAAATTCCGAATATTTCCGTCCTGACAAAGGCCCGAAATATTATTACGGTCACAATTGATTTCGTTAGCCCTTTTGACTCAAACGCTAGGAGCGCGGTGAGTGAAAAGGGCTAATGATGTTTCGAATTATTCACACACACACATGCAATCTTTGGGGATATTGTGTGAAGAACCCTTTTGAGAAAAAGAAGGAATAAATTAGTGCCTTGAAGCAATGTTACCAAATAAGTATTTATAAGTTATTTGATGTTACCATATCACCCTTGGGTGGTTTTGCTAGAAGAGACCAATGGTGTAGAAGATAGGAAACACAGAAGTCAATAATTCAGTCTGTATCTATGCTGTAGCTGTACTGTCCAATACAAGAATGACCTATTCTCATGTGGCAAATAATAACACTTTTTTTTCTTGAATAGTTTTTGGGATATTATGCACTTTTGCGTGTCTTCCTTCTTTAGCTAACGTTTCGGACAGCGTTACAGTGTCCATTATCAGGGCAAATGTGTAGATTGTGATGTAATGTGTATTTAGAAGTAATACCGTGTTGCGCGCATTAATCTTTTTAGGGCCAGTATTTCAAAAGAATAATAATTATTAGTATAATTAATGTGGTTTTCGGTATTGAGCTTTGGTGGACCCGTCAAGTATCGGGTACGAAGAACTATTAAGCCTAGGTTCATCATCCCTATTAATATGAACGGGGCATTTCAATTGGTTCTGTAGTTAGACGCGCTCGATACGATTTAGGTCTTCCCAGTACTTTAGAAACATATCGGAAGTAATGGCTGGTCTGGATAGCCGAGTTTGCATGTTCGAAAGTGTTCCGAGATCCTTTGGATATGGTCCGTTCTGTCTGACCTACATACACCTTTTCACATCCCGAGCAACTGAGTTCATAAACTCCATCTGTCTCAAGAGAAAACTTGGCTTTGAAAGGAAGGGGAAGTTGGGGAACTACCTGACAGAACCGGTCACTAAACACGGCTAAAACCATTTCAAGCAACGTTTCAATTCTGAATGGTGGTCTTTCACCAGGGCGACACTGAAAGTATTTACCACTCTAGGACGTACCGCAAATATAATATACATTGTTTTAAATGAGTAAATTGTGAAATAATACAAATTAATCAAATAAAATTTATTTTTGCAGGCCGTGATTTGAACCCGCGATTATATGTAGAATTTATAAATCGTTATTTAAAAGTTAATAAAAAATCATCTCATCGAAACAACTTGTTATGTTGGTACAATTGAATTTGGCATCACATGCACATTCTGTTTTTGGGTTAGTATGGAAATTTTTATTTTTCGATTTTGTTTTGTATTTTAAATATGTATTTTTTTAGTTTTGGCGAAATTTATACTTAATTTAGGTGACTTTAAGCTCTATAATTGTTGTTCAATATAAACAACTATTATTCATGATCAAACCAATTATCAATACGGATATTATGATAATGTATTTAATGGTCAATACAATTATTATTATTCTTTGAATTAAAGTTTCTAAAAAGGGTACATAATTTAAGGGTACATAACCCTCCACACAGCATCCCCAAAGATGATATAGGCCTTGAGGGAAATTATTTCCTCCTTGGTCTCCTGTGTGGAGTTACTGTAAAAAAAAAAATTATTACTTATGTTTGTTATGGTTTACCATGAACAAAATATAAAATTACGTACAGTAAAGCTTATCCTTGTTTTGACATTCTAACCTCAAAACTGATCAAAACCGAACAGCCATAGATTTGGAGCGTTTTGGCGGGCTTTGCAAAATTAAAAATCATTTTAACTATGAAAACTAACTTTAGGAAAAAAGTGAAATATACTGGTATTTAAGTTTTACCTCATTATTGCTAAAAAAATGGACTGGAGTTCCTTATTAAGGACTGAAAGCGCTAGTTAGTTACTAATATAAAGTTGTTAAATTATATAGAAAATCTATTCATAATGGAGTTCTGACACCAACTTTGATGTATGGTAGCGTGGATCTCACGCTCGATCGACATCGGTTCTGTTCCCAAAAACAGACTTATTTTCAGTGAGGATTATTTCAAAGACAAACTCACGCTCATATCATCTCATGAATTTTGCAGTGGTAATATTTTTTCAAAACAAAATAATAGTGAACAAAATAGAGTGGGTTGGGTGGCCTCTCAGCGTAACAGTTTACTAAACTCAAAATATTATGCATAACACGCCCGTTTCATGAATTGTTTTCATAACATCGTATTATTTTGAGCGGCATGTTTTGCAGCATTAACTGTATTGATGTTTTGAGTTGCCAACAACAATCTAAACACAATGATTCACAATTGTGTGGGATTAGAAATGATAACCCTTTCATTCAAAAAGTTTGTGAAAATAAAAAAGTTTTCATATAAGTAGTTTATTTAAATTACAAATAATGTACAGATGAATGACATGATATATATTTGAAAAATATTTATTTAGTTGACTAACCATTCCCTTAAAATTACCATAATATAAAAATTTCCTAAAAAAATATACAAGTGCGAATGAAAAAAAAAAGATAATTTTTCAATTTGCATAACCTGAACTATCAACAAAACAGAGAAAATGAAAACAGCAATAATTATGCAAACATTAATTTAAAATGAAATATTAACTGGTTTATTCAGTTTCACTGCCAGGTGTACAAAATAAAAATGAAGAGTAAAATAATTAATATTGCGTTAAAACTGGTTTTCCACATGATTAAAATGTGAATATTACATATATAAAAAAGAATGAGTAAATTCATTTTACATATTAGATACATAAAAAAATTCATAATTTAAGAAATGCAGCTATCCAATTACATATGTATAAGAATGTGGCAGGAATTATAATATCAAAAATGGCACGGAATACAATAAATCTAATATGTAAACACTTCCCTGATTCAAGCAACCATCGAGAAATCATTTAATGTTTCAGAATCAGACAAAGTCTCTATTATCTATCACGATGATGAATGCATCAAATAAATATCACAAGCAGTATTGTCAATATTACTAGAACATACACAAGGCACAATATCAATGAATGCCAATGCGATGGCACGCCAACCATAACACTACTATTATTACTTTGTGCTTGCCAAATATAAATCAAATTAAGTGTTTTACCTACACATTATTATTGTGCAATAACATGTCTATATTTTAGGATAACATTATGTATACCAAATACGTTGATCAGTTGGCAAAATCCTAGGTTCTATTAAGATTAAGAACTGAAAATATTATTGAGAGATTCATTTTACATGTTTTAGACAACCTGACAAATAAATAAAATAATATAAAAAGCACAAAAATGCTTATTGTCTACGCACTTAAAACTTACGTAATTTACAAAAATATTTCTTACAGATTATAAAAGATATTTCTCTATGGGTTGTCATGTGCTTAAGTTATTTTTGGGATAACTGGAGGCACTTTCCTAATTTGGGGAATAAAATAACTTAAATTGTTAGAAAATTAAGATTTTATAGACGGACAAGATAAATTATAATACTTATAAAAAATATAAATAATCTCGGTTTTCTAATTTGTTCGAATTTGTCTGGTTGTGAAATTGCTATGCAAAGTATGTTGTCCTATATTAATATCTAAATATAACTGGGCATGATAAAATTTATAAAATGACACTCCTATAATTTTTGGGATGCTGTGAATTTAATTGTTGTACAGTAGAATACAGTTAATAAAAAAAACGCGAACATCAAAATTTTTGCCGAAAAAAGTTTTCATAAAAAAAAATTATTTTGGTCTGCACACGAAAATTTGTGTGTGTAATTCGATTTGTGCGAAATCATGTCACAGAATTTCGTAAAGTTGAATCAGGCAGGCCAGTCGTGGAGATAAAAGGTGGTAAAAATTCGATTTACGTGGTTATGCATCATCCTAATTGGTATTATTTTGTAATTCTGAATCAGACATGCCGGCCGCACCGGTAACCGGTTTTTAATTTGAATCGACGTGAATACATTGTATTTTTACGAATTTACATTGAATATCTGAATTTTAAGGACTAGCTGCGATTGAAGTCAGTCGTGTAATTTAGATTTACACGGAAATGACATAATTTTACAAATTTACTTCAAATATCTAAATATGAAAGCCCGGTCGCGTAAATTGGATTTACACAGGAATAAGTCGTATTATTGCGAATACTTACCTGAATTTGAAGGGGCGGCCACCGAACTTTACTTTACGGTGAATTTTAATTTTTTTCAAACATTCGAATTACGTGAGAATTTGTTAATTCCAAATTTGGTTTTCGATGTCTGTGTATTTAAAATCAACGGGGTTCTACTGTATTTGACTTAAAGAACTAAATTACATTGAGCATTCCAAAATGCTTTTGATTCACATGATGCCAAGACAATATTTTATGTTATAATTAATAATACAGATAATATTATAATCAGAGAGTCTTCATTTGTTGTATGATTCAGCATTCTGAGGGTCCATGTCCTCTCCATAGTCCAAATCATCTTCCAGGGGATCTTCTTCCAAAACTCCGACTCCATCTTTGCAACCCAAGCATCTGTAAGAGATAAATAGATATGTAGGATTTTAACCCTTATAAAGTTTCCAAAAATGTCTTTTTATGCCATATTCAGGCAATTTGCAATCAAATTTCAAAGTCACCGAAAAAGGGGGGAAACAATTATCATATTTGAAATAATTTACTGTAAAATAGAGTGATTTTGCGGGAAAGAACTAGTCAGTTGGTAAATTGGCTTTTCTTTTAGAAAAAAAAAACACAAGTTGTGAAAATTCACAGTTAGCTTCTGACAAACAGTTACCTGCTCTCATCCAGCCCATAATCAGTGCAAGTATCCCCAAAACATTCACAGCAGCCATCACTGAACCACCTGGAAAAGAAGTAACATATTTAAACAAGTAGTTAATTATGTCAGGTCAGTGATTCACTGTGTCAATTTTTAAAAGTGCAATTTACAAAATAGTCGCAGCCAATTAATGATCATTAGGTAAAATAAATAAAACACATTTTAGGTCAGAAAAACTATAATGTCACTAACAGTTTAGTATTAAACTAAATGAAAATGAGCCTATTCAATTCTGATGGTGTAAAGCGCACTTGAGGTGAACCTTCTCAAAACTGAACTATATAAAAGAACTGTTATCATTACTGAAATATAGATATGTAAAACATTTGAGGTGGTCGGCAGAGAAGTAGCTTAACCCACCTAAATGCCTAAATGACTTTAGCAATTTAAATGATATGTTTCACCTAATAGAAGTGATTAGGGCAGCCAACAAAACATTTCACTAAGAACTGAACTAATTTTTTTTTCAACTTGAACCACCTCCACATTATCAAACTTTCATTAAATTTGACATTTTTGTGGGTTACACCACATCTGCGGTGACCGTCTCATTTGTGAAAAGGCTGATATGTAGACTAAAAAGGGACTTAAAAAGTCATTGACGGCATACCTGAAGCCAGCAGCGCCCATGCTTGTGCAACTGTTTTTGCATTTATACCAAGACATGCATTGTACGTAATATGTTACAGTACAGTTTACACAAATATTGTTTGGCTTTACGGGGTCTTGGTCGAGGGTTTCTGAAAAAGAAAACACATCACAATGTAATTTCGGTTGTTATGTGAGTACAGAGTATGTAACTGTACGTAACATTCAAATTAAACAATTCTTATCTTCATAATGAATATATGTCGCAGTTCTTAAAATAATTGGTGGTGTAATGGTCAGCATAGTTGCCTTCCGAGCGATTAATCTGGGCTCGATTCTCGACAGTGGCAGTATTTAAAATTTTTATTTTTATTTAAAAAAATATATTTACGTTACTTTAAAATTTTATTAGAATATCACGTGAAAAGCGCATGGTAGTTAGACACAAATAAACGATAATCTAACTTTTGCGTGTGGATCTGGTGTGGCACAATAGAGTGGTTCAATTAGCATGGAGAAACAATGCACACAATTGACTTTATTAAAAAAAGTAAAACATACGAAACATGGTATATTAATCAAGATGGTGGCTTACGGAGCGAGGTGTCCATTGCAGGAACGGGAGGGAGAGCAAACACATTCCACAGCCTTCCATTTTCTGATGACTCTGGAGATGTCAGGGCTGCGTACAGCTGGGGAACGATGTCCTGATCAGCAAACTTCTCCTTGTACGAATTCCGGCTGAGATTGTTGGACGGGTCCACCGAGTCCTGACACATGTCTAAACAACAAGACATTGGATAAACATCAGTTTGTTGAAAAATAAACAAAAATATCAGTGAAGAGTTCAACTGAAGTTTTGTTGTTTCGAATATAATTCAGAATAGGCAGAAGTTGATAAATAAAGCTACGCAGATTACCAACATTTTCAAAATAATAATATTAAAAAGTGCATACATGTTTTACACCAGTGGCGGCTCGTGACTTTTGAGTAAGCTAGAGTGCTAAGATTGAAAAATACGACATTATTGATGTTGTTTTTTTCTAAAAATCAATTTATCCTATGAAGACTTTTCAGTTAGGTTACCTAATATCTAAATCTCCATGCAATAAAATAGAAAATTTTGGAAAAAATAAAAATTATTTTCAGGTAAAACAACATCAATAAAGTCGTATTTTTCAATCTTAGCACTCTAGCTCACTCAAAAGTCATGAGCCGCTACTGTTTTACACTGAACAGATAAACCGATAGACGTATGTTGTAGGTGTGTTTGTATGCCAAAAATAGCTAAATTTTTCATTACTTTTGGTGATATTGATCAAAATTCTTTCCTGAAAAAATCAATAACATTAGCAAGTCTGGGGTCGAAAGGTCTTATGAAAAATAGGCGATATCCTTTTTTTTAAACCTGTCTACACACACTCCTAGTGATTATTTGTTCAGTGATAATTTAGAATAAAATCGCCACAAATAATTTTGTATAAAGTCAAATAAATTTTCGCATTCTTATTACAGGAGGAAAAAAGACGCTAGATCATTCAAGCTAAGACTTAGATCAGGGAATGTTGCCATCTGACATAAGACTTAGCTTAAATAGATCACCCAATAAATAATGACATTAAAAGGGAAGTTGAAAGTATATTAAAGTTTGAAGACAGAAGGAACAGCACCGTGTATCATAGATGATCTGTTGTCCAAATAACAACCTTTTAATGAATGTTGTAGTCCAACTGCCCAAAGGCAGTGGAACTATAGAATCGTCAAATTAAAGAATTTTGTGAGGATAAAGTAAAAGGGCATAGGAAGGAGATAAGGAAGAGGGAAGGTTGAGAAAGTATCTAGCTATTCTGATCTAGTCACTAAATACAGCTTAAGCTAGTATAATTAAGCGATGTTATTCTAAAAAATTAAAAGTGGACTTTCACCAGGGCCATACTGAACACCTACCACTCTGGAACAAGTTGCAAATATACATAAGTGAAATAACTTTTTTTTATTTTTTATATGAATACCACACAAGAGTCCCAATTGCTCCCAACTATCTGGAGCCAGTGAGACTATGGCATCCCCAATTTGGGAATGTTGTGAGGCTGAAGGTATTGGGAAGGGAAGGAGAAGGGGAAGAGGAAGGTGGGGAAAAAACTTTATAATAAAAAGAAAAAATATTTTCCTATGCCAGGTTTCGAACCTGCAGCTTCTGGATTCAGAGACAAGGAGCTTAACGCTCTATCATGGAGGTCGTCAATGTTAACATATTTGTAAAGTTAGTTTGTAGTAGAAAAAAAAAGCTTGGTCCATATAAGAAATGGTTGTAGTGTAAAATATGAATTACCGACACACGCGCAGCACTCGCTATAGAGGTAGCTGAGGCAGTTGGCGCAGTCCTTGCAGCAGGAGCAGTGCGTGAGCTCACACTTGCAGGACTGTGTGAGCATACATTTGGACACTACGCTGGCGCACACGGCCTCGTTGCATAGCGAGCTCTCCCCGCGACTCACCCAGCCCACCAGCAGCGCTACCATCACCAACATCACACCTGGAATTTCATATACGTTTGTCAGTGAAAATTGCAAGGAACCACATTATTGGACCAATATATGAGGCCTCTAGGACCAGAGAAGGCCAAAGCAATTTAACTTGTGGAAAGCCAACGTGCCATAAGGCGCATCCACATTAACTACGGCCGAATGTCAACGCATCCCCATTGGATTCGCTAGGGATAGCTAGAATACATTTAAATTAATCACAATCGATCATCAATAAAAGAACCAATCAGAATAGGGATTATGCATAGCTGATGTTCGACACAGGTAATAAATATTTGAAATTGGTGAGTGCCGTAGCAAAAAATATTTCTAACTTTCAATGTTACATTACTGAATTATTTACAGGAAAACCTCATATGATTCTACCTTTATTTAGAGAGACACTCATTCAACCTCACAAAAATAAAATTTTAAAGATATATATACTTTCATATTTCTTTGTTTAACTTTTTTAGTAATCATTTCTTTGAATATAAGTAGCTATTCTGAGAAAACCATTTATACAATAAGCATTAAATTTTGGTAAATAGATAGATGCGTTATCTGATAAGATGGAATAATTTACAAAAACATCATTTTGTATGACACAAGTGAGTTATTACGAAATTAAGCCAGGAAGAATGTGGCGCGCAGAATGTCTTTTACACCTTGTGAGAAGTTAAGGTATCTTCTGGGTACTAACTTCATTTTGATCTATTGGTCATTAGGAACTCACTGTTAATGCTATAGCTAGACTGTAAGCAAAAAAAGGTGCATAGACACACGTCTCTTGCCATGCACAGAAAGGGCTTGATATAGGAGTGCGCTAGTGTTCATTGGTGGCCTGCCACGCCGTACTCGTCACCGGTACTGCGCTTTATTCCAGACGATGTTAGGGAACGGTCTTTTGTTTTAGGTCGAACTATAGTGACTTCTTTTTCCATTCAATGTGTCATAATTTCTCCAGACACTTTTTTCATTGTCACTAGTGGATTTCTAACGACCAGTATATCAAAATTAAACTTGAATCAAGAAAATGCCTTTGGCTGTCCTTGATACTAGGGGTCTACAATACAAATAAATTTACTTAATATGGTGGGTTGCGTATTGCACACCCACACAACCACGCTGGAATCAAAATGCTTAAGTATTGTTATACATTCTTTATAAAATTATTATTTTACTGCCCTAAAACTACCCATATTCACAACAAGAAATAAAGACACAAAAATCGAATATTTTGAATTGAGTACCTACTATACCTACCCTTGAAAGAACATTCAACAACTGTCACATTTCAAACTAACATAGAAACTACAATAATCTTCTAAGTAAAGTATTTTTTAGACAATTTTTTTTGTTTATAAGAATTTTGCGAAACCGTCACAGTACATAGTTATTTAGAGCTCTAAACACTAGATAGGGTTATAATTCATATGTTCAAATTGCAATGCATACATAAAAATCATTATTTATATTTTATTCACATACATAGTGAAGATGCAAAACTTCTTTGTCCATTATCTCAGTTTGACATATTTTGATTTGCGGCAGTCTAGTTATGGGAACGTGGTACATTCATTAACCTGTCGAAACCTGGATGTTAACCAGTGCGAATTATTATATTGTGTCCGGGGTTCGACAGGTTAATAGATTGACACAAAACACATAATAATATGTTGTTATTGGGTAAATTCACCTCTAGGGCACTTTACAATTGGTTGAATAACCTAAACAAACTTTCTTTAATAAAAATTACAAACCTACTACATTTTAAGCAAATTTATTAATTATATGTAATATTATTGTTCCGGTGTTTGATCACATAAACGGCTGCAATGTTAAGTTTGTCCCTGCCTTCTATACCCAATGTTTCAAACAGCTTTTCAGTATCAAATTCAGTTAAAACATATTTTATAAAACAGGTATTATAGTCTATTTATAACATTTTGTTATGATGACATTGAAATGTTGGGATGAGGTTGTATTGACTGAGAGAACTAATATGGGGAAATTGTGGGATAGAAAGCATGTTTAAAAGTGGTTGGAGATTATGATAAATACATATTGACTTTAAGATTGCTTCTATAAAACTATATAAAATACAACACTTTAGATGTGAAGGCATATTTTCTTTAAAAAGTTTGTCTAAATCTGTAAAAGTTTCCATGTTACAGTGATCGGGATAGGAATATATACACAGGAAGAACCAGTATAGGTACATTTGACAAAGTAAACATTCATCAAATATTGACAACTTGTGTAAATAAAAGTGGATTATTCGTATTACCAAAATAAATTATACTTTGTTGGTGTAGAAACCAATCTACATAATGAGCTTTGTTTACGTAGCGCTAAAAAATAAACCACGTTTTTAATTTTTCTAATTGGAATTAAATTAAGCGTAGTTGTTCACTTTCGAGAAAACCACATACTTTAGAGCAACTTTAAAACAATAACTTTTATTTACCATAAAGCGCCATTTATTAAGATCTCTCTTCGAGCTGCTTTTATTGTAGAAATCAATTACAACATGAAACACAGCACTCAATAAGAACAGAAATACCTGACTTATGGATTATTTATGTTTACCACATTCATGCATTACAGTAAAAAATAGTTCTAAAGAATTTACAGGAAACATCTCATTATTGATAGGTATCTATTTCTATATTTTCTATGCATTCGTTTCGAAGATATTTACGATAATGCAATGCTCACAGCTATTACTCTCAAAGTAGAGAGAATTCGTTTTTTTAATCAAATGAATTATGACCAACCCATACCTAATATTTAAAAAAAAACTGTAGTCAAAAGTTATTTTTTCTTCCTTTACGTCCTACATCCTCACAAACACTTTCACCTCCCGTAGATGGCAGCCCAGAACTTGATAAGACGCTAATTAATGTAAAGGGTTATAATTATAGGAATAACGCAAAAAGGTTAGGAACTGAAAAGCAATTTATATAATTACTATAAGGCATTTATTTTTTTAATCGTGGGGTTAGTCTTAAGCTAAAATTAATCTTAATTAAGTATAAAATATCATTAAAATTAGAGTTAAGTACTTAATTCTACGGTTCTTAAAATTAACTAATCACTTTTCTCAAATCTAGGTAAAAGTTTGTATTCCTAAAACTAGATATTCACTGGGCTTAATTATACGAGAAAGTTGATTCTTAAAGTTAGAGATTCACTTGGCTGACAGGGTGGAAGAATTATCATGAGAGTTCAGAGGCACTTCCCTTTACGGATGGCTGTCCAGGGTCCAGTGGCTGGTCTTCGAAGGTTTGATCTCCGAAGAGCGAAGATAAGTATCTTCCTCGGTTTTTAGGTTTTATTGCTGTCCTTTTGTAAAATAATGCCGACTTTCTATTTTTCGAAATGCTAGCTAAGGGTTCTTTTACGATGACTCTAAGCTTTATGATGGTTTCCGGTTTTAACAAAATGCACGCGGCTAGCCTTTGTGCAATTTTTTTATGGCCTGTCTAGTCTGGGACCTATTAAGAATTGAAATGCACATGTTTAGAATTTATGTATGTCTGTGAATTCGGTCACTACTTATGGGTAATATCAAAGGATATATCAAACTCAGTACCAGTTTAATATCAAATCCATGATTTTCTCATAAATGCCTCATTGTCTGTCTTTCCCTTTATCGGGTAATTATTTTTAACAGAAATTATAAAAATCATTATTGTTTTTTGATGCGGTAGATACCCACAGAGCAATAACAACATTATTTTTTAAAATGATAAATTGTCTATAGTGCAGTTTACCTTTCAACTGTCACTTGTCACATTTTTATAACCTACAATAATAACATAGATTTTGAGCATTATACAAATATAGTTGGCTGTAATTTAATAAACAGTTTGGAGTTTTGGAGGGCATCGTAATAATGCTTTTTATTTATTTACATGCATAACGTAAGCTAAGAAAGTATTTTAAAAGTTGTAAAGTTTAAACTTCTTATATTATAAAGCTTTATTAAACTTATTTAATTTAGTAATAAAATTCAATGGAAATTAATTTCAAGATGTTTTAAATAATTATTGTTCGCGGTCTTTCACTTATTTCCTGAAACAGATTTTATTTTATACACAGTCATAAATTGGTAATCGTAAGCATTTGTACTTTTTGTGACATTATCTAAATATTTATTTTCAAAGTTCTGTAAAACAAATTAAACAATAAACAGTATTAAATTAAATATGTAGTGTGATATAGTATGTTTGTTTTATTCGTATGTATGTTTCATTGTGTTTCTATCATTTCTCTTGTTTCTCAGTTCATGTTATTATATTATGTTATAACACTTTCTGTAAACAAATGTATGTAAATAAATGGACCTTTCTGTAAACAAATGTATGTTAATAAATGGACCTTTCCGTAAACAAATTAATAAATCAATAGGAAGTAGTATGATGCTTATTTTAACGAGAGAAGAAATCTTAAAAAATTGTTTGAAGAAGGACTCACATATGAAGTACTGTAGTGCATGAGAATAGATTAGAAAGCCATTATTTTAGTGCAGGAGAGCTAAATGTTTCAGCCATAGGTACTACAGTTTTGTTAATTAAATTAAAATTGAATGAAACAAAATATTTTCTTGTATGAAAACCTTAAAAAATGGTACAAAAGGAACACCAGTATTTTTTTAAAGTTCGTTTTCATACTTAAATTAATAAATCACAAAGTTAGGTTTTTTAAACCCACCAAAACAATTATAATATGAGTGGTAAGTGGTGGGAGAATGCGTGACGTCACAAAAGCATCACACGGTCACAGAATGAATTTCCACATAAAGAATTTCGGCACGAACAACACGTAATAATAATAATAATAGTTGGATGACTTGTATAGCGCCGTTTTTGTGAAAAATCACCTCAAGGGCGCTGTACAAATATTTCTTAACTAATTATGTACAGACAGATACAGAAAAACATACTTACCTGGCAGGTCGCTTCAGATGAACACAGTTTTAGAAAAGTTAAATTATAGAGATGATAGTTTTACATGGTTATTACACGTAACAGGTAGAAAGATAATTTTACAAAACATGATGCCAAATGATTTATTTAGTTTCTTGCAACAGCTGTAGACCCACTTTCGTTAGGTCTATCAAGCTTTAAAATCAACACACCAAAACCAAAAGAGCGAAAAAGCGGGTAAATTTGATCATCAACCGTTCCATCGTCAGGGCAAGTGTATATTCTTGTGATACACTTGAGTCTACACTTGCCCTGACAATGGAACGGTTGTTCCGAAACCGGTAGGCGTGAAAAATAAATGTGGTTAAAACAAAGTTTGAGTGTTTCATCTAAAAGGTATTGGAATTTTAACTTCCTTATTTATGTTACTTTCAGTGAGTAGAGCTGGTTTATTTGAACAAACTTTCTATCTCTGCTTCAAGGTGGTTTTCTTTTTCATTAGATGCATATTATTAAGAATCATATTTGTTATCTTTTGTTCTGTCCGTTATTTTAATTTTAATTTTATATTATTTATTAAACATTTTTAAAGTTGAGAAATGAAATGCCTTTGAAATAATGCTATTACTTATTTTAATTGGTTTATACGTTTTCTTTAATGTATATGGACCTATGTACTGTGTACATAATATGTACATTGATTATTTAAACATGGTGGGCCTAAATAAATATTAGTATCAGCATTGACTGTAGAGATTAGCTGTGAACCAAAAGTTTGTAATTATTAGAGATACAAAATATATTTATTGCCTGGTAACAAAAGTTACAAATACATTGTATGTATTATGATAGAGAAGTATTTAATTATAACTGCATTATCTTTTATTTGACATTAAATTCTTTATAAAATCCCAGTCTGGACAGTATTAATTTGATCAATCACTATTATATTGAATTACACAATAAGGCTGGAATTACAAAATGCAATATACAATAGATATATCAAATATTATAAATGTCTAAATATGTTACCGGTAAAGAGAAAGTAGAAATTAAAATGTCATATATATCTTTGCTACAGACAAAAAAATACCATAAGTTATTCAGAATTCTAGCAATTTTCCTAAATCCCCTTTATTGTTCTGTCTGCCCTAAAACATCCCTCAACTTTCATGCATCTCTATTACTCCAAGTTCCAGCATGAAGTTTCACACTTAAGTAATGTAAAAAGACTCATTGTGGGGAGTTAGGCATCAATAATGCGACCATTTGATCGTTTACAGAGGCAAGTGAAGCGATTGTCATTTGCGACTTCTCATTGATGGTGAATTATGAGAATTTTGATTGAAGCGCATTGACAGGCGCTATTGACGCAGTTAATTGATTGTTTGACTGTGCGATTGACAATTGTTCATTCTCCATCTATTCTGTAATCGGTACTGCTTCTGCCGATGTTCACAAAGCAACTGGGGTAAAAATAAAAATATTGACGTGTCAATTAAAATTCCATCAATTTTAGTTCAATTGAAACTGTCAATCTTGTAAACACATTGATAATTTATATTAACCGTGTCCGAGGCGTTTTATGTGCATATATTATTATTTTGAAAGTAAGAAAAAAATTCTTATATGTACATTTTTATCAGTTTTGTTTTGTGATTCTGGTCTGGTCTTATGTTACTTGACATTGATTACAGTAGATACACGAATTTGTGGCCACCTGCTTAATCTTATCTCTAAACATTTTCAAAGGTTAATTTGATTTCAGCTAATGTTATCAAATATTGTAAACAAAAAATAGTTACTCAATTGCTTGCAATTTAAGTTGTTGGTGCCATAGAAGAGGATGGCCCATTTAAATTTGACGGGCTTTGGGGAAGAGCTGAAGGAGCTACAGTACAAAGATGTATGTATTAGTAGGACTACCTGCAGTTTATATATCTACATAATAAATATAATAATAACCCTCCTCAATAATGTTCATAAGGGCCCTATTCCACCAGGACACCACGGTGGCACAATAAGTTGGGACACCAAACTAAATGTATAGCACTCCAATGGAGGGTGTCATCTGCTGTTTTCTCAGTGTCGTCACGATGGCCAATGCGTTTCAACCAGTAAAATGAAAAGCGGTGTATGGCGGCTCACTCACTCGGACACCATGGTAGTCCAACTGGTTGTTCCACTGTGGTTTCCCGGTAAAATAGGGCCCTTAAACACAAAGACTAAAGCAAATTTCACTAATGAATACTTTATTTAAACAATATTGTAAATTTACTGAACTATTTCTATTAAGTTTTGCTGGAAATGGCTAAATTGTTCATGTCTATTCTTTCATCAACCCCTTTTACAGAATTAACGTAAATACACATTCAATTATTGTGAAGTGCTGCTGCTGAAAAAAAAAATAGAAGATACTAGAATATAATATAATAGTTTCATATTTCATTTGAGATTTGTTCATATTATCTTCGATGATTAAAAAAAAAGAAGAATATTTATATTCTTAAATTATTTTCATATCGAGTAGCTATCATGCCACGCGAGTATATGAAAATACAAATACATATGCCACAGTCAACGTCATCGATCTATGAACTGCCTTGTTCAATGGCCACACTAAAAAGATCGAATTTCAGAAAAGGTAGTGTTAAAAAAACACTTTCTTTCTACCTAATAGTTATTTACAGCGCCCTTGAGGTGATTTTTCACAAAAACGGCGCTATACAAGTAATCCAATTATTATTATTATAGTTTGATTTAAATTTATTTTTAGAATCTGGACTGGTTTGTCCGGTATAAAGACATCAATGAACTTTGGAGAGCACAGCCGACCTATGTAATTTCTCAAATTGTTTTTATGATTGGATCAGTCCTAACACTAGTTCATGGTAGGTTTATTCAGAAACATAAATATTTGGAATATAAAATAAAATAATAATATGGCTTCTTATTGAACAATAATAATTAATGATGTTTCATTTTGTAGCACTAAAGCGGGGAGGAAGATGGCCGTGGTTGTGGCTGGCAACAATTCTCCACGGAATGGTGGTGGAAACCATATCGTACAACTTACCCGACATTGACAACTTTTGGCATTCACAAACTACCATTATATTTTTGGGAGGAAGATTTCCAATTCATATTGTCTTGCTTTGTAAGTAACGTCCAAAAATACAAAACACATAACTTGGCAGTTGTGCTAAAAAATTTTATCATCTCTGGCTATAAATAACTATGATCAATTTATATTGATGCCTTAATGACTAGCTTTAATACTTCATAAATTTAATTTACTCCGTATTGACCAACATAATTAATAATAAGGCCTCTTCTCTTATTTTCAGATAAGTTGATGTTTAAAACCTTCATAGTACATGATGGAAATGAAGTTGACAGCTGAAAATAGTAGAATTGACCTCAGAAGTCCAGACAATTTGTTCAAATTCAATGTCAAAAATTATAATAGTTTCATATTTCAGGGTTTTTGCTGCTTCAGACAAAGATTTTGTGCTTTTGAGAAGATCATTTTGTATCATTCTGGATCTAACTCTTTTTGAATTTTTAGATTCAGTCTTCATATATCATGCTTCGTACGCCGTATCGCGGCTCCAGCTGCCTGCCTGGGCCGAGCCCTTTGCTGTGGGGCTGACGGTGGTACTGATAGACATCCCCTACGACATAGTGGCCGTGAAGTTCGTCCACTGGACGTGGCACGATACCGACCCCAACATATATGAGAGACACTACTGGGTCCCATGGAATTCCTACTACTTCCACTCAACGTTTGCGGCTAGCTTCACCTTTTTCTTCCACAATTTTCGTAAACTTTTCAATAGTAAAAGTAAAAAATGGCAATCTGCAGGGTGAGTCACTTACCTATTTTACTTTACAAACATTTATAATCTTTTTATTCAGGCTTTTTGATTGTTGATTATAAAAGTAATCTCTTTTTAGGTTTGTGAAGGAATTTGTGTGCATGACTATTACTGGTCTGCTCGGTATGCCAGGCGGTGTTTGCTTATTCCTCCCCATCTATCATCCTCTTCATGACTTTGGAAAAGTACACTCTGAAGTGACGTTCTTCATTATTTTTGCTATATTTTTGACGATTTCCTGGAGCGGAGACAGGACACAAAGAATCACAGAGAAGCTGAGGTAAGTTACAAATAATGTCATCGAAAGAAGCATGAAAGTTTTCTAATCCATTACATAGTGTTTTTTAACAATAATGAGACGTGATTGTCCTGACCATCTCAATATTTAACCCTCAGGGTGCTAATCTATCGGCGCACCTGCCTTTGCTGTATCAGATTAAAGACAATGAGATAGGAAACAAGTCTTTTATTATTCAAATAGATCCGTTTATGAAACATTGTTCTTAAATATTTAGATTTGTTCGCAAGAAAACGGCTGAGGCAATAATAGTTCAAACCTTAAGTTTTGCGAATAAACTTCTTTCATTCTTCATTACAAGTAAATCTCTGTATCAATTTTCTGTGTTTATTAATATTAACAATTATTTGTAGAGTTGACTGGGCGGATTGGGCGCTTATTCTGAATCTCATTTTTCACTATGGCATCTATTTGGCCTTCACCATCTGGGCTTATCCAGAAAATGAAGTGTCTATTGGATACCACGAGCCTGTCGGACCCTGTGACAAGAAAGTTTCGTTGACAACAGCATTCGGCACAGTAAGAAAACTTTTTATAAATCATTTTAATTTCTTTCTCACCTTTTAGGAACTGCTAGGGAATATTTTGCAATAATTTATTAGCAATTCATTAATGAATTATCGGAAACACAACTTGATAACAAAAAGTTATGTGTCAATGATATGAAATGACCTGAATGACAGAGAATTATTGCATCACAAATGTTATATTTGTGCATGAAAGGAAGATGATTCGAAAAATCCAGTTCTGATATAAGTGTGCAACGCTATCAAAAGAAGCTTCAATGGAATGACATGCGCACATTACTGTATATTCTTAACTCAAATATAAATCAAACCTTTTTATTTAATTTCATATTGGAAGATTCGAATCCCATATTTTTATTATTTGAATTAGGAGAGAATCGAACCCCGATCAACCGCTTGGAAACAACTATGCTGACAATTACACCACCAACTATTGTAAGAAAATAAGAACGGCGCCATAAATTCATTACATGCACTGAAAATAAGAATTATGTATTTTAGAATGTTACGTACATCACATCACATCTGAAATTATATTCTTTAATAAGTGTTATTTTGTTTACAGGTAATACCTAAACGGGAGTTTTTATGTATTAAGGACTACGATGAAGATTACTTTGACTTTAAATGTTTGCCCAAAGGGAGGACCCCCAAACACGGCTCTGTTTGGTACACCATATGCGGAACTCCATTCAGGTTTCTTTATATTTCTTATATTAATCGCTACAGTTTCACCAAATGTTCTTTAACTTAGTACTGCTTAAAATCTATTAAGAAGGTGCCATATTTGAGTAAATCCAGACTTGCATCGTGTTTTAATATAAAGTACACGGTCGTCCACAAGTGCAATTAACAATGAGAATAGTTGTCGACTCGCCGACTACACCGATACTACTTGTGAACATGAATGATTAGGTAGAAAGTGCGTGTCAATACGTTGATAGTACACGGACAGCAGTCCCTACCTGACTACAAGGTTGCCCACACAGCGGGTAGAGGGCTACTTAACCGAAAAATAGAAATGATTCTAATTCAGTCGACTAAATTGCTACTTAACGGTAACTTACTACTTACCACTTAATGCACTGCCGAGAAGCGGTTAGTGGCTTAAAATTAACTGAACGGTTTAGTTGCCACTTATCACTGTCCTTACTACTGGCTTCGTGTGACAGCCATAAGTGCATTCAGCTTTTGGACATTAATGAAGTAAAAACTAACTAATCATCACGCTGTTACCTCGCAAGGGTAGGCAGAGAGGATGGACCACCAAACAACTTGATCTTAACATACACTTCTT
Organism: Halesus radiatus; assembly: GCA_022606495.2. Classification (NCBI taxonomy): domain Eukaryota; kingdom Metazoa; phylum Arthropoda; class Insecta; order Trichoptera; family Limnephilidae; genus Halesus; species Halesus radiatus. The sequence continues at coordinate 224,173 of JAHDVE020003216.1, forward strand.
GCTTCATTCACATTCATGCATCATCTCATACATTATCTACTCTTTTGTTATTCTAACTTCCGACAAGGTATTTGATTCACTTGATCGTGCCATGTCTTCCTCGGGTGTCCCCAGCTTCTTCTTCTATTTACATTTGCATCATATATTCTCCTTACACTCCTGTCTTCGTTCATTCGCTCTACATGCCGATCCATCTAAGCGTTCCTTTCTTAATCTTGACCATTACTTTTGCTTACATCAGCCTTGCATTCTTTGTAAATCTCAACATTTTTCACACAATCATACATGGTTTTACTACACATTTGCTTGAGAGATCACATTTCTACTTTCATCCTTCCTCGGGCAGTTCAATGCCTTACTGCCGTACATCAAGTCTGGTATTAGCACTTCATTGTGGATTGCTAGCTTCACTACTTTGGACAAATTTTTGTTAGCGCCAACCGCATTCAGTCCTCCATTAATGGAGTTTCCTGTATTCACCCTTCTTTCAATATCCCTATCAGTCTTTCCATCTCTCATAAATATACTTTCCAAATATACAACCTCATTGACCTGGTCCAAGCATTTATCATTCACAACTACATTGCGCACCATTTTCGTACTTTCTTTCAAACACCTTGACTTTAGACTTACTTACATTCATCATTAGCTCATTCTTCATACATACTTTGTTCATAGATATGAGGGACTGTAGATCTTCCATACTGTTAGCAATCAGCCCCGCATTATCAGCATACAACAGGCAACATACTTTCAATTATATAATTAAAAATACACTTTGTATAACATACTTTCAGATTACTCATTCTCGCATTGAAGCCCACCTCTTTTAATTCTTGCATATATAGATTGAATAACCATGGTGACATTATGCAGCTTTGTTTAACACCTTTTGTGATGTCAAACCATCCTGTAAAATCACTATTTACCCTACCCTAACACATGCAACGCTTCCCTCATACAGACGCGATTGCCTGTATAAGATTTGTATTCACTCCATACTCGGACAATACTTTTCATAACTTTTTAATGGAGTAAATAAAGAAAAATAAACAAACAACAACATGAACTGACAACTACTACTAATAATAATAAATAACTAACAGTTTGAGCATTAAACCAAAATAAGAAAAATGTATTATTTTACAACAGTTTATTCTTTATATGGATCCAAAAACATCATTAAGCCCATATCGTTCAGCAACCTTATTAAATCGCCTGGACCAGAACTAACTCTTTACAATTTTTCTTATTCAATCAGTCTGGCTAGGACATTACACATGTACGGAGAACACAGCCATATAACCAATAATAATGTTATTAAAAGAAGGAAAAAATAGAATTTTTTCTTTTTAAAATGGTCAATACACGGTATGACCAAAAATGCATGGATTCAAAATACATAAAGAGAAGCACTAAGATATTATTAGTTATTTTTACAAAGAAATTTAGAAATATTATGAATGCCGTGTCATTGAGGCCTTGGATGGTCAAACATAAATATGCAAGGAACATTTTAAAAATCAATCATAATTTTGTTCCTTTTTACAGAAACCGATGCGAGTATGTGGCAGTGCTGTCTACAATTTGCCTAACTGCCTTTGTAGTATTTTACAACTACTATTTTAGAACTGTGAATAGTAACAATAAAAAATCTGAAGAAAATAAGAAACTTAAAGTCAAATAAAATCACAAAATGTTGAAACTTTATAAATAAAAATGTTATATAAGTCAAATTGCATTTATTTATCAAAATACTTTGTTAAAATTCACACTTTTGTGAATACGGTTCTGTTTTAGAACTAATGTAATAATAAATTATAAGAAAAGAACACTATAAAACAGTATGTCATTCAAGACCTGAATTTTCGCTATTTAAGTGTGTTAAGGTTTATCATCGTTAGGCGATTGATTTTAAATTTTCGCTATTTAAGTGTGTTAAGGTTTATCATCGTTAGGCGATTGATTTTAAAACCAAAACATATCAATTTGTTAAAGTGCCATTACAAAATTGAAGAAACTAATGATATTAAAAAAAAAATCTAAAGCATTATACAAGATTGACTTGAATTTTCAGTTTCTAGGTTAGCTGTGACAATATATAGTGTCGGGATGATTCTTATAAAATTCACAAAAAATAAAAAATCTTTTGACAGTTGGCATATTCAAAAATTCAAAAACTAAAATGTAATTTTAAATAAAAAAAAATAATAACTTGGATACATACATACTGAGCCAGTTAAATTATAATATTATGTGACATTTACCATGTATACAGTTTTCAGACTGTAGTATTATGCAAATCAGGTAGCTTTCAGATTATATCTTAACATAAGAAACTTTCTCATTCAAATTGTGTAGTAATGCATTTAAAAAATAAATTATTAACCTGCTATAAATAGTGTTACAATGAAAACTGTCAAATAATAATAATAATAAAAACCTAACCTTAAATTGCTTACACACATCTCATTTCTTCAAAAGGTTAAAATGCTCAATAGGAAATAATTCTGAAACGGGCGGTTCGTAGTCATTTGAATATGCAACATAATAGGACTTATGTACCTGCATTAGGTCCGTCATTGTTAATTAGGTTTGCAATAAGTGCTTTTCCAACAGTTAAGAAAATAAATTTTAAAAATGTCAAAAATCAGGTATTCATATTATGCTTGTCTCTATTTAGTATAAATAAATCAAACGCCACAGAATGGCAGTTGCTAATATAAGTTATTCATATTTGTATATGTAATTATCATTATGATATAACGCATGCATGTTCACTTGCACCTGCCTCAAATTTAGAAAAAATCTGATAATTATGAGCATTGAGGTGAATAGGGCAATTTAAATTTCTTTATATCAGATCTGCCTTAGAGAAAGGCGAAAAGTTAATCGAATGATACATGACCGTTTTCTTTTATCCATCTATGGCGGTCGTGAACCGCTTTTGAGGTGGTTTAAATATAATGATATTGTGTACATATGCCAATACGCTAGCCATATTATGACCATCTAGTAAAAAAAAGCGAAGCATACTTACTTCCATCATCCTGTGAAATTACCCGTTCTCCTGTTAAATTTCAAACATTTGCTTGCTGATTGATGTTTAAGAATTTCCATACCTTTAACTGTTTTCTCTAAGTGCGTGAGAAATAAGCTGTTTACGCACATTTCTGTCCGTTGACAATATTATTAATTATCGGTTGTATGACACTCTTACTCCCTGCGTGAGCAACTCGCGCAGAGAGTGAGGTGTTTTGAAAAAACTGAAATAGCTATAGTATCCAAAAACAGACTTCAAAAGCTTTGATTATTTCAATTGACTTAATCATTCTTCAATGTATATATTGAAAGAATAATAAAAAAAAAAGTATTTTTTAAGAATTTTCAGATGTATAAAATAATACACTGAAATATTGACATAAAAGTTTAATATTATAATTTCATCCATTTTGACAACTTGCAGCAAATGAAAGGACATCAACATAAATAAAGGACAAGTTATTCAGTAATTCGCTATGAGTTATGGTGGGTGTATAAGAAAACATTTAGCTATCAGAACGCAAATTCGCCACAACTCCTCACTCTAGAAGGTTGGTTGGTTGGGAGATACGGGGATGGGTTGAAGGGAAGGATGTGAAAAGGAAACATCTATCAATGATAAGTCAAGCAACTAGTTCTAGTTCGCACATGTCACCAGTTACGAGATGGAATGGGTAACTCGGTATATTGGGTGAATACGTCATCATATTACAATGATGCAGATTCATATATTATGTATTGGTATAATAATTAAACATTTCTTTAAATTACCTAAATGTAAATATAATGAGTTCCTATCGAGAGTATTGTGTGCAAATTAAGTAGCCCCAACACAATATAACATTTGTAAACTACACATCCAACTTACTTGGCAATGAATACACTAATTTAGGAAACAGAAGCCGGAATGAACCATCCATTTCCTTCACTTTCGATACAATGTCTCCTTTTTGAGCAGTGTTAAAATATTATGCAGATATTATGAATTGCAAAGTCATTTGGAAATAAAGTGTCGCATGATACTGCAAATATGATAAAAGATATGACCCACATCAAATAAGACAGATTTTGAATTTAGCGCTCTTGTTCATCCGTCTCTCAAGAAAATAGTACAAACGTCGTTTCTCTTTTCATTAGAAAATATCTTATAGTCTATTCATATAAAATAATTGTAACAAATTTATGTAGATAAAATTATTTTGAAATATTAATAAATCAATTTTGAAATATCGTAACAAAAATTTCAGTGTATTGATGAGTAATACACTTTGGTGGGAAGAAGTAATTAACGCCCAGCACCGAACTCCTTGGCGTCGTCCTCAGTGATGTCGCCGTACTGCCAAATAGCGATGTGGTTGGTCTTGGCAATTTGCTGTGCTGCCTTGTAGTCGGTGACAATCTTCTGCAGGCGTCGGTCGCGGCGCTTGTCCACCAGCAGCAGGCCCTCAGCGATGAGGTTCTTGGCGATGTCGTTGCGCTGGCTGTCAGTCAGCGTAACCTCGGGCACTGGGCCGCGGCTCTCCACGTTCAGCAGCACGCTCTTGTTCAGGATGTCGTCCTTCAGAGACTTGATGGCCACTTCTCTGTAGTCTGTGTCGGCGGGCAGGGTGACGCAGGCCAGGGTGTACTCTTGCGCGTACGCCTTGTCCGTTGTGAAGTGGGAGGGGAGAGTTGCCAAGCTGGAACTGTTCAAGATCTGAAACAAAATAAATATTCATTATTAACATTCTTCTTCAACATGCAGATTTAAGCGAATGTTAATTTTACTTTCTATATTTAACGCAATTAAGAGAAAGTGTTAATTACCTCTCTGTTGCCGTAATCAACGTACAGTACTGATATATTAGCTCCCTGAATTTTTTCAATTTTAGCACGATACCATTGCTTGTCGAAGGAGAATCTCGCGGCGCAGAGCTCTCCCCGTTTGGGGGTGTATGCTCCTGGGAGTGGCGGGTTGGCACTGAATTCCTGGTGGATCTTGTCCATCAACAGTTCCAGTTTGGGTCCTTGTTCAGTGTGCTGGGCATAGAAATGTCCCTCATCTGTAACTTCTGTGACAATCACTTTCTCTAGGTTTACTTTTCGTTCTTGCTGTACTCGCTCTTCTTCTGGGCGTTCCTCATCCCTGGGGACTTCAACATAGTCTCTCCAGATACCAGTCTTTGTGGCTTTAGCTCCATCTTCGGCGGCTTTAAGGGCACCTTTGTGTTCGGCGGATCTCTCAGCGGTGGAGTGCATTTGAGCAAGGCCGGCATTGACCAGAGCGACAGATAGGTTGACGTCGTCAATCCACAGCCATCCGATGAAGTTACCAGCTTTATCCATATTTTCAATATTGATGGTGACCTCACGTTGCAATACTTTCTCCTTAGTGAAGGTGAGTGCTTCCTCGCCGAAAGGCTCAGACTCCTGCATAGGGCCTCCGTTAATTCCAGGGCGGGCGCCACGTGGGCAGGTTATTCCGGCTAGCAGGAAGGTAAGCAGGCGACTGTCCTTAGGAATGAAGAGGCGCAGCCGGGAGCCGCTGGCTACAAACTCAACCACGGCCTCGAGGCGCGGGTGGCGCTGCAGACCAGCGAGGGACAATTTGGCCATGGCCACGTCACCACTGATGTTGGGCACCTTGTGGGCGGGGATGTCTTTCTTGGCGTGTACCCCGATGGCGGCCTTTGCAGCCTTCAGTTCGGACTCCACCAATTTATCATAATGAGCACTCCTTTGATCATCATCCTGCCTGTAGCGAACCACGTGGGCCAGTCCCTTGGCCACTAAATCCACAGCAACATTTCTACAAATAAAATATAACAAAATTATAAGCAAACCAAAACATGTCAGTCCTTCATACATTAAGCCCCTGAGGTGATTTTTCACAAAAATGGCGCTATACAAATCATCCAATTATTATTATTATTATTAAAAGGCTAAACTAATTGAAGAACTTACGTTTTCCCAATGGTAACTGTGCAACAGCTCTTTTCTGGTAAGTTGTCTCGGGCAGGTTGGATATAGTCAACAGACACATTGACTTTCTTTCCGATCAAGAGTTTCCTCAGGAACTCCCTGGCCTCAAACATCCATGGGATGTCATAGAGTGGCCTGAAGCCCTTGGGCCTCTGCACAGGTTTACCATCTTCTTCAGATGCTCTGAAAAATCAAAACATTGATTAATAAATCATAATCAATAGAAAAAAAACAACTTGGTATCAGACAGCAATTCAAAATTATTACTTTTCTTTGGGAGGGCGGATGCTGGATAAGAAGATCTTCTTCTGTACTCCATTGTTCTGCTTGATGGTGAGAGCATCACCATTGATGATCTCCAGTACAGTTCCACTGAACTCCTTCTCCTTGATGGGCACGGCTGGCGCTGATATGGGGTGGTTCTTCCAGATCTTAAGATGGTTCTCTCGGGCATATTTTTCTGCCGCCCGAAGTGTAGCAGCTCCTGGATCATAGAGATTGATCTATAGACACATGTGAAGACACATCCCATTGCGTTTTATGGATATGAGTACTATAAAAATAACTCCTGGTAGACCCCCTCATTTTGAGATACATAGAAGAGTCAGTAAAGCGTACATTTTAAAGATATAAATGATTCACATTATTTGTGTTAATGGGATAAGTTTAATAAAAAAAAATTACCAGATTTCAAGTAGGCAATTGACCAGTCTACGCATCTTGCGAATCCCTTCTTGAGGAGGAGCTCTGCGATATTTCCGTTGGGGTGGACGATGGTACCCACGAAGTTGTTGTTGTTGATGGACTCCAGAATGATGTCCACATCTCGCTGCAGCAGGAGAGACTCCACAAAGTATTTGGCTTCCTCCACCAGGGGGTCGTCAGATGTGGGGTCGGGTTTGCCAGAGTTGTCGAGCTTCACGCCTGGGCACTGTAACAAGTAGAAATACAACATTACTCTCCATTTAATCTAAATATCGTGTGCATGAAATCTTCAACTAAAAACCATGTCTTGGAAGATCAGTCTAGCTACAAAACATGCAGGTAAGCATAGCATATGCCTTCCAATTTAACAACATTATAAATGTTCACAAAATCCTGTTTTGCATTTTAAATATTACATTATTAATGAAGATTGTCATTTTTTTATAAATATATTTCAATTAAAATATTGAGATAATATTTTTACAGGTCTATGAAAAAATTAACTTACACGAATCCCAGATAACATCAGTGTAATATAGTAGAATGTGTTGTCTGCGGGCATCAGGAAAGCTCTGACGGTGGATCCATCTCGGACATGCTCGATGACGGCTTTAATGGGCTGTCCATTGAACTTGGAAACATCTCGGTCGTTGGTCCATTCAATCTTGCGCACATGGTCCTGAAATAAATATAATCTCAGTTATTTCCAAAATCTCGATGGTCCAGTATATTCAACAGTATAAAAATATGCAGTCGGTCTTAGGATTCACATTATAATAAGGGAGGCTGATGTTGGTGATGATTACCTGGGGAGAGTCGTGACTGTGGATTCCACGTCCCTGGGCTTTCGCCATCTCTTCGAACTTCTGTAGATTTGCAAAGTCTGCCGATTTAGTATCGCCTCGCAGTGACACCAAGCCTTCGCTGACCAAGGACTCTACTATATTCTCAGACTGAGCGAAGGTGGGGCCTAGGAAGATGAATCCACTCTCCCTTGTGGCATTGGGAGCCTTGTCAGCTGTGAAGAAGACTTCTTTTCCAATCAATTTCTTTCTGAGGAACTCCCTCGCTTCCCAAGCCCAGGGCTCATCTTTGGTGGAGGGTTTTGAGCTGCAAAAAAATAAATTATTCAACCTAAACATATTAACTTAACAACACCATAAGCGAGAATTTTCAGAGTGGAAGCAGCGTTTTAATATGGACAAGTCCAAGAACATGTACCGACAAAATAAAATCCCATGATATGGGTGAGTCCAAGAGTGTTTTGAGAGATGTTTTAAGATAGAGCCTAGATAAATAGGTGATAATTGAACTACATAATATCTACTTGCAGGAATGCAAAATTGTTGTTCATGTAATAAGATTTCTGCATTGGGTCAGTCCAAGTCAGGTATTATAAATCATGACCAAACAACACATAAACAATGATACTATGTGCTAAAAGCAATGGCAAAGATGTTAGACGATGTATTATTATATTGGGCACAACTTAAGTGTAACATATGGAATGCATTGTTGATAACAGAAAGACATTTTTTTTTTACAGTAACTCCACACAGACATGTCGTTTAAGACATGAAACTACCCGTATACATGTGACAGCAATGAATCTGAACTGTTAGATATCAATTTCAATAACTTGAATATGTTCATGTCAGGTACTATATACCAGTATATTAAAATGGTAGACTAAATAAGATGAAGAAAAAAAACAAGAAACCAGAATAATTTCAGATTGTTGCATTCCCAGGGTGAAGAGGGTATAAGAAAACAGAAGGGGCGGCAAAAACCACAACAAAACGGCAGTAGAAACGACAACAAAACGGGCGGAGAAACGAAAACAATCGGTTTTGAACTTACTCATTGGGACGACGTTCTAGCTTGGGCGCCTTGACAAAGGCGAGGTTTAGCTGCCTCTCAGAAGGGGGTCCATCAAGTTTCGGCCTGCCCTGTATAGTAACAGAGTCCCCCGATAGAACCTAAACAACGAAAAACAGAAGTGTAAAATTCCGCCATTGCTGTAGGCCTACACTCGGGACAAAATATGGTACTTTTCGGGAAGGAAAAAAAAGCGAAAGCGACATAATCCAAACGAAAACCGCTAGAATTAGGAAGATTCAAACAAAGATGACACCAAATTAAGAACTTTCACCCAAGATTAATTCATAAAACCCATATGCTATTGCAATTTGTCAGTGATTGTGGGTGCCAACTCGGCAAATGGACGACATCATCTGGGAGTTACAAACTTCAAATTATAATAACTAGTAAGAGTTCTGTGGGAGTAAAACTGGGGCCCCTCAATAATAAATAACAAAATACCTGTTTAATGGTCCCTCTTTTGATGTTAGCCAACGAAGTATTCATTGTAAGTTGATGAACCAAAAGCCACGCGATTCCGGAGCAAAGCAGTCGACGATGTGAGAAGTGGTGTGTTGGCCGTTGTGGCTGCGCGCGCAACCAACTCGTCACAGGCACAGTGGAGACTACAACCGTTCACACGAACACGCGAAAGTTCCCACGTAGCAGACATATTTTCCTAACCAGCCCATAAAAGAGTCAGAAGATTGGTTAAAATACCAAGATGGCGGAGTCGAAATTATTAATCGTGTGAACGAAGCATTTCTCAGGAGTCTTGGAAGACGCAAAGACAATAATATTTACAAATAGATTTTTTTTTAATAAAACGTCATTTTGATAATAGAAAATATTTATTTATTTATACGCCTAAAAAAATTCTTTTAAATAAATGTGATACAATAAATCATAAATGTAAAGTGTACATTGGAGAATATATGTTTAACATGAAAAAAAAATTAAAAATCTAGATGTTATTAAAAAGTAGGCATGAATGTAGGTAGACGCAATTATAAAAATAGATATATATATATATGACTAGCTGATGTCTATCCGGCCTTCCTCGGGATTTTTCACTTGTCATTAGGATGTCATAATTGATTTGACAGCGAAAGTAACGGATTTTGTCTCGGATTTACATCCGACTTTTTATTTATATGAGACATCTATTGACTTTTTTTATAAAAGTCTAAAGAATTAAATTTTTAATTATTAATTATTTTTATTGAGGTTTTTAAACCTTAAAAAAATTCTCCAAATAAAGAAACATTCATTTGAATATTTTATTTCATTACAAACGTTTATTTTTTCAAAATATATCTAACTAATAAAGTTCTTAAGTAGGTACTTAGTCGTGTTTTCCATTTTGAAAATATACTACCCAAAAAAACCTTCTTCTCTTGAATATGCAATCTGTGGCTAACTAGAGTGTTATATCTATGGGCTAACCTAAATAAAACACGGCGGGGTCAATGTTTTCATACTAATTTAAAAACGTTATAGCAACAGTTTTACATATTGGATTTCATTCACTACTTTCTAAGCCTTCCCGGCACTTATAAAAATAAACTGTGCTATTTTCAGCGAAACCGGTCGAGTAATTTTCGAGAAAGTCGAGGACAAACAAACAAACTTACATTGATTTTTATTTATATCGATAGAAGATTGTGAAAGTAAAGCTGAAGTCTACAACTGTAATTACAAGTACAATGAGAAAGAATAAAATTAAATACAGTAAGAAAACTCTTTAATAATCCAGATTTAAAAAGGCAGCAAGATTTTTCAGAACATGATTTTTTAGCACAAGATTATTCGGCACATAATAATTCATAACAGTAAAAAATCAACATACTGATCATTTGGCACAGGACAAAATGACACAAATGTTACCACACTGACTTCACATTAGAATGGTTGTCGATAATTATGAGGACATTTTTTTTATTGTTATAGAATCGGGAATTTCTGGGCTTTGAAATATTATTATGAAACTCAAGGGTTCAATTTTTTTTCAAACTATTGCAATAAAGAATTCCAGTGAATAATAGTATGACTTTAAAACAATATAATTATATAGATCACCAAGCGCCGATTCTGAATATATAACTTTTATGATATACAAGTATACGTAGAATTTATAAATCGTTATCTAAACGTGAATTAAAAACTATCTTACAAAACACCATGTTATGTTGGTACTGCTACTTCTGACGTCACATAAATACCGAAATGTTTCAGTATTTTAGGAAATGTACTCAAATTGTATAGGTTACCTACATTTGTGATAAAGAATCGGGGTTAATAGCACCTTACACATTGATGAATATCAGGATATTTGGTTCCTGACAATATTATCAATTTTTCAGATTGCAAGTCTCATTTAGCAAATTATCATGGCAAAGATATGACAAGGAAAGTGTTGATAATAATTTTATTCATAGAAAGGGTTACACAGAGTGGTAGATATTTTCACTATCGTCTTGGTGAAAGACCATCAATCAGAATCGAAAAGTTGCTTTAAATGGCTTTAGCTGTGTTTGGTGACCAGATATGAATAGCCAGATACTTCCCCACCTTTTTATACCCATCTCCTTCCCCATCCTATACCCTTAAGCCTCAATATAGGATGCCATAGCCTTGCTGGCTCCGGTTAGCAAAGAGCAGTTAAGATTATTGCGCGGTATTCACATAAAAAGGAAGTGGGAGGGGGAGGAGATGGGTAAGAGGAAGGTGGAGAATTACCTGGATATTCATATTTGGTCACTACGCATAGCTGAAAGCCATTTCAAACAACGTGTTCATTATGAATGGCGGTCTTTCAGCAAGGAGATATTGAAAGTATCTACCACTCTGGAACGTGCCTTTAGCGAGTAAGTAATGCAATAAAGTTTTGTATTCAATTTGCATTGTACTCGTTATAAATTATCAGGTGAGATGATTATTTATTTATTATACCGACCGATAATAGTGATAATTCGTTTTGGGGCCCAACATTAGGTCACGAGCTTACGAGCGGCCCCATGATTTTTTTTCTGAAAAATACCTGTATGAAAAAATCTTGAAATATAAGAATCTTGGGGCGGACCGAAAGGAACGAAGAACCGAATCCGAAGAATCCAGTCTGTGTGTCTGAACTCGGAATTGGAACCGAGTTCGTAAATCATGTGGAATGACCCATCTCTAATCATTCGCTTTCCCCGGCGATTTTTTTTGGAAACTGCTCAGAAAACGAAATTAAAAAAAAAACAACATCTTAATAGATTTTCCGTGAAATATATTTTTAATAAATTATAGACATAGAAAAATCATAAAATAAATGTTAGGTAACATGCATATGACTTTATTGTTTTTTGCCCAAAGGTAAAAGAAAAAAAATACTGAGGCTATTAAGTTTGCACTAACATTTATATGCATCGAATGCATACAAAATCCACTATCCTCTTATCAAACCATTATATCTGACTACTCGTGTGACGTCACACGCAACAGATCATAGATTTTGTGCGTTTTGGCGGGCTTTGAAAAATTGAAATTGTAAGAAATATTTTAACTATGAAAACAAACTTTAAACTTGTTAAAACGGTGCTACATCGGTAGGTTCATAATATCTCTTGGAATAACTCAAAAAGGTAGGAACTAAAACTCGCTTTATGTATTACGATAAGTGGTTTGTTTATTCTTCTATTCGAGAATTCAATCTTAACTAGGTACAACATATTATTAAAATTAGGAAGTCAAGTACTTAATTCCACGTGAAAGTCTGTATTCTTAAAACTAATTTTACTGGACGATGGGAGGATTACAGCAAGAGTTCCAAAGCACTTCCCTGTTACGATGACTTTCCAGAGTCCTCGCGTCTCTGTGGATGGTCTCCGAAGGGCGGAGATATGCAACTTTCTGGGCGGAAGTCTGCAGAAACTGCGGTCAGAGGGCCTGGGCGGCCTCTCAGAGGGGTGAAGATGGGTACCTTCCTGGGCGGAAGAGTACAGTCAAGCTATCCCGTGGCCTGTGCGGCCTCTTTGAAGGGGGGGATGGGACAACCTTCCGAGCTGGAGTAGTAGAGTCAACCCTGGCTGTTCGCCGCAGGGAGGAACACGGACTTCCTCCAGCGGCGGAGGTATAAAGTCAATTCTCCCGTGACCTCAACTCAACGTAACGCCGTAACTCAACTTCCTCGTGGCCTGAGCGGCCTCTCCGAAAGGCGGAGATGGAACAACCTCCCAAGCCGGGGCTCTGAACTCAACTGTCTCATGTCTCAACGACCCCCGCGGCCTGGATGCCCTCTCCGAAGGGCGGAGATGGGGCAACTTCTCAAGTCGGGGTTCTGAACTCCACTGTCTCTCGACGACTAGCTTCTCTTGTTGCTGGTTGTCATCTGTTGTAGGGATATAATTCTCCCTTTCCCCGTTTGACGGAAACGTTGACATGGTTCCCTGGAGCTAGTGTCGACCATTACCTAAATTCGCCGGGCAACTGGTCCCACGGTTCCCGAGGTCTTTTCGATCCGAGCAAGGATAGGTTTTATGACCCCTATTGTCTGGCGGGCTGCTCTAGTCGAATTGGTTTATTGCTGTCCTCAAGTGGAAGCGCACTTTGTAAAATTATGCAGACGTTTTAAAATAATAGGTAACTCTCTGAGCTTTATGACGGTTTCTGGTCAGTAAATATCTCAGTTTGCCATATATCGAATAATTTTTTGTTCAAAAAGTAACTTAAGTTATTCTGAAACAATTTTATTATGAGGCTTGGGTGCACAAAGCCATGCTGATTTAATTTATAAAATTGTTTTCTAATATGTACGGAGGCAACACCAAACCAGATGTATCATTGTTCTTGCCTGTCAATGACGATACTACAACTCGAAGAAGTCTTTGGAGGGTATGTTATTATTATTTATGTAACGATGTCAAATAAATGAATTTAATAATAATAAGTTATTTTGTTTATTTTATTTATTTATTTAACTTAAAATAGAACACATGTACATTGGTTACGTGTATTCTAATATGAACATAATATCTTCATACAATTAAGAATTACAAATCAAACTTAAATTAAATTACGATTAAATTAAAAATTGCTCTCTATTCGTCACTTCTCAAATTTTAAAACATTTTCCCCTTTTTTTTATATTGTTGGGTATTTCTTGGAAGATCTTCATGGCTATATAGTAATGAGTTTTGCGATTTTGTTTTCTTTCGAAAGTGAACTCTTATTTAATTTCTTCTTTTTGTAGAGTGGTTATGTCTTGGGTAGCTTTGAAATGATCCATTCCGGTATACCTATTAGAGGGCGGTGGGCTATGGTCCTATAGACTTGGTCCGGTCTGGAACTAGGTTTATGCTTAAATGTCTTCTTATTGCCTAGCTGTTAAGGATTCAGATTTGTTATTGCTTAGCTGTTCAGGGTCTGAATTTATTCATGCTTAGTTGTCAAGGACCCAGGTTCGTAATAGCTTAGTTGTTCGGGACCCTCGTGCTTGTTATTGCCTAGATGTTTTACAGCCTGGCTTGTTACTGTTTAGGATTTGGTTTATTATTGCCTAGCTGTTCAGGACCTGTGCTTGTCAAGCCTGATTGTTTATGATCCAGACTTACTGTTGCGTAGCTGTTCAGGACCTGGGCTTGTCAAGCCTGATTGTTTATGATCCAGACTTACTGTTGCGTAGCTGTTCAGGACCGAGGCTTCTTATTGCCTAGTTGTCTACGACCCCAGCTTGCTATTCTTAACTACTTATTTTCCAGGCCTCTGATCAGGTCTAGGCCTCTAGTCAGGCTTGGGCCTCTTGTAGATAATTTTGGATCAGGATTAGAATTATTCAAATTTAAAAGAAGGAAGCTGCTTCATGATGCTTATTTTGACTTTACAAATCATTTTGTACCAAAGCCGAATATACATTATTTTTTATGTGAGTACCGCACAAGAGTCCCAACTGCTCCCAACCATCTGGAGCCAGTGAGTCTATGGCATCCCCAATTGGGGCTGTGTTGTGAGGCTGAAAGTTGTTGGGATGAGAAGGATATGGGGAAGAGGAAGTTGGTGAAGTACCTGGGTATTCAGATCTGGTCACCAAACATGGAAATTTTTTGATTCTGAATGGTGGTCTTTCACCAGGGCGATACTAAAAGTATATACCACTCTGGAATGTGCCGCAAATATACTATATATTATTTTTTATTAATAAATTGTGAAATGACACAAATTAAACTATTATTACATTATGAAACTAGTTGTGCGAAATTTGTTTCATGTCATTAGTTTCACTTTAAATATACAGTTTCATCATGCATGCATTAGTTTTATGAAACCAAATTAGTTTTGTGCCCCACACAATGTTTGAACAGCACTTACACCAACAACTAACATGCGACTGATTTCATTGTGTAAAGCGTGATGAAACCAGTAGTGATGTTATTTTGGGTTTAATGTTAGTTCGATATAGTCGGTAAATTATTTTAATGGAGCCTGTCCATAAAATTTCAGCCCTTAAAGTTATTGTAAAATAAAAGGTTTATAAAGCGAAGAAACAAAACATTAGCCTATATACATATTTGCCTCCATTGAACAATTCTGATGGTATTTCTATCACATCATCACTAAAAAATAATGCTGTTTTCGAAGGTATCAATGCGTTGATTAAAAATCGGGAGCATTAGAAACAGCTTTAGTTTATTGCAATCGTCTACAATTAATCTACAAAGTTTGAAGTCTTTTCCGAAAAACCTCGTATTGAGAAAAGTATTATTATTAACAGCAGAAATACATACATTTTTATTTCGTACTCTATTTTCGATTAAAAAGCCATTACTTCATTTATGTATTGAAATGGTTTCAAATACCTAATCACATTATTATAATGTCACAGGCAACATACATAGAATGCTAGTTAATTGCTATATAGATAATAAGTTGTTATTATCGACATAGACTGCTTTTTTCCTCATAAATTATGAATTAAATCTATGGTTGGTAAAAGTGCTTATCAAATGTTAATGTTGATGCTTCCTGTAAAATGTTTTATTATAAAAAGTTACAAATGGCAAGTTTATTAATAATATATTATTATTAGTTTTTATTTAATCGTTTCAATAATTTGTGTTTGGCTTTTCCAGTGGTGGAACCAACTGTCCCGCCTGCAGCGCAGTATAATATACGTACTTCTTCTGATCACCATTATTTACTTGGTCGTATCGGAGAGATTTAACGATACTCGCCAATCCAGCTCTGAAGCTCATGTCGAGGTAATTAACAAATTTTTGCTTGTGTACATCACTTATTAATTAACACGCCGACTAGTTTTGTACATAACCGTGTCTTCATCAGGGCAGTATAGCAACTGTTGTGTTCAAAACTGGTTGACCGGTTTGAGTCTGATGAAACATTATTAAATGAAATAAAATAATTTTGTGTATACCACTTTTTAATTAATATGCCAAATAGTTTTGGACACAACTGTGCATTTATCGGGGGATTGCAACATTGACCAGATTGACTTTCCAATGAAACAGTATTAAATGGAATATAATAAGTTTGCGTATGCCACTTTTAGTCAACACACCAACATGTTTCCGACATAATCATGCCCACATCAGGACAGTATAGCAACTGTGCATCCTAAACTAGTTGACCAGTTAAACTTTTTTTTTAAAAAAGAAAGACAAACATAATCTGACAAAATTTGAAAATCTCCTACTACCATCACAGTAAGCGGTAGACGTTGCTCGTGTCTTGATGGAGGACTTAGCCAGCCCAGTAATTGAACTCACAACGCTTGGGTGAGACCCAGATGTGATGCCAATTCGGCCACTGACCGGTCATCTCCGGTCATCATCCGGCCAACTCTCAGAGTAACAACCAGTATACCATGGATAGCTGTTTTGTAACCTCTCTTTCTTTCTCATAAATGTTAGATGTATTAGAAAGTGCGGTAATAACAGAGATCTCAGTGGCAGGACCAGATACAAATCTATCGTGTTCCATGGCTAATTAAAAGAAATATTCTTACATTTATTTCTGTAGTAGCCATTTAATTACCCCTTAGAATGCGGTACTCTTTTCTACGACCCGCATAGTATGATTTTAATTTAAATGATCCAATTGGGGGACTCCATTTTACTGGCCACATCTCTGAACCAATCATATCTAAAAGTAGTGCCCGATTTCAACAAATCAGTGAATTCCCTGCGCACATTTGTAGAACTTGAGTTTTAGCCGTGCGCTAAATACGGAGTCTTTTTATTGGGACTCGTATTCAAACTGAACGCATACCATGGGTTAAACCGTAGAAAAACGAAAAGCGAGTTAGCGTTTTCCCAAAAACAGTGACAGAAAATGGCAGCAAATACAATTTATAATTTCTATGATTTTAGGAGTTATCCAAAAATGGAATTGATGATTTGTTAAAGACAAACAAACACTTAGAAAATTATAAAGAATTGTACCCGGATGATAATGTCATCGTTGAAGAGAGCAATAAGATTCCTCGTGATACCAACGTAGCGGAAAACAATCTGCAGCAGCAGCAGCAGATTGACCAGCCCGACTCACGTGTGGGTATGCAGTTTAGTGGTACGTACATAATATATTATCTAAAGGGTCTTATGGTTTAATGATTGATATCGGTGTATCAATGTATAATTGCGTGTAAATATTATCTCTTATTATTATGTTATTTTTATTAAACCTTTGTATATATTTTGCATTTTTTTTTATAACTATTACATGTATAAAAATGAATTCTTTTTGATTAAAAAACCTTTGTAACTTTTTTCCACTTATTTATTTTCGACCGGACCGGTTTCACCCTATCACGGGCATCCTCAGCTCAAACTGGTACAATGAATACTAAATCTATGGTATATATAGCATGGATGTCGGGAGTGAGTTCCCTGCTTTTCTAATATTGCTTTTATTGTTTTAAATTTATTTTATTGCTGACGGTACTGTTTATTGTGTTTTTAAAAACTACTTTCGGGATGGTTTATTACCCTCTGGAAGACGGATTACATTGTGCTTATTTACTGAATCTATGGGTTTTTTTTTAAAATTATATAAAGTCATTCGTCAGCTTTTATTTGAACAGATGGTTCTTTCTAGTTTGGTTATTTCTCTGTAATTTCCGTCTTGTTTGCTAAGATGAACTTTTATAGCAGTTTTGTCCCCATGTCACATGAACTACGGGTAACCAGGTACAATTTATATTGGGTTTTTTAAAATATTTTATTATGTTACGATAGGTGCATATCAGGGTAATATCTTCTAGCTATGGGCAGTCAATTTCCCCAATTCTAGCTGAATTCTTTATGGACTTTATAGAAGAAACTATTCATAACTTAAAATCGTTAAAAGATGTCATGTTATACCGTAGATATGTAGATGATATCCTAGTTATATGGACAGGAACCCATAGACAACTAGACCTATTTCTTAAAGAAATAAACAACATAAATAAGTCAATTCAGTTTTCAATGGAGGTAGGAGGTGATAAAATTAATTTCCTGGACATTGGGATCCAAATCATAAATAAAAAACTAGAATTTTCAGTATACCAGGGGTGTTAGTTGAAGTTTGCCGGTTTTTTCAATAAAGAAAACTCTTAATTCTCAAGGTAATTTCAATTTTTTTTTATTCAAAGTATTGACCATCGGATTCTATACATTTTACCTATCTTTGAGGCAAATCATGGATACCATTCAAAAAAAAAAAATTCTCTTTCGAGGCAAACCATTAGACGAGCCATTTTTCGACTTTTTCAAAATTGGCGAAGCGCTGCTCTGCGAGTGAGTGTCCCATCGATGCGAAAAGGTGATAGTCGGACGGGGCAAGGTCTGGCGAGTACGGCGGGTGCGATAATATTTCCCAATTCAATGCTTTGAGAGTGTTCTTCACTACTTTAGCTGTATGAGGCGGTTTGGCGGTTTGGCGGTTTTTTCGATTTGTCTCTCGTTCATTTGGTGTGGTACCCATTTTCCATACTTTTGGATCTTTCCCATGGCTTTTAAACGTTGGCAAATTGCTCCTCGGGTCACATTAAGTGTTTGGGCCAATTGTTGTTGCGATTGGGTTGGGTCTTCATCCAATAACGCTTGCAATTCCTCGTCTTCGAACTTTTTCGTTGCACCAGGATGTTCATTGTCTGTTAAATCGAAATCTCCACTTTTAAATTGACGAAACCATGTCTCACATGTTCTAATCACTGAGCATGTTCACTATAAGTTTCTACCAGCAACCGAAGAGCTTCAACTGCTTTTTTCTTTTGATGAAATAAGAAAAGCAACGAATGCCGCAAATGCGATTTACTTGGAACGAAACTCGACATATTCACTGAGGTAACCAACTATCACACTATTATTTTGGCAGAATGTAACTTGTTTATTTTTGAAGGTTAATGTCCATAGAAAAATATGGCATAGATGCCAAATCATAGAAATGTATACATATCTCTAGCGACATCTTTGAGTAAAACCGGCAAACTTCAACTAACACCCCTAGTACAGGAAACCGACATATAGTGATAACATCATACACAACACATCAAGACATCACATATCGCATAAACTTTCGGTCTTTCATTCTCTCAGGTTTTTTAATCAAAAAGAATTCATTTTAATATGGAATTCCACCATGAATTGACAGTTTCAAAATTAGAAATATTACATGTATATTTTGTATGGAATGTGTGGGACTGCACTAACCTCCCCACATACCGGAATAAACATTTATTTATTAACTGTGTATTAAATATTCACCTCAACCTACCCTTAATGTTATCCATGTTGAAAATGTATGAGTTCATAATATTATATACATAATAATATATATGTATTGCATTAATCCAAAGTGATCTGCCAGGTAAGTATGTTTCTGTATCTGTTTGTACATAATAGGATAAACCCTAGCAAGTAATATTTATACAGCTCCCTTGAGGTGATTTTTCTCTCAAAAGTGGTGCTTTAGGAATTATCCAATTATTATTATTATACGATTTTGCACACGTGGGACCACGTGTGACAAAATATGTAAAACAAAAAAAAACGCTGCACATTGAATGATATGCAGTTGTTATTTTAGCCTTCTTTATTATTGATATTACATTTATTAGAAAAATTGTGGGGTATTTATTTCAATATAGTTTTGAATGATGAGTACTTTGAGCATGTGGATGAGTTTGTGTATTTGGGAAGTATGTTTACGAGAGATGGAAAGGTTGATAGAGATGATGAAAGAAGGGTAAGTGCAGGAAATTCCGTAAATGGAGGAGGACTGAACACGGTTGGCGCTAATAAGAAAATTGTCAAATGAAGCCAAGCTAGCAGTCCACAATGGAGTGCTGATACCAACGCTGATATATGGCAGTGAGGCACGGAACTGGAAAATTAAAATGAAAGGAAAACCAATTCTTTTACAAACTCATTTGCTTGATTTTTTAAAAGTTTCTATTGGTATGATTTTCTGTCTTTTCTTGCACACCTTGTTACGAATTTATTAGTGCATGTTAACATTTTTATGCCTGCCGCTATAGTTTTTAAGACCACAATCTATATATTATGGCTCCCGTGTTACGTTCACTAGATTATTATTATTACATTAAAATTTAACCTCTGATAAGAACTCTTGTCTTACTGGACAAAAACATATACATATATGTACTCGATACTGTAAATGTTATCTTTTATCTAAAATGTTCTTTTCCCGGATAAAAACAAGGTAGATAATACCAAAGAATTGACATCTTTAGATGTGTCCGAAAATAGACATTACAGTTTAATTCAATATTAAAAAATTTCATAACCACCATGGCACGCCGGTAAGAGCCTATGCTTCCAGCCCAGATGTTGGTGGTTATAAACATACCCAAGTACACAATTTATTTTTATTATTATCTATAAGTATATGTGTTAATATATAATATTTTCTCTATTAATATAATATTTATACTTCATCTATGAACTGAAGATACTGTCAGTATTGGTTTAGTAAGATACCAATGTTCAGAATTGACACTTGTAGTGGCTTAAGGCATGTTTAATGTTTAGTAACCAGATCTAATAGCCAAATACATACTTTGTTTCTTCTTTAAAAATATATTCTCACACTTACATACTAACACTTACTTATCGTCAAAGTTCGAAGTATCAAGTCAAGTATCGTCAAGTTCAGGCAACAGTCACTAATCTCAGAAACAAAGGTCAAATCAGATTTGTATGTGTTTTTAACCGCCCATCCTTTGGGTTATTATTCAAAAAGTAGGTAAAAAAAGATTTTTTTTTTTTTTACATTAGATTTCGCAATAACGATGCGTATGACTAGTGACGTAACTTGTATGGGAGAGATGAAAATACCCGAACACATCTGTTAGCTTCGACTGACCTCGAAAAATACTAAACGAGATGACTCAGGAACAAACTTGACGTATATGAATGTTTTGTGGGTTTCGGGTATAGCTTTTTTTGTACTTGAACATACGGGATACGGCTTGTTGCGTTGGGGCGATAATATAGCGGCCGTATCACGTACGTTCGTATGGGTAGGGGGGTTAAAGTAGAAGCGTACATTTTAAACACTGAATAGAGAATCCCTAGAAGTGTGGTTCATACCAATTTGAAAGAAAACTGGTCGCCAATTTTGACTCCTAGACTAATGAAATTGATTATCTGTTGAAATAAGAGTTACGATGTGTATGTGGGTGTGTGACTTATGTCTGAATAGGAACAATATTGTGTATGACTTTTCTAAATGTCACAGCTCGATATAGAGAGAATGAATGATATTCATGTGTTGTGATGTCTGTTTGTGGCAGGGCCGGGCAACCCGAAGCAGCAGGCGGTGGTGGAAGCGTTCCAGCACGCGTGGGCCGGCTACAAGAAGTTTGCCTGGGGCCATGACCACCTGCGGCCCCTTACTGGAGGCTACCACGATTGGTTCTCTCTGGGACTGACCTTAATCGATGGCCTCGACACTGCTTACATTATGGGGCTAACTGCAGGTAAAAACATTTCATTCTAACATTGATCGATTGATATCTTTGAAGGGCGAAACGGTTGTCACTTATAAAATAGTATAAACCAAGCAGAAAAAAATACAAAATAATTCATTTTTTTATGAAGTAAATTTACCAGATAATCATTTTGAATATTTGTCTGTCTTTGAACAGCAAAAATGGAATAATTTTCTCTTATATGAGTTGGTACAACTTATATCTGCTAAGTGCAAGTTCATCTGAGCTTCCAACAACTCGGAGGCTGTCTCATAACATATGTTACTGGGACAACAATGATTGTTACATTTCCATAGTCCACATTTTTCAAGAAAGGGCTGAAAATGAAAGAAGAATCGCATCTATTTTTATTTTTAAAAAATTCTTTTGCAGAGTATAAAGAAGCCAAAGAGTGGGTCGCTACGAAGCTTTCGTTTGATGTTAACAAAGACGTCAATTTGTTTGAAGTAACAATAAGAGTTCTCGGCGCTCTGCTGAGTAACTACCACCTCTCCGGGGATGAGATGTTCCTAGAAAAAGCAGTATGTATTTTATTTTTTGTATCTGAATCTTGAGTGTTTATAGCCTATTGAGTAATCATAAACTCTGAAATCAGCAACAAAACCTAACTTTATTTCCTCGCCCACGAATGCCGCAGCACATATTATGTTTTCGTGGTTTACATAGGCAAGGGATGGTTTTTGTGTGCAACTGGAAACGCTGATTCGGAGTTACCTAGTTGTAGTAATTACTCTGCGATATTAACTGGATAATTTCTAGAGAAAAAGAGATGTACTAGTATGAGTGGCAGTTCTTAATTTTTTATTTTTTATGTGAGTACACCATAATAGTTCCAGCTGCTCTCAACAGCATGGAGCCAGTGAGACAATGGCATCCCCAATTTGGGTATGTTTGTGAGGATGAGGTGAGGAGGGGAAAGAGATGAGAAAGAGGAAGCTCGGGAAGTATCTGGCTATTCAGATCTGGTCACCAAACATGGCTAAAGCCATTTCAAGCAAAGTTTAGATTTTCAATGGTGGTCTTTCACCTGGACGATACTGAAAGTATCTACCACTCTGTAACGTGTCGCAAATATACAATGTATTATTTTAAATGATTAAATTGTGAAATAACACAAATTAATGAAATAAAATTTAGTTGTGTCTGCTGGGTTTTTAACCCACGACCTCCGGATTTCTAACCAAGGATTGTGACCATTCAACCATGGAGGCTGTCGAAATTGCTGACAGTCTGATAGCCAACCTGAGATAACATAATTCTGTTTTCAGGATTACTGCTTTTAGGATGCAGCAAAGCATGCTTGATGCATTTATAGTGAAAGATGTTGGCAGATAATATATGCAAGATTTGTTTAGTGATCTGCCTCTAGCTTCTTTTAGCTGCCTCATAATACATTCCCTAAGTCGGGGGTTCAATAGAACTCTGCTTCTAGCTAGTTAAACTCTCGCAGTAACAAGTGTTTAAATAAATGTTTGTAATGTTTTCAGATAGATTTAGGCGAACGGCTACTGCCAGCGTTTGAGACTCCCTCGGGAATCCCCTACTCTGATGTGAACCTAGCAACCCGGCAGGCCCACTCCCCCAAGTGGTCGCCCGACAGTTCTACCTCTGAAGTAACCACCATACAGCTGGAGTTTCGTGACCTATCCAGATCATCAAACGATCCAAGATTTGAGGTACCTACGTATTCCATAGTTTTCTCTCAGTTATGGATGGTGATGGGTGTTTACTTTGATTAATATAATTATATTGATTCATATTGCTGGGCTCTTGACTTATCACATTTGTAATCCAGAATGCACCTATGGACTATCTGTGCCTATGAAATGCTTTGTGTGAAAAATATTCTGTCTCGTATGATGAGAGGCATGTGACTCTATCTTCAGAGCTTAAAAATTCATTGTTTGGCGGGGTGTTCCTTAGCATCACCATTTGTACACGTAATGTCTGAACTTTACGAAATTTGTCATGTCACTTATGGATAACAGAATATTTTGGTGGGCTCCTGATGAAAGAAGTGTACAATAATGCAATGATGCGATGTGGTCAGGTCATCTCCCACTAACTGTCGAAATAGATCTGTATCTAATACCCATTATATCCAATAGACAAAAACGACCAAGGGATTTTGAAAAATGGACGGCAAAGTCCGAAAATGATATTAAAATTTACAACGAACCGGCAAGTAAATTGTTGTCAACAATAAAACCTCCGGATGCCATAAGATGTCAAAAATCTAACTGTGTTCGCCAGATTCACAGAGTTGAACTAGATTCTCTCTACGACACTTGTCAAAACACTGAGAAACTCCGCCATACAAGCATTTAAAAATAAAGGACCCAAAAAAAAACTATTACATTGTTCCTAGATGGAATGATCAAGTCTCGACTTTGTATCGTTAGTCAAAGGATGCATTCCTCTGCTGGGCTCAAGCCGGAAAGCCTACGGAAGGCCGAATTGCAGATGATAGAAAAACAAGCAAGAAAATTTTCAAAATTGCTCTCCAAAATGCCGACACTCTGAAAACAAAGCACGAATGGATAGCATAGATACATCTATCCATAACAAAGACTTCAGAAAGTTCTGGCAAAAAACATAAACTGTGCTGAAATCCAAGAGCAAAGTTTCACTATGCGTCAACTCTTTAGAGACCTTTTTCTATTTAAGTGGGGATCAAGGAGATACTCCGAAACCATCTATAATGACATGCCCACCTGCGACCAATGATGACCTGGTCATGAATGCCACTCCTGAAATGATTGTAGGCGTGATTAAGCAAACCGCCGTGGGTAAAGCTCCAGGGTACGATGCCATAGGTATTGAGCATATAAGGTACACAGGCGATCAGCTCTATATTATCCTAGCCGCCTTATACTCCAGCCTCCTAAGACACATATGCCGATGTCCATGAGTCAAACTGTCATCATACCTTTAATGTTTGTTATATTTAATAAAACATTATGTTTGTTGGAGAGGTTATTTATTGATAGTCACAGGATGACATTCGAATAGGAAGTCCTCTTACGGAAATGACCACAGACAAAACATAGATATACATACGTAACATCTCCCCTTTTTTATAAAGAAATATTTATTTATACATACATAAATATTTTAACACTTTTTGCTTTTTTTTTTTAAATAAATGTATACATTTCAATGTTTTTACTTAGCTTTTACATGAATTACAATAAAAATAAATGACAAAACAGTTTTCCTTAAGACTGAAAACTTACAAATACATGGAATTACTTAACTAAACGGAAAATAATATATATATGTATATTGTATATATATATATATGTATATTGTATATATATATATATGTATATTGTATATATATATATATTTTTTTTTTTTTAAACTATGCTTTTATATCCATATACATAAACAAAATTATAATATAATATAAACATATTTTGTATGATTATTACTTTTCTTCATACATGTATCTGTCAAGAAACCTTACGACTCTTCCTGATCTGGTTGTTACTTGACTTGAGGTGGATGGAACCGCAAAACTAAAATTTGAAAAAATGTTTCATTATTATTCACAATCTCTGACGATTGATTGACTTTTTGACTTTTCTCTTGGCTGTCATAATAATTATTTCCATTTGACTTATTATATCTTAAGTGAATTCTATTTCGTCTATATGTATTTCCATTAGACGTTTTAATTATGTAAGATCTCGGACTTATATTCCACAAATATTTTACTATTGCTGGCTCCCAAGTACTATTTGGTTGTTTTTTAAAAACTACTTTATCCCCAATATTTAACGGTTTTAAATCCTGACTAGCTCTATCTGCATATTTTTTCATTTTATTTTGACGGTTTTCTATTTCTTTTTTGTATTCTTTAAATTTTACTACTTTTGGTTTTAACTGACTTTTTGTTGACGGTAAGTTGCAACGAAGTTGTCTTGACATTAATAATTGTGATAGAGAGGGTAAATTTTCTTTCGGTGTTGTACGATAATGTAATAATGCTAAATATGGATCTGTTTTATCTTCCTGACATTTCCTTAGTATATTTTTTACAATTTTTACCAAACTTTCTGCTTGTCCATTCAACTGAGGATGATATAGACTTGTCGTTTTATGATAAATATCTCATTCATACATAAATGACTTAAACGTAACTGAATTGAATGGTGGACCTCCATCACTGACTAATTCTATTGGTATTCCATGTCGACTGCAAATTGATTTTAAATTATCTACTACTTTATCTGCTGTATAATGTTTATTCACGTTAGCTATTTCTATATATTTTGAATAATAATCAACCACAACTAAATAATAAATATTATTAAATGTTAAAATATCAACACCTATACGTTCCCAAGGGTAATTTGATATCGGATGTGATATAAGTGACTCCGGTTGATTAGCTGGTTTAAATTTTAGACATGTCTGACATTGTTCAATCATATTTTTAATATCTACATTCATATTTGGCCAATATAGAAAATCTCTAACTAATTTCTTTGTTTTTATAATCCCTTGATGCCCTTCATGCATTTTCTTTAATATTTCTGGTATAATGACTTTTGGAATTATTAAAGAATGTCCTTTAAAAACTAAATCTTTGCACACATTTATTTCTGATTGCATATTCCAATATTGTTTTAGCAGAGAATACATTTTATTTTTGGATGTCGGCCACCCTGAAAAATAATAATTTTTTAAAATGTTTAAAGCTATATCCTCACCTCACTAGTTGCTTTTTTAATCTGTTCTTATTTGTGGGGTGTCACTGCCATATTGTTAACTATAGTGTTTACATGTAAATTAATATCATTCTCAAACTATAAGCTGTCACTTTTGCATTTGAGTTTTATAACAATGACATTGGCAATTTTAATTTATTAAAATTATCTAGTGAAATTATATTCGCCATTGCCCCTGTTTCAATTAGAGCATTAAATTTATTATTGTTAATTTTTAATTCAATTTGCCAATTTAGATTGTGCGAATTATTGATATTTTGAACATCAATATGACTAATAAATAATTAATATTTATTTTTGACATGTGACAATCATTATTTTGTTTATCTTTTGAATGACTTCTCTGTGACGAATGAATTCTCTGTGGTGATTGACTTCTTTGCGACAATTTCCTTGACATCTCCTCTCCGAGTTCAAATGGATTATGACTTTGTTTTTGATAGATTTCTCCATTTATCCTTTTGGCTGTTAATATTGTTTATGTCGATATCATTTTTTATTTCTTGTTGCAGTTCCATTATAGCTTCTTGTGACAATACCATATTTTGAGCAATACTCAAAGCTTTTTCTGTATCTAGTTTGTTTTTTGAAGAAGATTTTCTCTGATTCTATAATGTTTATTGTGCATGTTTATTATAAATATGTCTTTCAAAATATCATCTTTTAAAATATTAAATTCACATGTTCCAATTCTTGTTTTCAATGACGTTAAAAAATCTTGAAAAGATTAATTTTCTTTTTGTTTAGTTGAAGAAAAATTATATCTTTCCATTGTTATATTTTTCTTCGGCATAAAATAAGCATCAAATTTTTTGAAAACCGTTTCATATTTTGTAGATTTTTTGTCCATTTCTTCCCAGGTATTAAAAATTTCTATAGCATTTTCGCCCATCGTAAATAAAAGTAAGGCCACTTTTTTAGAGTCTGGTGCAACATCTTGGTTGGTTGCTTGAAGAAATAATTCAAATCTTGCTATACACTTTGTCCAGTTATTTGCCATATTACCTGACATGATCATTGGCTGACATGCGTTAATATTCGCCATTTTTATTTTATTTTAATCCGTTTTTATTATGGTAATCTTGAATTGTTTTGCACTGAATTTTAATTGAATTGACACCTCTAATTTTATTATTTGTTTAACCCCACATCTGACACCATTTAATGTTTGTTATATTTAATAAAACATGTTTGTTGGAGAGGTTATTTATTGATAGTCACAGGATGACATTCGAATAGGAAGTCCTCTTACGGAAATGACCACAGATAAAACATAGATATGCATACGTAACAATACCAATCTTGAAATCCAATCAACTGGATGCATCGATATTGGGAAATTACCGATCGATCTCTTTGACGACAATGATTCAAGGCTATTTGAATAAATTCTATTCACGCTCATAAAAGATAAACTTTCTAACCTGGATAACCAATTCGGCTTCAAGAGCGCTTCATCAACTGATATGACCATTTATGGAGTCAAACAAAAAATAGCCTACTACAAAAAAGAAAACAACCGTTTATGGGTGTTTTCTAGATCTTAGCAAGGCTTTCAATCATGGGTCACACCACTTATTATGGGAAAAACTCATAAAACGTGATGTCCCAGCAGCAGCAGTCAATATGCTGGCTACTTGGTATGGGCAACAGAAAAATCTTCTAAACCCATATTCCTTAAAAGTGAAGTCAGGCAAGGGGGTATAGTATGTATTCCACTCTATTTAATATGTACATTAATGACTTCCTAGAAGAGAGGAACGACTCGTAGATTGGTTGTCATATCTGCAGATAAAGGAATAATAACATCAACTACGCGGATGACATGGTGCTGCTCGCACCATCGATTAATGCGATGAGACGACTTGTGCGAATATGTGAAATGTGAAGAGTACACAAACTTACGCAACTTGCTGTACAACTCCAAAAAATCAGTTATCGTTTATTTAAACCCAAGAAGGAGTCACTAAATATCCCACCAATCTGGCTAGAAGGAAATATACTGCTTGTGGCCTCGCAGGTCAAATACCTGGGACATATCCTTACAGAAGACATGAATGATATGGAAGATGTGGAACGACAAAGAAGAGCCATTAATATAGGCGGTTCTATGTTATTAACTATTATGTTTTTCATTTTATTTCTTTTATTTTGATGTAATTATCATTTTGTAATTATTTTTATTTCTATTATTATTTTTATTTTTACTTTTATTTTAATTTAAATATTTTTTTTTCTCATATATTTTAATATTATTATTTAACCTTTTTTATTATATTCATTTCTCTATTTATATTTGTATATATTTCACGTAATATGGCAGACCGGGTTTGCACTATCCACCCATTCCTGCTGGATTAAAAACTTCAATTAAAAAAATTATTATTGGATGCACATAACATTTTTTTGCTTTATTTTTCACAATTATTTGATGTTTGTGCATTTGCAAATCTAACGAAAAGTTTTTCAAGTGAACTGAGATTTTATTGATTTAATTTTTTTCTCTTTTTCATCTCTAATTGAACTCCCATTGAGATTGCCGACGAAATGCCACTGATTAATAGCATAAGATTGGGTTGGAGCGTCTGCATTATGTATCTAGTGTGAAAGTTTCTACATTGAAAAGGGAAGATCATGCTATGTACATATTTATGTATTTACTAATTGTCTAACTTAAGTATTTCCTTTTCAGAAAGCTGCTGCCAAAGTATCAGAACACGTTCACTCACTGGGCAAAACTCACGGCCTGGTTCCCATTTTTATAAGTCCGAATTCCGGACAATTTTTGACATATTCCACGATTACACTCGGAGCAAGAGGAGATAGTTATTATGAATATTTACTCAAACAATGGCTGCAGACTGGGAAAACTATTGATTAGTATGTATTTTATCAGCGTTATTATCTTCTGATTATATATTCTGTGTAACAAACATCATCCATGACATGACATTTTATTGCAATTCATTTTTTTAACATTTAAGTAATTAATGGGCGATATTATTAATTAGTTATGAAAATCAACAGTGGAAGTACGCATTAAGATATACATATTAACTTTAATTTAATTATTTAGATATCTAGTATATTTTATTACAAATGATGAGGTTACATATGTCCATACAATATCTTATTTATTTTGTCTGGGGTGAGAATGGTCCTTAACTTATGAATGTATGTGCGACTAATAATAATAAAAAGAAAGAAAGAGTGTGGAGAGATGATGTGAAGAAGTATATAGAAGTTATGAAATCAAGAATTGTAATTGACTATGAATAAAAGTTTAAAGAAAAAATAAGTATAGTTTTAAAGTAATTTATATCATGCTAAGAAAATTCAACAAATTATACCATACTTTTCAGATACCTAACATAATTTTCTCAAAATGTTCAATTCAACTTATATTATTTTTATTAATTGAGAATTTGTGGGTCTATGAATATAACACATTATTTTTTATTGTTATTTTTTTTTAGAACATACTAGCATACTAGTCACAAAATTTTGTTTTATATCTTATTTTCCCTGAATGATAGATTTAATAATTTTTTTAAAAATCAATAGTAAATGCGTCATTTTTGCTGATTGATATGAACAAAACAAGAGCATTTATCACTGATTGAATAATGTTAAGTCCGCTGAGCGTAGTCATTTAAAAAATATTAAGTATTTTCTTATCCTATATACATGTAACATAGATGTGTTGTGCGTTTGTAATTTTTTTTTATTTATTTAGACTCCTAGCCCCAATCCTGTAGATTGTTGGCTACACTATAGCTACATCCACTGAGTATATATATCTATGGATTTTTAGGTTTCCACAATGCGAGCGCGTAGAGATTACTCTGCAAGCGAATGTATTCAATAGTAATTTTTATTTATCTTTATGTCACTTGAGTACTTACATGAGAATACAGTGAAACACCCTTGTAATTTTTTTAATCTCACCCTTTTTTAATGGACCGAAAAAACACTCTTTTGTAGGAAAAACTTATAATATGTGGTTTCAACATGAAAGACCCCTTTTAATTTTTATTTCCTAAAAACCTAAAAAATAAATCTCTTAATCATGAAAACTATATGAATAATAAATAAAGATTGTGGGAACCTTATAAGTGGGTGTCACTGTATGTATATTTATATATACCCCAAATGAATGTAATTATTTTAAAAATTTTTCTGTGTATGGATCTGCAATGGAAATGGTAATTTTTTTATTTCCAGTCTTCGCGATGATTACATGTTGGCCATTGAGGGAGTACAAGAATTACTAGTCAGAAAAACAGTTCCAAATAATTATGTCTTTTTGGGTGAGCTTATATCGAGTGGCAAAACCCAAAAGGAATTGAAACCAAAAATGGATCACCTGACGTGTTACCTGCCCGGAACATTAGCATTAGGAGTCAAGAATGGCATGCCGGACTGGCATCTCAAGCTGGCCGAGGATCTCATGTTTACTTGCTACAAGACTTACGCCATCCATCCCACCTTCCTGGCGCCTGAAATAACTTACTTTAATTTACAGGTTTGTTAATAAAATAATTTGCTATTGTTGTAGTCTATTGATTTTCAGGATCTTTGGGTTTACGGCCGCCTCTGTAGGGTAATGGTTTATTCATTCGACTCTGAATAGGGAGCGTGCGGGTTCGATTCCCATTGCAGGGTGATACGGATTTCCATTTCATATATGGGCACTGCCAGTCTGGGCAATGAGGTATTTGATTATCTGACATACCTTTCAGAGTTGGATTTGCAACTGTTGTAATCATTTAATACGAGGTGTGATCCAAAAATAAGGTGAAGAATTTTATTACGAACAAAGTAATAAGCTATATCGAATTTGCATTAACTTCCTTCAAAGTACTCTCCTTGGCTAGTGATGCACTTATCCAAATGTTGATCCCATGATTGGAAGCATTTCTGGAAGATTCCTTTCGGAAGGGCCTTTAGCTGCTCCGTTGTGGCCCTCTCAATGTCGGGAATGACGTCAAAATGTTTTCCTTTTAGTAGGGTTTTTAATTTTGGGAAGAGCCAGAAGTCGCATGGTGCTAAATCCGGAGAGTAAGGCGGATGCGGACCGACTGGAACCTTTTTTTTGGTAAAAAAACTAGCGATTTCAGGCAAAAACTCCCGGATCAGAAGCGAGGTGTGGCACGTCGTATTGTCGTGATAAAGGAGGAAACCATTGGCCTATTTTTCTGTTTTTTTTTTTCCGTACATCGTTTTACAAATGTTGCAGTAAGCCCTTGTAATATTCAGAGTTTACAGTCGTTCCCCTTGGAAGGACTTTGAATTATTTAACTATGCCCTCACTATAAAAAAAAACAATGAGCATGACCTTGACATTCGACTTTTACTGACGTGCCTTCTTAGGGCAAGGAGAGCCACTCGTTTTACATTGGGATCTCTGAATTTTCATCTCAGTGTCATATCCATATACCTAACTTTCATCTCCAGTTATAAGTCCAGAAAGCAGATCCGGCCATGAAGTCCGGATCTGCTTTCAAACAATCCTTCAATTCCGTGCAAACTGACACGAATTTCCTTCTGTTAGTCAGTCAAAAGTGTGGGAACAAATTTTGCACTTGTCTCATTTGCAAATTATCAGTTAAAATGCTTTGTACAGTCCCAGCCATTGCTCGTCTTCAACTGACTCATTTCCACTTTTAAATCGCTCATCCCACTTGTAAACAGTTTTCAGAGTCACCACAATATCACCATACACTGTGTGTCAGACATGTTCGCCTCTCCCGCAATGTTTTTGATGCGGCCATTTTCTATATATAATTATTGTATTGCACTTGCCTAAACTATGTTTATTTGTAAGGGAGTTGGGTCATGGAAAATAAATGTTATATTGCTGTCCGCAAATGACCCGACTCCCTCCCTTTGTTGAATATATATTTCACGGTCTGTGAGAAATGTGTTCTCACTGACCGCTTGTGAATGTGAATGACTAAATAAAGACGTCAGAGCTGGACTGCGGTGTGAGAGAGAGACGAGAGTTCTGGTTCTTCGAGCTCTACTCATAATTCTGCATAAATTGGGTTTTTTTGCAGAATTACATTTGTGCATGTTGCAATCGTAAAAAAGTCGTTAATGAGGTCTTGTCATAAGTGTCTTTCCCCCCTTTGCAAGGGATCGACCCGGGTTGTGCTTTCTCCCCTCCCAGCCCTCTTCGCAGATCGGCATCAGCTGCCTCCTACAATTCCCCTGTGTGCCATTATGTCTGGTACATACTGATTTTAACATTTAAACAAAACTGAATGTTAACACGTTTTTTGAAATCCGTGGTGCGCGACAGACACGGAAAACATGACCTCACTCTTCCGGCTCTGGAAGCCGACTTTTTGAACAAGTTGTGACAAGTCACAACTTGTTCAAACTTGACACTGATTATCTCAAAAGATCAGGCTGTCAGGCTTATTACTTAAAATGGATCTAGCGCCAGCAGTTGCTGCAAAAAAATTCATTCATCATATTTTTTTATCACACTTCGTATGTAACATGCTACAAAAAAAAATTCCATTTTTGTAAAAACAATTTAAAAAATGTTTTTTTATAGAATGCAATTTTGAGAACAGATTATCCCAAAAACACTTATAATAATACCTTTTGGGTTAGCACATGTTGATCTATTCAATGCTTATCACATAACTAATAATAATAATAATTGGATGATTTGTATAGCGCCGTTTTTGTGAAAAATCACCTCAAGAGCGCTGTACAAATATTACTTCCTATTCTTTGTCTAATTATGTACAGATACAGAAAAACATACTTACCTGGCAGGTCGCTTCAGATGAACACAGTTTTATTAGAAAATTTAAGTATAGAGATGATAGTTTTACAGTTGCTATTTTATCCTCCTTTTCTATTGATGTTACATTTATTAGAAGATTGGTGGCACAAGAAGAGTTGGTATTTATTGAAATATTTATAATTTTTAGGACTGGAAAATACTTATAAAATTAAACTGCATCTACAAATACATCTGCTATTCTATATATGTACATGCACCAGTTATTACAACATTTATTTATTAATACATTTGTATTTCCTCAGAATGAAGTTGCCACTGATATGTATGTCAAAAGTAACGATGCCCACAACCTCTTGAGGCCGGAGTACTTGGAGAGTTTGTGGTATTTATATCAGTTGACCGGAAATACAACTTACCAAACATGGGGCTGGCAAATATTTCAGGTGACTCTTATTACTAACTTTTTTTACAGTTACTCCACACAGGAGGCCCTGAGGGAAATGATTTCCCTCAAGGCCTATATCATCTTCGGGGATGCTGTGTGGAGGGTCTTTTACAGGACAAGGAGTGAACTTGGGCCTTAAAGAGACCCATGTTGTAGGATGAAGGAAACACAGAGGCTGGCAGATCATTCCACAGCCGAGCTGTTGAACACAAGAACGAGTCGTAGAAGCGTCCTATTCTCATGTGACAAATGTCAACAGTGTGCAGATGTTGGGCGCGCGTTTGGCGTGTTTCCCAACTATGCACCTGTGCCGAAGGGATCAATGACGCTAGTTCCTCAGAGAATCTTCTATTAAAATACCGCTAGAACAAGGACAGCATTCCCACCTGATATCTGTACTCCAAAGATTGCCATCCGTTTGTTAAGATAGGTGAATCAAACGGACCGCTCTTTTCTGCACAGAGTCAAGGGCTTTTTTAAGGTATTTTGGGGCTCCCTACCAGAGGTGGCTGCCAAATTCTACAGTGGGGCGCACTTGCGATTTGTACTATTAACGTTTTTTAATTATTCATCATTTTTATTGAGATTTAAAAACCTCATTTTAATATTTAATCATTGTAGAAAATAATGTTAACATAACCTAAATGAAACATGAAAACGGACTCGAACCCAGGACCTCTGCCTATCCGGGGGAACCGCTTAACCATTAATAATTAAAAAATTGAATATATTCTTTAGACTTTTATAAAAAGTCAATAGATGCCTCATATAAATAAAAAAAAATCAGATATTAATCCGAGACGCTGTCTAGGTTGCAATTGTGTTCGTTAAGAACTTTGTAATCATTATAAAGATAGTTGCCAATAATATGGGATTAAAAATGGAGAATAATATTGACAGATCTTGAATTTGAGATAGGTGGTTAGGATGCGACTGAAATCTTTTTAATTTCTGTTGTTTTTTCAGTTTCGTGGTTCATTTGGAATGTGTTAATATTATCTTCTTCAATGATTAAATATTACAATGAGGTTTACAAACTTCAATAAGTTATAAAAATAAATTGAAAATTCTTATGTTTACATTGGATTTACTTTTCATCTTATAAAAGCGAACTACATTGTTAATGTGGATATCCAAAAAAAGATCCACGAGGTTTTGCATTTTGTAAATTCAGATGTATTTTTTTCAATATTAGTTGAAACTTCACTAAAATCTTCATTTTATCATTCTAGCAACTGAGAGCGTTAAATCTGAAATTATATATATTTTTTAAATATGCAATATGGTGGTTTATTTACTTTGTTTTTAATATTTATCTTATTTCAGGCTTTTGAAAAGTACACCAGAGTTCAGAATGGATATACCTCCATCGGAAGTGTCAAAAGTATTGAGAACACGAGACCCCGAGATATGATGGAATCTTTCTTTCTGGGAGAGACCCTCAAATATTGTTATTTGTTGTTTGGTGATGACAAGTTTACATTGGACTTAGACAAATTTGTAATCAACTCTGAAGCACATCCACTACCGATCAGAACCACGTAATTTAAAGAGAAGGTTGTACACAACATGTCATGCAAACTATTATTTATTATTAAATATATTGTTTACCACATTTTTC
This sequence comes from Halesus radiatus, assembly GCA_022606495.2. Lineage (NCBI taxonomy): Eukaryota > Metazoa > Arthropoda > Insecta > Trichoptera > Limnephilidae > Halesus > Halesus radiatus. The sequence continues at coordinate 259,300 of JAHDVE020003216.1, forward strand.
TTTTAATTTAATAAAACAAATCCTTTGATGTTTTTTCTACCTAGATGCTTATTTTTATGTAACATCTCACAGGAGCTACCCTAGCTTTATGCAGTATCTTGTCATGTACAAGACAAACAAACTACATTGTATATTCCAATCTGATTGGGCATTATTGTAAAGCAGGTTAAAGAAGGGGCTGAATGTGGGCGTTCAACAAACTTTCATTTTACGGACTGGCCGCATCCTTATATATGTGCATTGACATTTTTTTGAGAGAGATATCAAAATACCTGAAAAAAGAAACACTGCTCTGTGCAGAAACAGGCGGTTTGTTTGATAGATTCCTTTATCTTAACAAACGGATTGCAGTCCCTGGCACACGGGACGTCAGGTTGAAATTTTGTCCCTGTTTTCCTGGTATTTCAATGGAAGGTGCTCTGAGAAACTCGTGTCATTGATTATATCGATGGTGCACAGCTGGAAAATGTGCCTAAGAGTTTACATTTGATACACGAGAATGGGTCACTTCTACAACTTGTTTTTGTGCACAAGAGCTCGGTTATGTGTTACCTCTCTCCTACAACATGGGTATCTTCAATACCTTCATCCTATCCTTAAAAATATCTTCCATACAGCATCACTAAAGATGACATAGGACCCGAAGGAAACTATTTCCCTCGGGGACTTTTGTGTGGAGTTAATATAAAAATGTCTGGCATTTAGACATTAGACTACCATACTCACTTATCTCTTCTCGCATGCTGCATCACAGGATATTTCTCGTTGAAAGTCTGTCTTTGATTTTCAGCTCTTTGGAGAATTGATGAGTTGGAGCATCCATCTACAAGTTACTTTTTATCTTTCAAGATGTAGGTAAAACATAATTTATCTTTTTTCACCAACACATCAAATTGCAATATCTCTTGACAGCATAATATATTTGTTTTTGAGTTTATCGATGCCTGAATATCACAAGGCTTCTGGTGAATATGTATGTGCTCACACAATACCGATAAAATATTGATTGTTGAGAAATAGGACCTTTGATTTTAATGGTCATAATGAAAAGTGTATCCAAATGAACATATTTTCATTATAGCTATTAAATAAAGTAATTTAATAATTATTTTTTAGAATTATTAATTTATAAAATAATACCTATAGTTATAAAAGGAAAACATAAAGTTGGTTTTGGAGGAACTGATGGGACATGCGTAACACTCAATTGTATACATATAAGTAATTTCATGCCACATCCATCTTCATGGTTGACTTTATCATTTTTGCTTTTAGCATTTTTGGCTTTGTCACCCTTGCCTTCATCATATTCCGCTTTATCACCCCTGCCTTCAGCAATTTTGGCTTTTTTGTCCTGCGCCTTATCACTCTTGCCTTTTTCGTCCTGCACCTTATCACTTTTGCCTTCACCATCCTTGGCTTTATCGTCCTGCTTCTTAACACTTTTGGCTTCATCATCCTGCACGTTATAACTCTTTCTTTCACTATCCTCCGCTCTTATCACTCTCGGTTTTATCACCCTTGTTTTCACCATCCTTGGCTCTATCACCCTTGACCTTATCGTCCCGCACCTTATCATTCTTGTCAACATCCTTGACCTTATCGTCCTAGGCTAATAACCCTTGGCTTTATCGTTTTGCTCATTTTCATCCTCAGACTTAACATCCGTCCCCAAGAATGTTAAAAAAAAAAAAGTTTAGCAAAGTTTTTACCTACCTAAAATAAGTGTGGGTCTCGGAATCAAAAGTAACATTATTTATATTTTAAGGTATAAAAAAATATTATTATGAAATATGTTAAATAATTACTGTGCTACCAGGTGAACTTTTCTATTTGGCATTACCCACAAAAAGGAAAGAGACATTTGTAGATCTTTCCCAGCTATTGGCGGAGAATATTGTCTTCGGTAAGATAATAAATACCGATCCTAGCTGTTTCGCCTTCGAAGGGATTGTAAAACATTTTGAGAGTTGCCTTCAGAAACATGTTCAATAATCCCGGTCTCAACGGCTCAATACACGACCCATTTTCAGTAATACTTAAATTTGCAATAAAATTAATTAGTTAATCACAAAAGAAATGGTGATTTTGATGTGCCAGCTGTTATTTGTTGAATAATAGTAAATCTGTTTGTCATCAATTATGCTCCGACAGATCTGCGTCACTAGAAACACGACCAAGTATAAATTAAAGGTAATTTTTCGTTTTATATTTGCTTAAAAAGGATACTTATAATGATTCTACGATTTCTTACAAATTTTTTCAACCAGTTGCCTTTGTTTTAAAATAAAATTTATCTAATAAACCGTGCGGGTAAAAATCAATTATTAAGAAACCTAAAAATGAACAATGCTATTAAGATGGCCTCCGTAGCGATTTCAATTAGAAAGAGTCATAGAAGTGACTTGTTAGGTTCCCCGAGGGAAATTATTTCCCTCACAGTCTCCTGTGTGGAGTTAATATTAAAAAGTTATTTGGGATCACCGAACTCACTCATCTCTTCTCACAAGCTGTGTGATGCATTAGAGGACATGTCCCATTGAAAGCCTGTCTTTGATTTTCAGTTGCGTTGGAGCATCCAGCCACAATCTAATCACATGAAGTCAAATATATACATGCGAGTGTCCAATGACGTCCCTGCTCCTGTGCAAGTGCCTCATTTTTTGAGATGTAGGAAAAATGTGATTTTTCTTTTACCACCAATATTTCAAATTGCAATAACTCTCGACAACATAATCTACGTTTTTGGTTTACTGATGCCTGAAAAGAGACATTTTTTGTAACTGTTAAATTTCCAATAAGTAAATTCGGAATTTATGGCCGTTATCGGCCACAAACGTCGAAGTCCCACCAGCTTAAATACGAAGTTGCATATAGTCAAAACCATCTAGATCACAAGGCCGGGACACTGCAAAAAATCGGCCTCTTAACTAGTATGTGATTTTTCTAAATTTTCATTTTATTTTTTGTTTTTTAAAACATTGAAAAAAGTTTTAATTGAAGCAAAAAAAAAAAATCTTTTGGAGGTTCTGATACAAGTTTAGAGGCGGATTTGATTCAGTGTCCCGGTCTTGTGATGTAGGTGCTTTTGATATAATCCAATGTCTAATTTAAAAAAATAGTGGAGAAATAGGAGTTTATGTTTTAAGTTATAATAAGGAACTCTAGTCAATGTCTTTTTTTTTTATCAATATCTTAACCTTCTAACTTAAGTACCAGTTTAAAAAAATAATAATTAAAGTTCGTTTATATAGGTAAATTTAATCTTAAAGTTAGATTTTTTAAAGCCCATCAAAATGGCCAGAATCCGAGCGGTGACCGCATGGCATCAGATAAATGCCAGTCACACAGAATGAATGGCGCGAACAACCATGTGACATCGTTCCATTGGTACCAACGAAACGGGGTGTTTTGATGAGATGGTTTTTTAGTCACTTTTAAATAACGACTTATAAATCTATGTATAATGAAACTTATATATTCAGAATATTTATTTTCTATATCAGAGATTCCCAACTTGATATCGTGGCGATATCGTGGGAGAGATCCAAAAGGGCGGTGGTTGTCTCAAGGGCAAATGAGGGCGGTGAAGGACTGAAATGGGGGGCGAGGGCAACACAAATATTTTATTTATTTTAATAACTTTAACCTGATTGCAATATTTAGCAATTTTATTTTTGGCAAGATGCGACTGATACCTTTTTATTTTCTGTGTTTTTTTCGGTTTCGTATTTCATTTAGGATTTGTTAATATTATCTTCTTCTATGATTAAAAATATGTTTAATAAATATTAATTTGTCATAGATACATACTTTGAAAGAATCATGTAACAAAATGAACTGTTAAATCATAGATGGAATGATAGTTTTTTTGGTCATTTTCTTTACGGTTTACCAGGTTGCTCGAGACCTGTTTGCCAGGTGAACAATAATGTACTACATAATATGTAAAATATGCAAAAAAATATTTATCAAGCGCAAAAAGCTATCATAATGGAGAACAGGGGTGACGAAAAGATCGTGTCGGGGTATAGTCGACCACGGAAATGAGAGTGATCATCTCTCAGTCACAGTGTATATATATATATATATACATATTTAGATTTCATCATATTGTCGCGTAAGAAGAAACGAGGGCGGGAGGGGTGCTGATGAAAAGTATAGTCCAAAAGTGGGCAGTGAGACAAATAAGGTTGGGAACCTCTGATCTATATGAATATATAGTTTTTAAGCCGCAGTATTTTTCACTGGATTTCCTTATTATTATTTGTTTTTGCGCGTTCTTGTCGCAAAAACAGGTAAAAGATTTTTTTATTAAAAAAAGGGTTCTGTTATTGCAACAAGAATCTGGATTCTAGGTATAATGAAAATTAGGTCTAAATTAAAATATTTTCAAGTCATTTTATAATTATTTTTTATTAGAATAATTAATTTTATAAAAAAATATAAAAAAAGGAAAATATATTTATTTTTCAATTAAATTGAAACCTTCCCACAATTTAATTCGAAATATAGCTGCATTAAATTATAATCTATGAGTTAAAATGATACCATTTGAGACAGAGATATATTATGGCACTTAAGTTTTTCTGTCCACATCCTCAGAAGGTGCGATGGTGGGTCCAGACTCATATAATGCGTAACGTAATGAATCATGCAAAATGACACACTTGCCAAACAAACATACAACCCGTTACTTTTAGTGTCCAAATGAGCGCCTTCGTTTTTGCATTAAAAAACTATCGTCGCCATGAGCATTACATGTAAGGATTGGAGCACCGTCCGTACAACAAATTCACGTTACATTACGTGATGTATTACGTTACACACCTGGCATAAGATGAACGTTGCAAACCTATATTCTTTCTATGTATTTACACAATTTGCTTTTCTTCACATGATTACCACGTATGAAGAAAAAAATTCCAACTGCCCTGAGTATGTGTTGGGACTCTTGTGGAATATTGGAGATTATTACGAGTTGAAAGGAAAATGGGAAGGGGAAGGAGAAGGGTAGGATAGAAGAAGGTTGGAAGAACCGAGCTTTAAGTTTAAGTACATAATATCATCTTTTCTTAAATTACTTTTGAGATTTCTTGAAAACCATATTTTATCAAGTTGGTTGTGGTGGAATGTATAATTTCAACTGATGACACATTCGCAACACTCAACTGTATACATAAGGCATTTCATGCCGCACCCTTCTTCTTGGTCAATTTTGCTAGTATCCTGTGTTCCTCCTTTTGTGGACTGGATAGCAGTTTCAACATTCTGAGGGGGAATGGCATCTGTTGTGTCCTGAGCCGTATCGTCCTGGATAGTATCATGGTTGGCTTTACCATCTTTGCCTTTTGCACCTTTCCCTTTCTCTCCTTTGCCACCCTTGCCTTTAGCACCAGTGCCTTCATCATCCTTGGGTTTATCAGCCCGGCCTTCACCAACTTTGCCTTTATCGTCCTGAGGCTTGTCACTCTTGCTTTCACCATCCTTGCCCCTATCACCCTTAGCTTTATCGTCCTGAGCCTTCTCATCCTCGGGCTTAACATCCTTTCGACCCTGAGAAAGTAAAAAAAAAAACATTAGCAAATGTACCTAACCTACCCACAATCTGAGTGAGTAGTACTAAAAACCTATAGATTAGAGAGGTGGGTAAAATAATGGAATCATTTTTTTCATAACGATTTCCAAAAAGAAACCATTTAAAAAAACGTGTAACTATGTTAACAATGCACCTATGTGAAATGATTCCAATTGAGGACAAATCATTTGAGAATTGCACGCAAAACGTTAACACCAGTTCCCCGCATTATTATACTAAACTGCTACACCCGTCCGCAATGTGAAAATCAATCGCAAGCCGTTGAAAAGAAACACTTCCAGCACAACAGAAAACAAAAAACTGCTACAAAAATTTAAACACTCTTCAAAGCTCTGCCCGAAAAATCTTTGCTGACTGTTACGATGAAATGCTTTCAGCACAATGTCTTATGTGACTGTTACAAAAAACTGAAACACCCGTCTGCAACACTATGCGTAAAACTCATTCATAACCTGTTGCGACGAGACGCCTTCTGTGCAACGTTTACGCTGCAACCGTTCCTTAAAGCCGAAACGGAATAAAGTAGCAGTTTAAAAGGAACGCACTCGGGGCCTATTTCATAGAAAATTTTGTTTTGGATTTAAGGATAAAATACCCAACCAAACTGAATGGTGAACATATTTGTATCTCGGTAAGATATTATGAATATAATGTTGCCTTAAGGGTCCAGTATAAGACCGCGTATTCACCGCCGTTCGGAATTTTAGGCTTCAAACTCAAAACCACGGACCACCACGATCCGGCAGCAAGATTGGGGAAATGTGGATAATGAAGACCACGCCGGATTAAAAAAAATGTTCAGCGTATTGATGCAATACGAAACAAAAAACATTTGCTCTATATTTTTTTCGTCTATTCGCTGTATAACAATAAATTAATAGAAGCTTAACAGACTTAACTTAGCAGTCGGAAAAGGGAGGATTTTTTTGCCGCTTACTGCAAAGTAAAGCAAGTCGATCTGTTGGTATAGGTTAGGGTAAATGATGAGAATATGTTTTTTTTTTAATTTGTATATAATATATTAATAATTGACAGTACCCATACAAAGTGCTTCCCTTTCACAAAATATTTTTTTTTGTTACTATTTACGTATTTATTTCTTCACAGCATAATCTTTTATTTTTGCTTCGGAAATATTATAGAAATGGATAACGTGGACCACCTGCTCAGAAATACTTATAAGCACAGTTTTTGACATAGGGAATTATTTTCATGGTTTTTGAATCAAGGAATCGGATTTTCGATTATCCACTTGTGGATTCAAGATGGTTGAAATAAATTAGATGCTTTTTTATATGGCTGTTCTTTCAATGGCTTTGGTTTTTATTAATGGTTAAAGAATCCGACTATTACATTTAACTTAGGAACCAAGATGGCGGATGTGAATTAGATCCCGTTTATTAAACGGGAATAAGAATTATTTCTCTTTTGATAGTTTTTGGGATTTCGGAACGCCCTTCAATATTGTATACTAAACAGCAGTAAAAATATAACATAGGTAGATAACAATGATTTACAACCCACTCCAGACGCAAACAATATGCTTGAATACAATTCACCAGTAGTTCAGTCAATGAAGGCAATAAGAAAAACTGAAATTTTGCAGGTGAATAATACCTATAACAGAGAGTATTTTCACAAAAGTCTCCTATCTTCCCCTCGCCCCTGCCACAAGCAAAGTAGACCAAATATGCTATAATTTGAAATCAAATACGTTTCTAAGGACTTAATAGTGTCCGAGATACAGCGGTTCTAAATTATGCAAATTTTTTGTAAGTTGTCATTCTTCGCTATTTTTTAGTATTTTGGTCAATTTTGACAGTGAAGGAGTAATTTTTCGGTAAAGGTTAATCTATACTTTTTAAAGTAGGCTAAAGATGGTACAATTTGAAAACAAATTGGTCTCCAAGGACCTAATATCGTCCGAAATACAGCTGTTCTAAATGAAGAAAAACATCCTATGTTATCATACTTCGCCATTTTTTTAGTGCATTTGATTTCAGTGTACCTCCAAACACTTTAATTCCGATTTTGAACCAAATCGGTAGAGAACTCAAAATTCAAAATGACCATCGAAATTACTCAGGTTGACATTAAATTTGACATCAGCACCCCCCTAACATGACTTACGCCGCTTTCTAACCAAATCGGTGTGAATATCTAGAAATTCAAGATAGCCGCTAAAACTATGGATTTTGATAGGCACAGATCGGCATACTTATATATGCAGTCAGGGGCGTCAATATTGTAAATTATATGGGCACAAAAAATGTTAAGATTTTAAAAATAATTTGTTCATTCATTAGTTTTGCTTTTGACAGCCTGCAAAGATATAATCTTGTAGATCTGTACCACGTCTGTCAGTTTTTTTTCCAGTGCGCAGGTCTTTTATATTGTGCCGTATAATAAATTAATCACTTTTTGGACCATCTTAAAGAACGTTGCAAAGAAATGTGATTACAACAAAAAAAATCGAAAATATGTAATTCTTACATTCCGGTGGCAGTTTAACACCTCTCTTCCCAGCTATTCGTCATAAAACAGACAAAAATATCGAATTTCAAATCGACGTCCGCTCGCTCTGAAGGACTTCTCACAACTGATTTACTCCGCTGAAATAAATCGTTTTATCAACAATCGCGCTGGCCGGAAATTCTCATACGATTTTTGTATGACGGAACTGAATTTAAAAATTCCTGAACTTTGAGGGAATTACAGTGAAAATCTAGATTTACTGAATTATTTTTAATAAACGCCCTTGGTTCTTGTTCTTATTTACTCTGAGATTGTGGAAAGATTTTAATTAAATATGTTTGTAATGGGTGCAGTTAACATAACGGCGAAGGCACTGTCGAGCGTTTTACTTAAAATTACAGTAGATATTTCATATATAATGTAAAAGATTACAGTTTAAGAATTTACGTCACTGAAAACCTTAGACACTATCATAACTTTCTGTTAAGAATTTGCAGATAAATTATGTGTTGTATTGCTTACGTTAGCATACTGCGAAGTGACGTTTAGCGCCTTATTTGAGTCTGCCCCCTTAAATGGAATTACCAACTGTTTCGTCTTTCATTTTGAGAGTTACCTTCAGAAGCAATTTGTTCATTACACGCAAAAAGGGTAATTGAATTGATGATTGCTAAAACACCCTAGAGAACAAAATTTAAAAAAGCTTTTATTTTTTTTTTCAAATTATTGAGGTAAAAGATTGATGGTAAAAACGCATCAAAATGACAAGCCCTTCATGGGAAAATAAAATCATGAAAATTGCGGAGAGTGTAAAAACGCCCTATGTTTTAGTATATTGGGGATTTTTAAACTCCGAATGACAGAAGAGGAAAATACTCTAGCGCTAATGCTTTTTACTCCCGAGGAAGGAATGTCTATTTTAGAACACATATTTTCAAAAAAATTAAAATAGCCACTATACTACTATGCTTCACACCAAGTTAATTATCTATCATCTGTATTGACAATAAAAAAAAAGTTGAATTTATTCAGACAAAAAAATACGAACTCTAAGGTTAAATATGAATACTACCTATAATGGAATTTTTAGAGAAAACACTAATTAAAGATTCGGAAGACCTCAAGCGGACGCCTGAAAAATAAGTCTGAAGAAATTATTTATGCTAATGTCAAATTAAGAGATCTGAAAATTAAGTCTTCAACGCTAAACGGAGTGATAAAAAGGGTGACCGCTGCTGAAAAGTATCGTAAGTAGTATATATAAAAGAAGATTGCACACACATTTTATTAAAAATTGAAGGAAATCAGAGGAAAATCTGAGAACGACAAAACTTTTTAAGGTCTCTGTTTCGATTATGTGCACATTGCACAATTTAGCCCTGCCCAAGATTTCAGTACAGGAATTATTTTATTTGCGACAGAACAGTGTTTCTATTTTCTGTACAAATACTACTTGCTAGGGTTAATCTTATTATGTACATATACAGAAAACATACTTACCTGGTAGGGCACTCCAGATTAAAACTTAATTAAATTACAATGTTTTGGGCTGAGATGGTATGACTTGACTAATGATGGCTGCACGCACAGGACACATATATTAGAAAACACTGCACATTGCATGACATTGAAGTTACTGTTTAAATCCTATTTGTCATTGGTATTATATACATTAGAAGGTTATTGACAAAAGAAGAAAAGGTGCTTATTTGAAAGATGATTTTATTTGAGATTTTTTGATAATAATTATTTACATTTACGAATAATAAAATTATTTGTTTATTAGGTAACTGAACCATTCATGGATATGATTGTCCGAAGAGATGAGTTTTGACCTGAATTCTGTAGAGTCTTTAATCAATCTTAGGTCGTATGGCAGTTTATTCCAGGCTTTAGGGCCTGACACGCTGAAAGCTCGCTCACCAAACTTAGTATCTGGTGTGCGCTTTAGTTCCTTCAACCTCCCGATGGCCGATTCCGTCGCTGATCTAAGAGTTGACTGGCGTGAATTGGAATTTTCTGTGATGCAAAGTTCCGATAGGTAAGCCGGGGCCATCCCGTTAATTGATTTAAATACCATCCAGCAAAGCTTGAACTGGATTCTTTCAGGACATTTGAGCCAGTGCAGATTTTTTAGATGTTCTGAAATGTGGGAGTATTTTGAGTGTTAAAATACCCAATATCCACGATTTTCATTAATTATTTTTAGAAACCGCTAAGCTAAATAAAAAATCAAGTATTTCAAAATATTAGGAAATACCGACCTAATAACTGGCGATAAAAAATTATATTGAAATGGGAATATTTTTACTGATTTCCAACGACTTTTATGAGTGCCATATTGAGGGTTTTAACAATCATCAATTCAATTATAATGATATTATGATTCCTTTCAAACTTTTTGAACCATTATTTTTTTTTTTTTTTACAAAACCATTATGATAAAAATCAAATAAGGAACCTAGAAATGGATAATATGATATGATTAAGATGGCCTCTATAGCGATTTGAATTAGGCCATGTACATACGAGGCGCTTCAATTACTAGGAGAATTATCCGAAAACAGCACATTGTGCATGCTCTCAGCAGAGTGGCCCGCGGCAGAAATAGCCAGCAGTGCATTTCACTTTGAAAAATGTACCTACATAATATTATGTAAAATAGGTATATTAAATTTATTTATAGAGAGAATCCATTTGTCGCTCCCTCATTGGGGAAAATGTTACAATAACACAATTGTTAAAATCTGGTGTACAGAAGAGATAAAATTATTTCCGATGCTTATTATGACAAATATGATATAGCATGGTGCTTCTTAGAAATATTTTTAAACGTTTCAATGTAGAAAAAACTCTTTTCAAAAATAGCATACAAAGTAGTGTCAATATTTGTATGTTGTATAACTAACATTGTAAACTAGTTTTCTTAAAGTAATCCATTCCAAACACTGAATACGCATGTTTGAAGTGGTATAAAATATGCTCACCGTCAAGGCACTCCACGTATGAGCTGAGTTATATATCTTCATTGTTCTTGCAGTTATGAGCGTAATCTGTCTCAATCATGTCACTATTTCGGCATACCGAGCTGTCCCCGTAGAATAGGGAACGAAAACGTTTTGTGCTCATCGAAATATGCACATTTGGCTCATTTGCGCATGCGTGGGAGTCTAGTACTACATAATAGCTCAGATGACCTATGATAATAGGGAGTTATGACTGGAGCGTACTTTCATATATTTATCTGACTGGGGCACAGATATTGATGAAAGTTATGTGAAGACTGAACACAAGCAGCGCAATGCACATATGCATGTACCAAGGAACCGCGTCTGTTCTACAGATGTCTAGTATTTCGAGGTGCGTGTTTTGAAAACATGAGCTTAAAAGCGCCTCGCGTATACATGGCCCAAGAGTCGGAAGGTCCGTGTACGATTCCCTCCACAGTTATGGGAGCTTCCTACCTCGATTTTGTGATGTTTATTATTACGTTTGATTTTTTTTATGATTTTTATTGTGAACATACTATTGTATAAAAAAGGTTGCATTTATGTTAAAGATTCATATTATGTCCTCAAAGGTAGTCTTATTACAAAATTATTAAATATTCTTCAAAGAAAAGATTCATATATAATACGTAATATGTATAGTACTTGCATCTTAATAAGGGCACGAGTTATTTGGAACTATAGAAATAGAAGGTAATACGGGTCAAGTATTGGGGCCTGACTTTAAAACTGTCATAAGGAACTAAAAGGATCAATAATTATTAGTTTATATGTGTATGTTCCTGATGAAGGTTGAGTTCAACCGAAACCGGTCGATAATTCATAAATATAAATAAAATAAAGTGACTTAAAACAAAAAACATACTTTAAGATATTTAAAAAATTAATAGGGTAGTATTTCAATGAAATACATTAATTCGAATAACAAAAACACTCACATCTTTGTCTTCTGTCATATCTTCGTTGATTGGTCTGCTGGTACTAGCACCAACTTGCTCTGCGACTGGATCCACCTTGGAGGATGATGGCTCTTGAAAATCTTTCCTGATCACTTCTTTTAGCTCGATCTCATCCTCTTCAAAAGCATTCCAATTACTTTTCTGTTCTGTTGCCATCTCGGTACGCCTACAACAATAATCTGGACACACAAGTTGATAAAATTGAAATTGAGCCCAAAAAAAAAAGCTCTGTCAACACACGTCTGCTTGCAAGAAGTATAAGGACCAAATGATTGCAGTACTGAGAACAATAGACTATTCACATAAAAATGCACGCATAAGCAAAGAGGGTAGCATTAATAAAAAAGTTGTAGTCTAAACATCAGCCGATAAAATATGGTGACTCGTCTCAGATAGCGCTGAGAATAATAATAATTAGATAATTTGTATAGCTCCGTTTTTGTGATAAATCACTTCAAGGGCTCTGCACAAATATTACTTGCTAGGGTTTATCTTATTATGTACAGACAGATGAAGAAACATACTTCATCCCGCAGGTCACTCCAGATTAATACGTTATATTATAAAGTTTTAGTTTGGGAAGATATGATTTTGCACGCACGGGACACAAATCAGAAAACACTGCACTTGTAATTTTATATTGCTAGTGCAGTTTAATTTTAATTTTATTTGTTATTGACCTTATATTCATTGGAAGGTTAGTGGCTAAAGAAGAGTTGGTATTTATGTTTTATTTGTTAGAATTTGGGACTATTTTATAAATGACCGAAAAAAATAAAAAAATTATACTCGGGTTGAACTAAAGTTATCAATAATTATTATTTACATTTATAATTATTTACAAAGTTTCAAACTTTTCTGTGAATGACTTTAGGTGCGTACTAACTGGCTAGCTTCGCTATGTACATTGGGTTTGCAACTGCACCATTCGTGGATATGACTTTCTGAAGAGGAGTTTTAAGCTTGACGCGCCGAAAGCACGCTAAGCAAACTTAGTATCTGGTGTGCACTTTGGTTCTTTCAACCTTTTGATAGCGGATCTAAGAGTTGGTCTGAGAGTAACGGTGGGTCTGACAGTAACAATGGACTATACTCATAAAAATGTAGATAAGTGTACTAAATAAAAAGGGTTGATATTTTTTAATAGTACATATAATTAAAATTAGGAATTGCAGAGGAAATGAGAACTAAATACAATAAAATTGGTTAAAATATTTTTCGCTTACTTAGCGCCTAACATTATGGAGTTTAAATTTTCAGGCACTAGCGAGAGGCTAAATGAAACTTATTGGCCAAAAAGACAAAAGAGTGTAACTAAGATTTAATGCGAAGTATATTCCACAATGATATTAAATATTTAAATAATATTAATAATCATCAATTGACATGTAATAGAAAAACACACAAGAAAAAAGGATATTAGAGTGACAGCGTACATAAACTTTTTTTTAATATATTTTTAATATTAATTCCACATAGGAAGCCATGGGGGAAATTAAGGTCTATGTCATCGGGGATGTTGTGGGAGGTCTTTTGTAAGAGGGAGGAAACACAGAGACTTGCAAATCATTCCACAGAAAAACGAGTTGTAGAAGCAACCTGTTCTCGTTTAGGAATATCAACTGTGTACAAATAAATAGTGGGCATGGATTTGGCCGCATTTTTCGGCTGTGCACCGGTGCCGAAAAAAACAATGACGCAAGTTCCTAGGAGCATCTTCCATAGAAATGCTGATAGAACAAGGACAGCATTCTAATCTGGCACTTGTGTTTCAAAGACTGCAATCAATTTGTTAAAATAGGGGAATCTAACAAACGGATAGTCCCTTTCTCCCCAAAAGTCAAGTGTATTTTGGGGCTAACTTAACTCTGGCTTCGATAGAGCCCCTGTACCTGAATAGACCGTTTAAGGTTACACAGAACACGTCAATGTCAATATTGGGAAGATTGCTACCATTGTGGGAGATTAGATTGTCATTTTGATCCCATTTAGTCATAATCAGACAATAATGGGTCTTTGAAATATTAAATTAGACGAGGTTATTCTTATCCCAAGAGGAAACCCTCTCTCTCTCAGTAATGGTCCATTCTCTGCGCTTCAAAGCCTTTCGAGCCTTTGGAGTTTCTCAAACTTGTCAAACAGAAGGCTATCATTACTGTATACGGACACCCGACAAAAGGTCATTGGTGTACAACAAAAACAATGTTGGAGACAGAAACGAATATGAGGAAGATGTGAGTCCGTTAGCAGCCGTCTGAATCGACATACCCCTCAAAGAATTTGTAACCCACATACACAAGGATGCGGGAAGTCTGTAAAATGACAGTTTGTTACCAAATAATATTTTTACCGGCGTTAATATTTTTTCAAAATGTTTACGCCAGGGAAAAAAAGAGTGATCATGATAGATATTAAAGAGGACAGGACAGAGGAGATGGACAGTTAATGATGATAAAAAAAATAGATAAGGTGATTTAAAAAAAAAACAAATTACCAGAACGGTGCTATACAAATTATCCAATTATTATTATTAAATAAATAAATAAATAAAAGTTTATGTTGATGATAAAATAGATCAGAGTGAACGGGCAGATGATGATTAAAGAAAAAAATGTTAATGTTAATGTTTAGAAAGAGATTAAAGACTGACGATTAAAGGGATGATAATGATAAAAGAGATGCTTATGAATTAAATTTAAATTTAAATTTTAAATTAAATTTGAATGCGCATGGTTATAATTGTAATTATTCAAAAATCATTTGTCAACATGTTCTAAGTTAATTTAATTTAATTTATTATATTATATACGCCCTATATGGGCTTTTACATATTTAGTTAGTTATAATATTCACACAGGTGCAAAACACATTACAGTAACTGCACCAAAAACTAATAATACACAGTAACAGAAAAAATAAAAAATAACGGGTGCAATATCCACCAACTCAATACTGACATTGATAACAAATTACATAAAATTATAATTATAATTATTACATTGATATAAAATTACTTACATTTCCGTTTTACTACATATATGTTTGCTTGAATTAGTCTATAGTAGATTTATTATTCCGTAATTCCTTGTGGTTAAATTGTTCATCACATCACTTGGACCATCAAAGTGGGGGGAACCAAAAAGGTTCCAAAGAGAATGTATCAGACCAGCATTTGCCTTATTTCTGCAACCAAAAACACCGGTTAATGAGATAAATTTGATTACCACATGCATTTTAAAAATACAGTTTAATTGCAGAGCAAAAACATAAAATAAAATGTTAGCAAAATTATAACAGTCTTTTTTAGATATGTAAAATAATGAAATGGAAATAAACACACAATTTCCAACCAATACATCTTATACATATCAATTAGTAGGTACAGGGGCATTTACTAATAACCTGTGAATGGCAATAGGCATTTCTGTAAGAGTGATAAAGTACTTGTTGTTTTAAAAAATGTGTTTACGATCCTGTAAGATCCTAAATATATAATAGATATAAAAGTTTGTATGTATTAGATTTTTATAAACATTGCATTACCATCGGAAGAAATCTTATATTTAAGTACGCCGCCAAAAAAACACAAGACAAGCAAACTATTATTTGTTTTATCAAAATTTCCAAGAAATGTTTTAAGATTATAATATCCAATAATAAGGCTGTTCAAAACGTTGTCTCAAGAAGGAGTAAGTAAGTGATGGCCCATCACACTGATAATACAACCAATATAAAAATTATAACGCATAAAACAACAGGAACTACAAAATGTTATAACTACAATCATTATTTATTTAAAGTACTAATTATTATTGTTTTAACAACTGTGTAAATATTTATCCATACAGGAGCAATTTTATTACATTCAATGGGTAATTGACTAATGAACTGTGCACTTTATGTTGTAACACAGTAATGAACCGAGCAGTGATTACGCGTCAGTGTTCAGGGGTTAGGGATTGCAATCCCGCACTGGGATCCTGCACTATTTCTGTGGGAATTACTTACAAAAGAAATAATATTACACTCCATGACAAGTGTTTATAATATTGAGGAAAACAACGAATCTGGAGATGTAAAATCTGAATCTGATGACAATTCGCAATAATTTACCAATCTGTAGTTAAAAGAAGGATTAGAAATTAAAATACAGAAAGAGGAGAAAAACTGTAGAAAAGAAAAAAAGAAGATGCAAGATGTTGAGAATTATGAAAAACTATTGAAGGAGATGTCAACCTACTAAAGTGACGGAGTAAGAGGCAAGTTCCTAAGTATGACCTACAATTACTTGATGGCCATATAGCTAACAAGTCTATAGGCTGAGCGGCTATATGTGTAGCTCTTTGATATGAGACGTTGAATAGTGTTTGTTTGTTAATATCTCATATCCAGCAATGATACTTTTTACTGAAATGTTATTTATATCAGTTTTTAAATATTATTGTTATAATTTAATAACACGTGTAATCAATAATCGTTATTATAATATAACGTGTAATATGTATGTGAATAAGTAAAACAAACTCTACTTAAGTTTTTTTGTTTGTTTGCTTATTGATTTAATAATATAATAAATATAAAGTTAGTAAGTGGTTATTTTTTTTATTTCCTAAGCCAAGCATAGGGTTACAAGGAAAATATTTTTTGAAGATTAAACATAAACAAAAAACGTGTTCATTACCAAACATAAATAAACTGATATCAAAAATCCAATTCAGCGCGGATCCAGCGGGATTACAATCCCTATGGGAGGTACATGACTATCAACAATATACAAAGTAAATATTATGGTTTAACAGCGAGTCGCATTTGTGTGTTTATACATAAAACCAATTATTATTTAATATATAATAATGTAGGTACATAATATTTGAGACAGCGGCGTGCATTAGCATAGCTGTGTATTTTTTAAAGTTCAGGTATGAATAATGCATTGAATATTTTAAAATTACTGTTTTATTATCTTCCGCTGATTGTTATGGCCAATTGAATAAACGAGCGTACAAGTTCCTTACTAAATTCATGGAAAAAATACATTTTGATTAGAAACATGTCGCCATTGAAATTTTTTTTAATGTTTCATTTTTCTTAGGGTAGGCACTGCTCTTTAGCCTTTATGGATTGCACTGCACGCCACCGATTTTGGAGTAATAATGTTAAGAAATGCGATATTATTTCATATAATTATTAGAAAGAAACAAAATATTCACACGCAAGTATAAATCTTTGCAAATGATTAATTGTAAGCAAAGTTCAAAATTATTTATAAATTAACGCAAAGTTTGAAATATTTATAACAAAAAGTTTTTTTCAGAGGTTAGAATTAATAAATTATAAAATGGAGAAAAGTTTTGTCAAAAGCCGGAAATATTTATAACAATAAAGTTTTTTTCAGAGGTTAGAATTAATAAATTATAAAGTTGAGAAAAGTTTTGTCAAAAGCCACAAACATTTATAAAGTTCACAAGAAAGTTTTTCCGAGTGTTAGATACAATTACAAAGTTTTCACGAAAATGCCAAAATCGCATAATAAATCGATCCAAAGGTGTTCCAAAAATATATTCAAACTTGTTACCACGTAAAAATTTTCCAAGGCTTTGTAAAGTTGAGAAGGTTCACAAGGAACGCGCCTTTATTGCCGTGAAAGCTCGAGTTCCGCGCTTTGGAAAGTTTAGTTTATGTCACGATGTGCCAAATCCTCATAAATATTTTTTATACTTATAACAACAACAAAAAACTGAAACGAACAATGCTGTTACTGACCTGTTTGAAAGTCAGTTTAAAAAAAAAGTTTCAAAAACAAGTATAGCACTGACGTATAAACTTGTCAATTGTTTAAACAAACTTGTTTTATTGTTTGGCAAGTTTAAATTTGACACTAATCACTAAATTGAGGGGTTGGATGAGTATTGCGAGGTATCACAGTGATAAAATATGTTTTTCCTACATTACTAAAGTGTTCACTGATGTAAACAAAGATTGACAAAGATTCAAACAAGTTGTTCTTGTTGTCGAATGACAAAAGGCTACGAACTATGGTGAGTGGAGTGGGTGACGAGAGACAAAACAAAACGAGAGGCTACATCTCGTGGGACTCGCCGGCATCACACCGCGCACCACTCGCTCTTTGTTATTTCAAATTTACCTTTAAGCCGAGTTCACACGAGGACAATACACAAGACAGAGCAGTACTGTTCTGTCCCAGCTCCGTGAACAGCCTCGACCGCGCAGGACAGGACAGTGGAACAATTCGTCCACGATTCAAACGCGGAATGCCGCGAAAACGGATACACGACGACGAGCGTTAGAAGCGAGTTCGCGATAAATTTTATAACAAAATGTATTGGAATTGTTGGAGGACGAAATAAAAAAAAAGATACATAATTTAAAAAAAAACTGGATTATTAATTGGATGGGGCGCAGATCTTCACCGGGATTGTCTGCAGGAATATACAAGCCAAAAATATTTCTACAAGTTGGGTGTCTTATGTCACCACGAATATAGATAATATGCATCTAGAGTTTGCTGCAAGCGTAAAAAACGGTTTTTATTTATTTTGTGAATAATTTCGTAAGAAAGAAAAAAAAATAATAAAGGGACTCTTTCACAAATAATCTTAGCTATAAAGTAGCATTTTTTAAAAACTTGTTTCCTATATGCGTTCACAATTTTCTAATGAAAAAATGTTATTTAGTAATTTACGCTTACATTTTTACAACGTAATTAACAATTTTATTTTAATTCTCATCATAGGAATTTCTACGAAAAAATTAAATTTATCAAAAGCATATTTTTTGGTTTTGATAATGTAAATTGATTCGTAGTACAAATTAATCGAAACAGAGATTTCACTGACAACTTCGCCTTAAAGAATTAGAAGAGGAAGATCTTCAGGAGCATAAATTGTGCATGAGAATGTGACCAGAGCACATTGAATTAAATAATTAATTTTGAAATCTCTTCCGGGTTCCATCTACGCGACATTTTCGGCAGAAAAAATGCACGGGAGCGACTCGCACGCGTGGAGCAAGTGGCTATTGTCCCACTGACCCACTGTCCTGTCCGTGCGCGTTCACACGCGTACAATGGGGCTGCGCGCGATGGTGGGGGTAAGCCATTGTAGCTACTGTAAGCTAGGACAGTGTTTTGGTTCGTTGTCCTGTCCTCCAAACTTCTGTTCATACTAGAACAAGACAATATTGTCCTGTCTTCGTGATAACTAGGCATTATGACTAACATATCACCCCTCAACGGTAACAGCGAGACAAGTAAAAAAATAACGCTTCTGAGTATTCAAAAATGTTTATGGAAAAAAAGATATTGTTATTAGATATTGTTTTTCCAAACTCAAATTAGTGCGAAAATAGTGATGGAATGTAATTAAGCTTCTCTTGATTTTTGGTAGAATATTATTTAAGTGTTTAGGGGCCGGTATTTCAGTCCTTTGGTGGAAACCTACTCGATAGCAAGATGATGAACGTAAATATCTCTCAAGCCATTAAATAAATATCTGTCAAGCCGAAAAAATGCATTATCGCAGCGCTGGAATGGGTAAACGAACGTTTTTTTAACAGTAACATAGTGGTATACTTGATCTCCGAGGTCACAGGAGGGAGCAAAATGTTACATTTATGTTAAAAAAATGAAACGCTGGAAACAAAAATGTTTACATTCGACTTCAGTTGCAATTTTTTTTTCTCTCTTATTGAATGAACTTATTTTGCATATTTAACCGAGTAATTTTTTTTCTTCTTTTTTCTTCCTCTTGTTTTTTAAGTACCTATTGCTATTTTTTGTTTGTATTATTATCACTTATGGAACGTATTGCATTGCAGAACCCCTGCATACCTTCAGGAATAAGGAAGTATTATTATTATTGAAACAGTTATCAAATCATACATTTAAACGGTAACGTCCGAATACACATTAAATATTTAATAAACAATATCAATTTACAATATTCCCATGAAACGAATGACCGAGTCACGTCTTGAACTTGGAATATTCTGGTAACCGGAAACTTACGAATGAATATCTTCAAAGTAAAGAAAGCGAAACGTTTGAGTAAATGAATTATATTTAAATTTGCAGCCCGGGCACGGACGCCATCGATTGGTTTTCCAAAGTATATTAAACTATTGACAACATTAAAAAAAGTGAGTGAACGGTAGTGAACTAGGCAGGTGCTGAAATGGACATTTTAGACATCAACTGCATCTACCAATTGAGTTGGTTGGCTACTAATATTAAAAAATAATTATAATATCATAGTCGTATCATACACACATCAGCGATTGATTCCATTGTAATTTTTTAAAAAATAAGCACACAATTATATTTAATAATAATAATAATAATAATGGGTTAATTTGTATAGCGCCGTTTTTGTGAAAAATCATCTCAAGGGCACTGTGCGCACAAAAACAAATTTAATTTTAAATTATCCATGTATCGAAAAGGTTTTGTTCCCCGAAATATTCGATCATTTAGAATGTCATTTATATATTATTCGAATAAATGGTGAATAATTACAGATATTTCAAAATATTATTTCTGGGGGTTCATCAAGAGTCTATGTCAAGAAGATTTTTTATTTTATTTGGTAATTTTATTTGTTTATTTAATTTTATTTATTAGATTTCAGGTTATAGAATTAGCCAAAATGTCCCTACTATGGCCTGGTATTTCAGTAATGCTATCAATCGGCTAATCTTGTCAGGGTTTCAACCAGAGAGCAACTTGACTTACGTAAAAATCTCTCATAGCGAGCTTAAAAAGAAATTGAAATTCCAGCCCATTGTGTCCCATCTAATATGAATATAATATTTGATGAAACGATATAATTTTTATTATATATAATTTATATTATTGTTTTTGTGTTTAATTCGTAGAACACAATTTTTTTTTTAATTTAGTGTAAATCAAATTTAATAATGTTATTATTAAGTTCTGGTAGTGTTTAGTTTTTATTATTGTGACAGCTGTTTCGGCGTTCAAGGCCATATTAAATTTGATTGACATTACATTTAAAAAAAAATCATTTAAAAAATTCTACCACAGAGCAAATAATACATAGAGATGCCTTAAAACGCAAGGTGATGAAATCAAAATAAGAGGGGCGGGGGCGAGCTAGACGTGCTGCCAGTTTATAAAAGCCGAGTGTTTAGTTTGACCCTTTAATGATTGTTTTCTAATTTGCTTACCGCAGTCAAAATCACGCGAAACAAACGGGGACGGCAGTGAACCAAAGCTGGTACCAAAATTGGTGTCACGTGACCTTTGCCACCAGCCGTCGAAAACGTACTTAGGGCAAGTCTATTAATTCTGACGTCAGCGGTTTCGACATATTTTACAACAATAAATTGACAAGCCTTCCCTGAACAAATATCATATCGGTCATGGCATGACTTTTAGCAAACACCCAGATTAGAAAAAAAAATTTAATTTTAAATTATCCATTGATCGAAAAGGTTTTGTTCCCCGAAATATTCGATCATTTCGAAATGTCATTTATCATATTATTATTACACTCGTCGTTAGTTCCAGCTCCGCCATATTTTTACTCGAAAAAATGACGAATAGAAATATAACACAATAACGTCTTCATCTATGGAGCTGGGGGCGCCTCTACTGTACAGATCGATACACTTAGCGTAGCAGATTGCAAACCCGAGCACCGACTCCATTTTACAGTCGGGGCGTCGCCACTGTAGATTTTTTTGTTTCTGAAATACATCAAAAATTGAAAAAAAGTTTTATCTGCATAAATGAAGACGAAAAAATGTTATAAATAATTACCTAGGGCCCTACCTGAGGTTGGGGCCCTAGGCTCAGGCGTATAGCGGAAGTCCGACCATGGTTCTAATTCTTAAGCCCTGTCCACACACCGCGCTCCTAGCTATCGAGGTAATTCCCAACAAACAAATATTTTTTTTAACATTCAAAAGGGCAAATGAAATCAATTGTGACCTTAATAATATTTCAAGCCTTTGCAGATTGACACTTACTAGCACTTGTATAGGTTATGCATCGCACGCCTCTGCACAGTCACGATGTTTCTCCTGTGTCTAGGAAACGGTGAACGGATAAAGTCTATTCTATAATTTCTTCAAAAGATAGGTATTAACTTTGTGGCGTTATTATTAATAAATGAATTAAAAATTACTTCGTAATCACCATTTTATTAATATATACATTTCAACATGTTTCGGTAGCTAAGCTTTCCTCATCAGGAATATACAGAATACTAAAAAATAGTAATGTCAAGTATAGACAAATGAGAAAAATATATATGTATCCCCACTTGACATCGTTATTTTTTTAGTATTCTGTATATTTCTGATGAGGAAAGCTTTTCTAAATGATAAACATATATATATATATATATATATATATATATATATCCATACGTGACATTACTATTTTTTTGGTATTCTGCATATTCCTGATGAGGAAAGCTTTGCTTTCGAAACATATTAATATGTATATATTAACAAAGTAATTTTTAATTAATTTATTTAAGGTCTATTCTATTCCAATCTACAGGTATCGTGCAGTGCAGATACGTACAGTGGCAGGAACGGCACAGAATGAAGTATTCACATTACACCGTGTTCATAGATGACGTATGAACTTTAATCAACACATACGAATCGGTACACTCCTTAAAAATGATATAAAGTCATTTAAAGTTTAAAAAAAAATGCTAGCCCGAAAACCTAATCTAACCTAACCTTATAAAAAAAATTAATTAGGTTAGGTTAGAAAGGCTTTCAGGCACATTTTTTTTCATACATGACTTTATATCACTTTTAAAAGTGTGTCGATTCATACGTGTGTTGAATTATTATGGAACCCTTGGAAATCACTATGTAGTAAATATTTACAGAAATCCGTCAAGCCAGAAATGCTGTTCGTGTATTATTATTGTGAAATAAACGTTACGAGACCTATATTGGTATTATTTATGACATGTAAATAAACGTAACTTACAACATTCTTCATGTTGCGCTGGCGCTGTGCACTAAATTCTTATCGGCTTCAAATGCATTTCATATCGAATATCAAATGATATAGCGCAGGATTTCGGTGTCAGATTTCGTTTGAAATTGTTTTAGCAACAAGGCCAATGCAATTCTATGTTCGTTAGTCGGCGTTCTCATTATCGTCGCGTAATTCTATCCAACGAATTTTTATTTGACATAATAAATATTCTTGTTAATATTTCTATTTTTGCAAGTGTTAATACATGGTGGAATTCCATGGTGGAATCCAGTTAAATAAAATACACTTTTTAACATTATTCCACTTTTATTTTTGGCCGTGACCGGTTTCAGCCTGTGACGGCTATCTTCAGGCTGGTACAATTAATGTTTAAACTATGGTTTATATACAATTTTGGGTGTCAGGGGTAACAAACCGTGATTTTAGTTGGATTATATCTTTCAGTATTGTTATAGTATGATTTTACAAAACATGACTTATATGGTGTTTTTGAATTTATTCATAATATTACTTTATATATCAATCTGGTTTCAAAAATCATTAAGATGTGTTACAGTTGTTTTTATTGTAAAGATGATTTTATATGATAAAAGGTTGGCGAATACTGATAGAATGGGATATTCCCATCTTGTAATATCAAGGTTAACAACAGGATGTTCAGTAATTGGGTTACTACCAGCATTATGATATATTTACAATGGTTTCATAATAATTATATTTAGTATCCACTTCTGGGGAACCTTTTATTATATAAATAATATGAAATAATCTTTACAATAAAAACAACTGAAACCAAATGATGCAGGCACGGCACAGAAGTGCGTATTCACATTACACCGTGTGTGAATGTCATTTCATTACCGGCAGCCCGGGCGTTTATTGGCATAAAATTTTAAACATTTACATGCACTTTACCCGTCTCACTATACGATGTCTGTTCTGAGAAGGGTAGAATGTGTTCATAGATAATGGGTTTCCGCTTCTGTGCCGTGCCTGTCACTTTACGTGTCAGCTCTGCGCGGTGTTGGTAGATGCGAATCGACCTTTTGTCGTGCTTATGCCCATTTATTGTTTCATCAGCGAGGAAGGTACAACAAGTGAATACGATCATGGAATTTTAAAATTCCGTCACAGTTATTGGAAAGTTTTACGGTGTGTTTTTATTTACTACATTTTTAAAATTATTTACATTATTTTTTATTTAGTTTCAATACATTTTTATTTTTAATTTACATACTAACAAATTACAATACTAATAAGACAATAGTTCAAGATGTTTATCATAGTCCTCCTCACTAGGGATTCCTGTGCTGAGGAGGACCAGGACCACTTATTTTAATAGCTACTATTATAAAATGGACTAGGGTGACATATTGTCTGGCTAGATTTAAGACAAACAATAGCTATTTTATTTCATTAATTTGTGCTGTTTCACAATTAATTAATTTAAAAATAATAAATAGTATGTTTGTGTACGTTCCAGAGTGGAAGATACTCTCAGTATCGTCCCGGTGAAATACCACCATTCAGAATTAAAACGTTACTTGAAATGGCTTTTAGCCGTGTTTGGTGACCAGATCTGAATAGCCAGGTATTTCCCCACCTTCATCATTCCCTTCTCCTTCCCCTCCCCAATACATTCAGCCACACAATATTCCCCAATTGGGGATGCCATAGTCTCACTGGCTCCAGACGGTTGGGACTCTTATATGAAATACATGTAAAAAAAAAGCTAGGAATTAGATAGGTAGAGAATTAAGTGTCAGATGAGTAGGTACATAACACAAGCAATACAGCTGTTTGAGTACTGCGCTGTACTCAACTCTGGTTGCGATACCTACCTGTAAGGATTTTTCTTATTTTGGTTTGACGATTTTTGAATAATTTATTTATTGTATATGTTTTCATAAGGCAAATTTTTATGAACCTTGCGAAGGTTCAGGACAGAGCATTAACATTGTGTTCACATTATTGACTGCCATTTAGTCTGAGGTCAGAAACTGGTAAGCATTGAAAACTTTAAAAGCTATTTAAAACACACACTTTTTTGGAAAGGCTACCTACAATCCTCAATGTAAAGTGCCATTGAGGTGAATGAATCAGTAATATTATAAAGTTGACAATTTACACGATATTGCGGTAATAATTTATATTTCGTCTGGAGCACCGAAGATATCAACCGATGAAAGCGTGTTGTGAGCGTATCCGTGTGCCCGAACTAAGTCCGATTTTTCCTCGCTTATGGTGAAAGCAATCAAATAAATCGTCGGTTGAGAGCAACAAGTGGATAAGTGCGATTACATCATTCCCAGATAATTGCGAATTAAAATTTTATGCGCTTTAATAATTAGTGTAGGACTTTTTGTCGTATTTGTACCAGTTTTTTTGGTTTACCCAATTACATATTATACAAAAATAAAATAAAACATTTT
Source organism: Halesus radiatus (assembly GCA_022606495.2). Taxonomy (NCBI): domain Eukaryota; kingdom Metazoa; phylum Arthropoda; class Insecta; order Trichoptera; family Limnephilidae; genus Halesus; species Halesus radiatus. The sequence goes on from JAHDVE020003216.1 coordinate 284,778, forward strand.
ATCCGACGCCTTTCTTTTATTTATACTTATAAAATATACCGTTTTGTAGTTTAGTCAAAATGATAAAAAATAATCAAAGAAAATAAAATATTGAAATTATCATTTCGCCATTTTTTTCCAGTGATAAAGGATATTGTAAAGATCACTTGGTTGGTAAAAACTAAATTTGGAAAAAATGTCAGTTGTCACTTGTCGCTTCTCTCCAGCGATGAAATATTGAATTTCTTTCTCGAGCAGAAAAACAAAAAAATAATTATATACTATTGTAAATAATTATATACATTATAAATAAATTAAACAGTACATATAACTTTGTTTTAACAACTTTTATTATATACGCCGACCGGTTTCGGGATAACCGTAAAAATTATCTTTCAGACCTATCATAAATATGTTTCCTTTCACCACTCAATCTCCACCTCTTCCCCTCACTCTTTATTAATCCCAGAGGCGTGCCGTCCACACGGGCAGATAAGCCCTGCCAACCCCACCTTGTTCGCATAAAAATATAAAAATGTCTAAAACTATTACAAGAAATCAATCGTTTTCAAAAATACGTATACGCATGAAGTACCAACCGCGAAACGCAGCGCCACGTCCGCCACTCCAACCGCACCACATAGGGTGTCAAAGGTAGGAACTAATTATGCAAAATGGCGTATACGTCAACGAGGGACGACTCGTTTGTGTTAGTGTCTAAAAAGTGGTGCTTTTCGGCAATACCTGCAAAATCTGCAATATCATGTATATAATTAATAATAATATATTTTAATATCAATACAATAGCATTATAATATCATGTTTGCTTTCTTTTAAAATATTGTCAATTGAAATTTTATGTATCTAGTAAATGGCTTGTTATGTGCATAAATAAAGAGGTTTTTTGGATATTTGATGTGGCTAGGGTAATCCTAACCAATATCCAGCATCTTGCCCATTTTTATTGAACGGTATTGTCTGGGTTTATTTTTTAAATATCAATTACGAGTATCTTGCTGTTTTTCCTACTGCCTACCTACCCTGATTGCAAACTCTCCGCACGCCACTGACTAATCCCCAGTCACGCCCTCACCTCCACTTTGACACTTAATCTATGTTCACCCATAATATTGTAATATTCATTCATGTTAAATTAGTATATATTTTACTCGGATGAAGTAGCGGTTGTTCGGAAACCGGTTGGCGTATAAAATGAAAGTGGTTAAAATAAAGTTATGTTGTTTAATTTGTTAATAATAGTTTCAATTGTCTGTCTGGGGGTCGGAAATTGAAAGATCTTACGTTAATTGGCGACATCAATTTTCTTTCAAATCAGTGGATCGAGAAAGATGCCTGGGGAGTCGACTACACTTCTAGGTATTATCTGTTCTGTGACCGGTTGTGTCTCATTATAGGTATTATTTCATATTTCGTTTCGGATCACCGCAGTTTACTAATAAATAAAGTCAAGGTAAGTTCACGGTAGATAAGTGTTATCGTACCGTGAACTTACCTCTACTCTGATAGCAGTGGCGTGCGGTGCAATCCATCGGACAATAGAGACTTATCACCTAAAATGTTATAATTGATGTTTATAGTTCTTACACATTTCTACATTACTCTTATTTTTGATAAGGTCCTTTGTTTGCCTTAATTTACATTACACGAAGTCGCTCTACACGTGTCTATAGCTTCATGTTTAATTTTCGACCCTATGACGCACCTGCAAACATGTTCCTTTGCTCTTTTAGTATTCCATGCACTCCCATACAGATAAGAATAATTGCTAAATAGGGATACAACTGGTCCAATCGGCCAGTCGTTCGCGTCCGATGACTTTGGTGAAGTTTGTGTTTCAATACTTACCCAAGGAGATGAAGAGGAAGCCTGCGAATTATATTAGTAAGTATCCAGTATAAAGGCTATAAGGCTGTGCCTACCCACTTATTTATCTAGTTGGCCATAACAATCAGCGAAAAATGATAATAAAATAGTAATTTAAAAATGTTCATCGTACAATTTTACGGCATTTAGGTGAAGAGGTATACGAGTACGAGTATAACACAATTCTCTAATTGTTCAGGAGAGACAAAGTTAATATTCAATTTTTTTATTTTTTTTTATAACTTATTGAAGTTTGTAAACCTCATTGTAATATTTGAATCATTGAAGAAGATAATATTAACACATCCCAAATGAACCACGAAACCGAAAAAACAACAGAAATTAAAAAGATTTCAGTCGCATCTGGGACTCGCACCCAGGACCTCTACCTATCCGGGGTAACCGCTTAACCAACTAAGCTAATGAGACCAGTAAAATTTACGCCATTTACACCGATATCATACTTCATGTTCAAGATTTATTAATATTATCCTCCATTTTTATAAATCCCATATTATTGGCTGCTGTCCTTATGATGATTGCAAAGTTTCATCCAGAACTCAATTGCAATCGGAACAGAGTCTCGGATATACCTACCCGAATTTTATTTATATGAGACATCTATTGACTTATTGTACAAGTCTGGAAAGAAATATTCAATTTTTTTTTTTTAATTAATATTTCACCACCTTTATTTCAAGACTTGACAGTATACTAGAGACTTTTTAAGACGTTGAAAATCAAATAATTGAAGCGGTATGTCTATATAGAGATGTACCTGACTTACTTTTTAACCAGTGATTCCTGACCTTATTTGGAGAAAAAAAATGTTATGAAATTTTGAACCCGGGTGACATTTTTAAAATTTCAATTCACCTAAAACCATAAAAAAATCAATAGGTATTGGACAGTTAGAGTTGTGCTGAGGGATTGGGCGGTTATTCGGCCATTAAGTGACTAGTGACGCTATGAGAGAATTTTTTTTTTTGTATTTGAAAAAAAAAAAATCACAAAAGAAATAAAATGTCACCATTTCGTTTATGTCAACATTTTTTACTCCTAATAAGGTCAAGAATCACTGGTTAAATTATGTCAGATACGCCTCTTAACATCCCGTACGTATTTATTATTTTATTCTGTATTTTACTAACTAACTAACTAACTAACCATCACGCCGTTTCCCCGCAGGGGTAGGCAGAGAGGACGGACCGCTAAACAACTCGATCTTGGCATACACTTCTTGCTTCATTCACATTCATACATCGTCTCATACATTCTCTTCTATTATTCCGACTTCTGACATGGCCCGACTCAAGTATTTGATTCACTTGATCGTGCCATGTCTTCATCGGGCGTCCCCGGCTTCTTTTTCTATTCACATTCGCGTCATACATTCTTCTTACACTCCTTTCTTCGTTCATTCGCTCCACATGCCCAAACCATCTAAGCGTCGCTTTCTTAATCTTACTCATTACGCTTACATCATCCTTGCATTCTTTACGAATTTCAATATTTTTCACACGATCATACATGGTTTTACCACACATTCGTCTCAGAGATCTCATTTCTACGGCATTCCGTTTACTTTCATCCTTCCTCTGCCAATTCCATGCCTCACTGCCATACATCAGGGTTGGTATCAGCACTCCGTATTCTGTATTTTACATAATGTGGAAGGCAATTTGCTGCGAGTCACATATACATCTATTCTTATAAATACCTAGGGCGGGTTGTTTCACAGAATTTGAAGAATTCATCAAAATTTCAAAGTTAATATTTAAGTTCTGTGAAAGTTTTATTCAAGTTTTGTTAACAGTAAATAAACAGCAAGTTATTACTGGGAAATCCAGTCGTGTGGAGTGGCCTTGCAAGGTCATCATCAGGGCAGATATGCAGAGTGTGGTAATATAACACTCACACAGCATCCCCAAAGATTTTTAATAGGTCCCGGGGGAAATTATTTACCCAAGGGCCTCCTGTGTGCAGGTAAAATTATAAAAAAATAAAATATCCATAATTTTGTTTCGTTGTAGTTTAATTTGTAGAACTCCATTTTAATTTAAAGTTAATTAAATTTTATTTTTATTTGTTATTGTGTTTAATTCTTAGAACTTTTAATTAAATAATAAATTAACGTAAATCAAATTTAACAACGTTAACGATTAAGTTCTGCAAGTGTTTCAGTTTTTATTATTGTGACAGCTGTTTCGGGGCTCAAAGCCATTTTCAAACTATGGTTAATCCAGGATTTTAGATTAAATTTACTGGAACAACTTGGGTTCAATTCCCAGATGCGACTGATACCTTTTCATTGTCTGTTTTTTTTTCTGGTTTCGTGTTTCATTTAAGGTTTGTTAATGTTATCTTCTTCGATGATTAAATATTACAATGAGGTTTATAAGCTTCAATAAGTTATTAAAATAATTTGAATATTATTTCTAGACTTGTAGAAAATTGAATAGATATCTTATATAAATAAAAATCGGATAGATATATCCGAAACACTATCTAGATTGCAACTGTGTTCGGGAAGAACTTTGTAATCATTATAAAGATAACAGCCAATAATATGGGATTTAAAATGGAGGATAATACTGTCAAGTCTTGAAGTTGAGGTATGATATCGATGAAGACGGCGTAAAGTGAACTGGTCTCATTAGCTCAGTCGGTGGATCGGTTGTCCCGGTAAGACAGAGGTCCTGGGTTCGATTCCCAGATGCGACTGATACCTTTTTATTTTCTGTGATTTTTTTTTCGGTTTCGTGTTTCATTTAGGATTGGTTAATATTATCTCCTTTGATGATTAAATATTACAATGAAGTTTGAAGCTTCAATAAGTTATTTAAAATAAATTGACTGTAATTTAGTTTGAAACTGTTTCGTTTAAAAAAATACGAGTAACCTACGAGTACATTAGACTTATGATTTTAATAAGAACCGGTGGCCGCTCGTGACCTTTGAGTGAGCTAGAGTGGTAAGATTGAAAAATAGTGCCCCACCTACTACTTAAATCTCCTTACAAAAAAAAAAAAAAATTAAATATATGTCATTTTCAGCCAAAATATCAACAAAGTCGTAGTTTTCAATCTTACCACTCTAGCTCACTCAAAAGTCACGAGCCGCCGCTGATAAGAAACTATTAATAAAAACACCATCGCCAAGAAATAAATAAAACCAGGGAACGTATTATTATTTTTTTATTTATTCACATCAATTGCACACACACAATAAACATATCATAATAATGTACGTACACAAAATATAAGCATAAAGAAATTAATCTCGTTAGATCAGCAAAAGATATCCATGCTTGAACTTTGAACAATAAATCGCATTAGAAAGAATAGGGTTATATATGCGAATTTAAAGATTTCAAGGAACCCGAATTTAAATAATAATAATTATTATTTTCGAGATTAAAAAAATCACTGTGATTCGTCTTTTAATTTTTGAAATCTCGATTTTCAATATACCCGCATTATACGAGTATACCCACGCTTTAACGGTCAGCACCCAATAACATACACTTTGCAGGTTGCTAATGTCAATTTAATAAATGATTATTTATCTGTAAATTTTATATGGGCTATTAGGAAAATGTGTAAAGTTTTAAAAGACAATAATCCTTAAACTCGAATCTTTTAAATTCCATATGAAATACGTACTGGAATTTTAGGTAAAACGTTCAAAATTGTTTTCAATGTATTTCAAACTGCTATCCATTTTCATATATTTTAAAATGTATTTCATAAAATTCTTTCTGTTCTCAAAGCCGTCTTATCATAAGTATTACAGTTTGATGATTTTTGTCATTTGAAAACCTACATATTTTCCTAACTACCCGTATCGAATTTATAGATATATTATTTGAAGTATTTATTACTCGAGTTAGCAACCTGAAAAAAGATGATTAGGGTCATTTTTGAGTGTTGACCCTTAATCAGCAAATGAAATAGCGGCCCTTCTATGGGATGGCATATTTGCCAATGAAATGCACCTGTGAAACTATTATTTCCTATGTGCGAATTCATTTTTTTATGTATGATTAAAATATTTAAATAATCGATGAACACAAATGAAACCGGGTTACAATAGTTCAGAAAAATAACTACTCTTGAATACTGAAGACTCGACTGCGTGAAAAACTTAAATACATTGATTTTCTAAATTAGCTTTAATTTAACAGTTATTAAATGACATTGGTACAGTGACATTTATTGTTCATCGCTATAAAGATAATAATGGAATAGGTACAAGTAAGTGTGGCTCAAAACTACTTTTGTGGAAGCAAAACATTTCAAAATTAATCGTTTATTAACTTGTTTGAAACATCTCGATTGTGGGTAGATACCGTCGAACGGGGTGAAACCGGACAACGGGTCTTTTATCGCATACAGGGTATTTGCAGAGAAAGGGTAACGCGAAACGCTGTCTTGTGTCATCAGTAAAAGGGGCTGTCTTTATGCAAGTATAATATGGCTTTTGTCGGTCGTGATGTGATTAGTTATATAATAGCTGTTGTACTGAATCGTATTTTCGGGTCGCGTTCAATAAACTTGTGCCCAGGTTAAACAAATATATTCATAATTTTTTTCTTTGCTTGATAGTTTATTTGCCAGCACTTTAAGATAAACTTTATGTAAACTATTCGTTAAGTAAATATAAAATAAACGTCAAAATTTCGCATTTTGCAGGGTGAAGTCGGACATGCCACGGAGGAAGGCCGTAAATAATTACGATTTTTTAAAATGTGGGCAAAGCTATTTCAGATGAATTATTAAGATATTTTTTTTCAATTTATTTCATCTACTCTAATCGCCGGAAACTTACAAAATATATGTGAGTGTCCGGATTCACCTCGTACGACGGTACGTATGTTCGAAGTGTAAGCAGTGTAATCATAATATAATATTGTCGAAATATATGTACAAAAATTAACATTTTCCAAAGGTTTGTTTCATGGATTTCGTGGATTATGAATAATAAATCACTAAATTATATTACAGAAACATTAAAAAAACATAAAACAACTTTTCTGGTTCTTTGATTTATAATGTCACCAAGACACACTCTGACGACATCAAAATTTAAACTGCGAATTTGACATTGACATCACAAGGGAACAATTTTTAACACGATTTCCTTTGAGATTGTCTAATCGCATTCAATTTGACTTATATCAACAGCAAATAGCCTTTGTAAGAACAAAACAACTTTAAATAAACATTACTTTCAGGTATATTTTAAAATTATTTTCCACCGTATGCATGGGCGGGTAACGTGACCTCGTAACGTGATAGAAAAAATCTGAGACATTTTTGGATTCAGATGCTAAAAGCAAGGAAAATGGTGATCCTTTGTATATTATTATGTTTAATCATGTCCACACATATTTTTTTTGTTTTTTTTGTAGAATTCATACATAAATTGAATTTTTAAAATAACACGCAATCAAATTATTACAATGGTGATAAACATACAAGTAGATAATATGCAGGGACAGAGAACGATGTTGATTAAGTCATCAATGTCTAAGGAAAATAGAAAGTACACAAAGAAGAAAACTTAGTTTTTGTCTGCGAATTATCCGCAAACTTAACTTACGGTGTACTCGCATAAGGGTTTCTGGGACCCTAGTTAGAATAAGAAATGCTATACAATAGTAATTGGAGCAAACAATTAAAGCATCTAAAATCACATTGCATGTTGTGTGAAGAAGAAAAATATTTGGAGTAATTTAATTTAAAAAGATTATAGTTTATCTGTGTTCTAATAATTTATTATTATAAACTGGCCAGGGACGAATCTACCTACCTAAAAGGCCCTCATGATCAGTCTTTCCATTTCCATTCGATATTTAATTACGTCGTTAATTTCATCCTACATTTTATTTTTACAAACACATGTTCTTTTCTCAAAATGAAGCTACTTTCCTGTGTTACAATGTATAGAGGATAAATTCATCAAGACCCTGAACTTGAGTACGTCCCTACGGGCGGCACATTGCCGAGGTTTATTAACTTTTACAGTATTCGCCAAGTTCACACGCCCAGCGTCCATGTATTAAATGGGGAATCGAACCCGCACCCCCAGCCTTCGGGAAATCTGTGCAGAATATACTACATTCCGTAGATATTGTATGATAATTTGAGGGTGGAATTAATGTTTTATCAAATTATTAGAATTTATCTTACAGAGTTTGGTTATTCAAACTAGCTTACTCAAAAACTTACTTTAAAATTTTTTTAGAAACACCTTTGGGACACGAAAATATTTTTTTTAGGTAGTTACCTCTTTTATTTATATTAAATGGCTCTTATTAATTCATTCTTATCTTTTAATTCTCTCTGAGACGATTTGAGAATTAATTCTGCGAAGTATCCTACGGGCATTCAAAACGCGTAAATTACAAACCCAAATACAAGCCACAATTACGTAACAACACAATGGCTTTGTTTTGTAAAATTTTATACATACCTCTATCATTACGCATCACTAGAATAGTTGAAAATGTTTTCATGTTCGAAGCTCCTTGAGCCAGGCCTTGCCCCTTTGGCTGGTACATGATTCGGACACTGCCTCTAACAGTCGACGAAGAATAGAAACGACTAAAGCTAAACGTTCTTTGTAAGAACTCAATCTTACATTCTTCTCTTTATCTCTATGAATCTATAAAGGCCAAAGAAACAGATTTTCCCTTTTCAACCGAAATAAATTCGTCCCTGGATATTAATGTTACATTTTTATTTTTATAACACCAACACAACATCTAGAATAAGAAAATATGATGCAAGATACAGGAACTATAATAAACATTGAGTGACTTTCAAGTGTTAGAGGTGTTACCTATCTACATTTTCCAATTTGTATTAATTAATCATAATCGTTTTAACGACTTTAACTTTTTAAAGCAGAAAGCGTAACGTCACGGTACGTTATTAACTCATCTAACATCAATTATTTACTTAAAAAAAAACAACATATTTTTAGATAGATTTTCATAAGATCGTACATAGATTTTTACAAAACCCAAAACTAATGTACAAGGTGCAAACAATTATTTATATTATTTTACTCATTAATAATATTTTTAAGCATTTATTTCTTTTTAAATGAAATAATCCTATAATAACTGAGGTGCTTACATTTACTGGGTACTTCTTTAAACTGTTAGGAAAAAAAGAGATTTTTCTCTACATCAATTTTCATAAAATCACAAAAAAATATTAGTTTGATTCTTCTTTAGATTAAATAAACAAATAACAAACAAAAAAACTAACAGTACCAAAAATGTATATCATAAAAAAATACCATATATAATATATCCACGATACGCACTATGGACAACTATTATTCTTGCTCGTTTTATACATGAAAAATATAATATGTATATATATATTTTACATTAACAAGTTAGTTAGTTAAGTAGATATATTTTATAATTCAAAGACTGCGACTCTCAATCGGGTCGACTGATAAACAGCATTTCCTTTTATATTACTTGTCTTCTTCAATAGTTTATTTATATATCCATCCTCAGTGTAACGTGAATTCAGAACGAAGAAATAATACTTTTAGCAAATTATTGATTTATCAATCTACATAGGGTACCTATGCATTTTTTTCATAAGTTTAATTAATAATTTGTAATATATTACATATTTAACAATCGACTTTGGTGTCGGATGCAAAAAAAATTTACAAGGCTAATAATATATAGATATAATATAGATTTCTTTTTAAAAATTGTTGTATATTTTTACATAGCATGGTAAATATTTTTACGTAGCTTGGTAAATATTTTTAAATAGCATGGTAAATATTTTTACATAGCTTGGTAAATATTTTTTTCCACAATACTATATAATACGTTTAAAGAATAATGTTTAATTATTTTTTGGAAGTCATTCGATTTCACAAATATGGAAAAACATGGTATAATACAGTATTTAATAAAATTATTTATTATTAAAAAACATTCATTTAAAAGACATTTTATAAATAAAAGCTTAAAATAAACATAAATAAAGATACAGAAAACAGCATATTTAAAATTTTAGCGAAAGTGCAAGGGAAATAATAATAATAATATATTTTTTTCTTTTTAATAATAATAAAAAAATTAAATAATAATAATAATATTTTTTTTTCTTTTTAATAATAATAAAAAAATTAAATAATAATAATAATAATAATAATAATAATAATGATAATAATTAATAAAAAAAAACAATAATAACAATAATAATATTAATATTAATAATATAAATAATATTAATAATAATAATAATAAATAAATAAAAAATACTTGGATGACTTATATAGCGCCGATTTTGTGATAAATCACCTCAAATTCGCCGTACAAATATTACCTGGTACTTAAGATTAATCATTCAATTTCACAAATGTCAATTGCAAAAGTGTTTCCAGATTTTTAAAAAACTAGCTATCAATAATTTATAGATTCTAAAATTATCATAAATATTCCGTAATTTATTCAATTTCACGTGTATGAAAAGCAAGCTTAAATATTTGTAAAATATTAAGTTTATATTTAGGAGACATACGGTCTTCTGTTCCAGATTTTTTTTGTCTATCATATATATTTCGTACCTTCTTACACCCATGAAAATAAAGTTAATACAACTATCAAAGCAATAAGTTAATATTTATTTTACAGGTCACAAAAGCGTAATAATGATGAAAAGCGCTTGATTCCCAAATTTATCAGACAAAACTTACATTATTTAGGTATATGGTACTTAGTATATAATTTATTTAACAGGTATCATAATTTACTACTTTGATCTTAAGGATGTTTAAAGTCCATACGAGTCCACCATTTGGATCAAGGATAGGTACTTTTTATTGGGTAAATATTGAATATATTCATACAAGCATACATCTTCAAAAAATTTGTGTCCACTTTGTGGAATTAATCCATTACGGACGTTTCAACATAATCCCACTGAATTTTTAAGTCCTAGTCAGGAAATTCACAAAAGCGAATAAGCACAATGGACCACACGGTCACTAAGTAGAAGCAGTGCTAATACTTTTACCAACTTTTTTAACTAAAGATATATTTTTTGAATGTTTTCTTTTTGGTATTTAAGTACTCTTTAACTCCAGGAATCGTTGAACACTGTGTTAATGCGAGAGAGTTACATAAATATGCTGACACTTATACTTTAACATTATAATGTTTATATGAAGTATAATGTGTTCGTACGTCTTATCTAGATGATTTCTAAGAATCCACAAGGTCCACCGGGAGAAAACATTTCATTATTTATGTAGGCACATATTGAAACTGATAATGTTAACCCACTTATATGTTTATTACTGTTTTAGTTTCCAAAAGCCGTTTCCCAGGGATTTAGCACTCAGTACATAATGTCATTTAAAACTAGGAATGTTCACATCACTGCTGCCTATTAAAATGTTCATAAATTGTTTTTCGTAATATCCACACCACTTTTTAAAAATTTAAGCTCCGAGGAAGCGCTTGGCGCTGTACCCCGGGAGCGCATAGAAGAATACTAGAATTAGTAATGATATGGCGATTATCACAAGGGCCTTTAGCACTCGCCACTTGTAGTTGTGCCAAATAATGTAGCGGGCGGACTTCAGTGGGTTGAGGAACCACATGAAGGATGCATCGGGACGACTGGAAAGAACGAAATATTATCACGTATGCGTATATAAAATTATGTGCGACATACGAATGAAAACTTATTTGTTAATGATTTGGTAAAAATGTCTTACTTTGGTCTGTCGAGGGCATCCGGCTCGTTCCTCCCGAGCCCCACTGGATTCTTCTCAGCCTCTTCCTTTGTCAGAAGATGTATTTCAGCCTCCACCTTTCCGGTCAATTCGATTTCATCATTTTCTTTCTTGACGTAAAACGGCCACCACCCCTTTATTCTCTTTTGTTTGAAAATGTTCACCGTCGGTACCGACCCGTCTGTCTTCAGCATGTCCAATGTACAAAGCTTCGAAGACTTGGCTCCTCTAGGAAATCGATTTAAGTCCAGCGTCATTGCACCTAAAATACAAAACAAATATATAAATACATATTTTTTTTTTGAACTCCCAATAAACTGTTAAGGTACATATATCATGGGAGAAATGATTGCTGTTTTACGGTAGTACAACTATAAAAAAACAAAAATACTTCAGTATTAACGAATTTTTTTTTTAACTATCGCCGGTAACCGAAAATCTAGAAGCAAAGCAATCTCCGTATCCAAAACAACTTCTGTTTCCTAAAGAACATTTGTATATACAGTGAATACAACTTTACTTTGGAGAAAAGCGGTATCCACCGTACTTTCGACAGTCGTCTTACTTATATCAAATGCCGCGTTGAAATAATATTTTTTTTTTACCCAAAAAGTCATCGGCCGAGAAATGATCCGCATCCCAAACCTGCAACTCTAATCTGGCTGGGATTTTGGATTCCGTCTCGTCCCAAGAAAATAGGGACTCTTTCTTAGATATGACAATTTTCTCTTCAGCCACCAGATAGTCAAAAGGATATGTAAACCTCCAGTTAAAGTTTCCTTCCCCCGTCAAGGAACGGTAGTGTATGTCGGTGCTCTGGCAGTCTTCCTGACCCTTGAGCCATCTGAATCAAGAAGAATACAAGAGATGCTCGTGAAACAGTATTGTCAAAAAACTACACAATGTAAAAAAAAATGTTTTCTCATTACCCTTTAACATATATATCGGACATTTTCTCGCCCGTGAAAAATGCGTCATCTTCAAGAACGACATCGTCAGTATTCCATATTATGATGCGGAGTTCGTAGGTCTTTGGCTTTCGCGGGGAAATGTCTATTGGAGGTCCCGGAGGTGGCATGTCCATGGGGAACATGTCAACCCACATTTCAATTTTTCCTCGTTCTATTCCTGGAATTTTTTCAAAATGGTTTTTGTTAGTTGGAACGTAATTCGGGGATAAAAATCAGGTGGTTTGGCAGAAAATTCAAATTATTATTATAAATATATAATGCGTACAAATACAACTGTATATCAGGAAAATTGTATTACACACACATAAACAACGTCACCACTACCCATCTATCGAGCACAATCACGACACCAGACACTCAAGAAGTAATCCAATAGTTTCAAGAAAAACCATGACATCCCTTGCTCAAAGACAATTTTCATACTTAGGACCAAAATTGTTCAACATAATACCCGATACATGGAAAATGAAAAGTTCAAACGTCCTGCGCAAACTGATCAATGTATGGCTTCTCGATTTAGGGAGGGTCAAAAGCGAACATATGCTCATTAATATATATGTACAATTTTAATAAAATCTTCTTATGTAATTCATTGCTACTATCCATTAAATCAAAAAAAAAATGCATATCATACTTTAATCTTGTATACTTTAAACTTTTATACTTTATACTTTAAACTTTTATACTTTATACTTTAAACTTTTATACTTTATACTTTAAACTTTTATACTTTATACTTTAAACTTTTATACTTTATACTTTAAACTTTTATACTTTATACTATAAACTTTTATACTTTATACTTTAAACTTTTATACTTTAAACTTTTATACTTTATACTTTAAACTTTTATACTTTATACTTTAAACTTTTATAGTTTATACTTTAAACTTTTATACTTTATACTTTAAACTTTTATACTTTATACTTTAAACTTTTATACTTTATACTTTAAACTTTTATACTTTATACTTTAAACTTTTATACTTTATACTTTAAACTTTTATACTTTATACTTTAAACTTTTATACTTTATACTTTAAACTTTTACATCTCATATGTAATTCATTATTACTCCACACTAAATTTATAAAAAAAGCATATCATACTTATTCTTTTATTTTTAAAACTTTTATACTTTATATTTTATACTTGTACATCTAAATTGTAATTCATTATTACTCTACACTAACTTAAAAATGCATATCATACTTTATTATCTTATACTTTAAACTTTTACTCTCACTATACACTTTTACATCTCATATGTAATTTATTATTTCTCCACAGTAAACTAAAAAATGCATATCATACCTTTAACTTATATTCTTTAAACTTTTATACTTTGTATTTTAAACTTTTATATCTCATTTGTAATTCATTATTATTCTACACTAATTTAAAAGATGCAACATAATTAAAAAAAAAATACACAATTCTTTTTTTCTTTTTTTTTTCTTAAATTTACTTTATGGATTCTTTTATATTCTTTCATGTGTATAATAATAATAATAATAATCGGATAATTTTTATAGCGCCGCTTTTGTGAGAAATCACCTCAGGGGCGCTGTACAAATATTACTTCCTATTCTTATATTACGTCTATTCTATGAATTTATTATTATTTATTTTTTTTTTTTTTTTGGACAGGCCATCATTACACATTATTTATAGACCATATAGAGATGAAGTTAAATTATATTCAAGAATGTATTTAATATTACAAGACGCTAATACAAATGATAGAGTGATTTTTTCCATTATATTCAAGAATGTATTTAATATTGCAAAACGCTAATACAAATGATAGATTGATTGTTTCCATTATATTCAAGAATGTATTTAATATTGCAAGACGCCAATACAAATGATAGAGTGATTGTTTCCATTATATTCAAGAATGTATTTAATATTGCAAGACGATAATACAAATGATAGAGTGACTGTTTCCATTATATTCAAGAATGTATTTAAGCTAAGACAAAGAATTATTATCCATATTTTTAGGATAAATAACACAGAACACTCTTAAAAGGGTGGAGCGGCGGGGGAGGATGGTGGCCGGTGGGATTTATCCAGAGGGCCCTCAAAATCTTCTTTGTCTTGGTTACGCCCCTGGTGGCGTGAGGGGTCGGATTGATGTTCGTCTGCACGTACGCCAGGCGCTTGTCAGCCGGCTTCAGGATCCGGAGGAGCACTTCATCGTGTAGTCCACTGACATCATTGCTCCTGCATTATCGAATTCTCTGCAGTGCCAGTTGCTTCTTGGCAAAGAAATCATACCCGTCCTCTACCACCTGATGCACCCGGCAGATCAGGTCAAAGTCGTGCTTGTTGAGGTACTTGGCCACTATCTCAATGACGTAGGTAAAGGCTCGTTCTCGCCCCAGCTGGTGTTCTTGTTGGGGTTCACTTCCCGGTTGTATACAATATTTTTACAACCACCGCACGTCACTAGTTCCGCACGTGTTCGACCAACCGCCGCCAGATGTATTATTACTCTAAGGATGTGACCGATGTCTAATGCGTTAATTCGGAAGAACGAAGCAGATTTCAACTCAAAATATTTGGCTTTTTATTATAAACTTGATTTAAGCCCGAAACGACAGCACTAAAATTATGTAATTTTTATAAATGTAACCCAAAAATTATTGCGGTTATTTTATGCTATTTTTACACCGGGAAAATTAATAACTTCCCGATCCTTCCAAGGTAAATCGGGAGCGACTACACAACGCAGCCGGCTGCCACGAGGGCGCCAAGCTGCCACGTATGTATATTAATACGAACCAATCTGATCAATTTGACTGTCCTAAAACGGGATTTGCTCCTAGTTGGACAGTCAAAGCCTTCTGAAATATTTCTGTAAAATAATGTGTGTTTCAAATAAATATTATTATTATTATTATTATTAAATGGGTATATGAAATTCAGCCTCAAATTAAAATAAAATATAAATCAAAAGTCTCAGTCACGACCGTATCTTTTTATTTTGCGTGTGTTATTTTCAACAATTCACATTTATTATAATAGGACTATTATAACGTGGTTTTTAACCGAAACATAATTCAAATTAGAGGCCTGAGATAACAAAATACTTTTATTGCTAGATAACGGTCATGCTGAAAATAGTCTGGTTGTGCATAAAATAATAATAATAATCAGTGGCGCGCATTGCTCTGTGACCAAAAGTAGTGACCAAAAGTGTGTGTAGTTTTTCAAGTTCAGGTACGAATTATTGTGCATTTAATGTTTGAAAATGCCACTTTATTACCATCTTCCGCTGATTGTTATGGCCAATTGAATAAATGAGCATACAAGTTCCTTATCAAATATATAAAAAAAGACGCTTTGATCAGAAATTTGTTGTTTTTTTAAATTTCTCCTTATGGTTCATTTTTATCAAGGTAGGCATAGCTTTTCAGCATTTATAGACTGCACGCCATTGATAATAATGAGAGAGAAGATTTGTGGAGGAGGCCAAATCACATGATGGAATGATGAAGCATATATAAACTAAACACCGCGTATGAAGTGGGCTTACTACAAGAAGAAATACTTGTTTACGATGTACCTACTGGAAGCCGTCTTCCAGTAGGACCAGAATGAAAAAAAAATGCATCCATTTTTTAGAAGGTTACCTGGTTTATCAGGGTTGTACAAGGGCCGAGTTTCGATGTGCTCCGGGACCAGGTGGCAGCCTATCCGCGGCGTCTCGTGCCAGCGGTGCAGAACCTGCAGGGCAGAGCGCTCCTCCCATAGCCTGTTCCTGGCGCTGTCGTCGCTTGATGAAGTGCTTGGGGTGTTGTGCAGATTTTCATCCATATCAAAGACTGTTTTGCCGATTCGAACCCTTCCAGGCTCGTAGCACGGTGGCTCGAGTTTGCCGTCCTTGCATAACTTTGCTAGTATCTGGGTTGGCTTCATGGAATCTCGCCACCGATTGTATCCTTGCCTTAAAATACATTCAAATAAATACATTAGATTTAAACAAATTAATAGTGATCGTATCCAAAAATACATTACTATGAAAGTATATGGTCAGGATTTAGAACTTCTAAAAGATAAATGGTTGGTAGGTACATACTCTTCATAAGTTCGTGAGATTCCACATGTAGCTCTATGTTTGCTGTAAAAACGATTTTCCAAGTCTATTTTCGATTCGCCAATGACGTCATCCGACCCGACCAGGTCCCAGTCCTGCACTTTAACTGTCAGAATCGAGTCGCGAGGGAACGTTGCCTCCATTTCAAAACATTTTCCGAAAACCGGATTTAACTGCTTCGAAATATAGTTATCCTTGTCACTGATCTTTTTGGAACCTAGCTGCAGGACAATGTAAGGATCAGCTTTCCCATTTAAGTCCATGGGGTGGAGGTCATTCGCTTTTATTATGTAAACTCTGACCAGAACTCTGAGGGGATCATTTGATGGCATTCCCTGGAAGAAGCCATATTGAGGGTCGAATCCGATACTTTCCACTCCTTTTAATAATGGCCACTGGTACACTTTCACAGCCCCCTAAAATTTAGAAACGTAAATGTAAAATATCAACAAATAACTGATAAACCGGGAGAGTTATGAGTTTTGGATAAAAGTTTTTTATATAGGTACCTTGAAGGTCCCGACGATGCGGCTGTCGTTTTCAGCTTCTTCACTAGTTTTTTTACCCCTGTATAATTCGAAAGTCTGGAGCCAATCTTTAAATTCATTGAAAAGATACTGTACTTCTAGCTCGTTAGGAAAGACCTAGAATATTCCAAAATGTAGTAAGTAATAGATTTATACAATATGCATCATAAAATCACTTACATCAATATCAAAATAGATCGATTTCATACCTGACATAAAGCACTGCTAGGTAAGCTCCTCTTTTTATCACAAATTGGGCTTAGTCGCGAGACTACCCTAACAGTAGTTCCCATCACCTTAAATCTTTTTCTTTTTTCTCCATCTGTACATTTTTCTGTATCTGTAATCGCTGAAAACGAGTCATTTTTGCGATTTTTTGCGTTTTTATCTATTCGTCCAATTTCTATTACTTCATCGACTGAGGCGAAATATTTCGTCCACCAATCACGGGAGCTTTCGTCGTCATCATCTTCAACATCAGGCCCTGTTCCTTTTTTCTTTTCCTCTATTTTAACTTTCTTCTTACTGAATAATCCTGTTCCGTAACTATTTGGAAATGGCAGTTCACGGAATAACAATGGGCTTTGCTCTTGTTGATCCTTTTGAACTTTCGTTTCGACAAAGCTGTATCCAAACCGGTCAGCGGCTTGCTCGAGTGATTTGTAGTTAGACCTTTTACCTTGATTTGAATCCCGTGCCCTTTCCTTAACCACAGGATGGTGAAAGTATTTATGAATCGAGTTGATCATGTGAGTTCCAACTAGCGTAAAACGTCCGAAACTTCTGCAATCCACTACTCGTATAGTCAGAGGAGGTCTGTAAAGTTCTTCTTCCGGTAATTCCACGTCCATTATTTTAACAGAGCTACAGAAATTAGGATTTTTTTGGGCATTTTGGATCACCGAAGAGGACAATATGTTACCTGCACATTCGATGTCTACCCTCGGTTTGTCCACGGACAAGAAATGAACTCTCTTTAAGTCCCGCAGCCCCCAAAACAACACTTCGATTCTGTAGTTAGCCAGCGTTGGGCGAATCGAGTCCGGTACCGGGAGGTAATTAGAATCTGTGCTTAACGGCAGGTCTGGAACTCCAGTGGGAGGGAGCAGTTCTCCCGCGGGACCTCTAGTGATCTGGAGTAATTCAAATGTTGCTAAAAGTTCTCCTGCGTGATCGAGTCCACGCGTTATTTCGTACCATTCTAAACAAGGTTTTTTATAAACATCATTTAATGTTTTGACATGTGGCTTGGCTATTGCCCTTCCGATGAATTCTGATTTTCCCACCTGATCCTGATCGAATATTTCGATTGTTATCGTAAACGGGTCATCTTTTATCTGATCCAGCGAACCAAACAGTGTTATATCGTCGCAGACCAGGGTTTGATCCCATGTTGGACTCAATGTTTCGTCTATAACTCTGGTTGTTCTGCAGTACTCTCCCGCAATAACTCTAGCAAATGGGTCTGAGAGTCCAGACGCATCGGAGCCAATGAGAGAGCGTGCCTGATAAACGTAGGCCCGCAGTTGGAACGTCTGAAAAAATACCAACATTAAACATACTATGATGTTTTATTTAACTGTCAGTTCCCAAAAATATACCCTTTATAGTCTGCTAATGCAAGAAATACTATCAATGATTTAACTGTAAATTCTATACGAGTATACAACTATATGCAAGCTGTAATAATTCAAATTCCGTATGAAATACGCATTGGAATTACATATAAATCATTTGATTTTTGCTTGATTTATCAGACTAGAAAATGATGTTTAAAACCATTTTAGAGGGCTGACATTTATCTGGTAATTTACGATACAAATACATAAATTATCTAATCGACTAACATGTGACTCCAAGTATTGGATGGTGTTTGGTGGGGCCACCTCTTGGCGCTCAATGTTGCGTACCTCCCGAGTCTGTTCGTATCCCCCGGGCAGACCATCAAGGACGTGTACCTTCTCCACGGTTAAACCAAGCCACAGGTAAAGGTTAAGTTTTGCTGGAATCGCCCAGCCGCCAGCACCAGCCGCCTTTTTCCCGGGGAGCTACAAATAATAATGAATGTAACACCGTTTGGATTCTGATTGGTGGTAGTGGAGTAACAGTGATATATATATTATGTTCCGTTATTTATTTGATTATACGCCCATCTGGGCTTTTACATGGATTTTTATAACAGCATATAAGCTATCAAAAATTATAAGTACATAGAGCTTTTAAACCATAAAGTAACGAACATTTTTTTAAAAACGTTTGACAGTAACATGAAACAGAAAACTAAAACATTATTATAACAGAAATGCTAAACTATCGAAACTACAGAATATTTGTAGGATTCATCAAAGTGCTGGTATAGACGACGCTTTACTTTATAAATGGAGTCAGCAAATATATCAACAATACCTCTAAACTTGTTGCTCAGATCAGAATTCCTATTGGTTAATGACTGTGGTTTTTTACGTGCTGCAGAAAAATGTTAGTTTTTATCTTGTGTTCCTTGTCGGTACATGTCATTTAATAGTGGTGGCGATGGCAGGGCTGTTAATTAGGTGGTTAATGTTGTTGAATCATGACACATTCTAGAAAGTTACTTACCTTCAGAAACACCACTGTGTGAGGTTTCCCGCACAGCTTGCCCTGCTCCTCCGCCACCGGGGAATAGAGGAGGTGGCGCGCCAGTATGCGCTGGTAGGCCAGGCGCCTCCCGCCGCCCACCGCCCATATTACCACATCAGGTAGGGCCCCTTGGGGCTGGAACGATCAAAACGGTGGATTAGTGCGTAATTTCTTCAAAATAAAATTTTCTATATTTTATCGATATCTTTACTTTTAGAGCGCCGAAATACCCATGGGATAATGCAATCGGGTCGGCAATGTCAAAAAATCATTGCTTTGAATATTAGTACCTATTCCCGAGAAACTACTTATCATAGTTTTTATAAATTTATAAACACAGAAGATGGTACAATTTACAAAAACATCATATTGCAAAAAAACACGTAAGCTGTTAAGAAAATAAACTCCCGTTCAAATTTACCTCCGGCACACTACGGAAGATCGTGAGTGCTCGGCGTTCCAAAGGTTAAGGACTTAAAAAATATAATCAACTGAAAACCATAAATTAGTTTCCGTTAACAGCATTGTCTTTTTTTGGTACCATATTTGTGAAATATTACGATGAAGGCGATTACAATGAATACTCCATTAAATGAAGTAACAATATTAAATACTCACGTCTTCAACGAGGAATTTTATTTTCGTCAAAAGCGAATGTGCCGCCCGGAACCTTTCCTTGAATGAGGATATCGTCACGATGGCCTTAAGATTTCGGCTCTTTGCACCAATGCTCTCCTATAACACAAATGTCAAACAAAATATTTTATACAAGCAAGCAAAGAAAAAAAGTTTTTTCAACTCTTAATTTTATGGACTTAATTCCGCCATAATACGGAATTGCCGAATTAGTTAAAACTTCTGACTATGCAAAAATGGTCAACCGTTTGCTATATTCTCAAAATATTAATAACGGAAATATTTAGAACATGGACGTCTTGCGAGAATTCTGTATTGGAAAGAAAGAAGCTCAGAAGAACTAGCGTCAGTGATCCTCTTGCCAATGCGTGTAAATCAATAGGGTATTTTCACAGTTTTTTTTATCGCCTTCAAAATTTACTTTTCCCGCCAAAACGACATGTTCGTTTTTGTTCGTGAATATGGCGTTGTTGACGGCACGCCGACCAACGTTGATGACAGCCGTCTTACCAGTGGACTTATCTAAATCATAATGAAGCTTTGCCAAGTTCGATCCGTTTCGGAATATGCGGTTTTAGATCGTTCGTAGAATCAGTAATTATTAATGAAAATATTAAAATTACATATTTTTAGTACGCTGCTCAGAATCAGAAATATAAACCTTAAATCTTTTTACTGGTAACCATAGTTTGTGAAAATACCCTATTGTATAGCAGCCCGGAAGTGGCATAGTTGCCGGTTTTTGTCTTCCTTCTCTCCTAAAAGATACACTGTTTCCCAAAGATGAAATATGTTCTAGGGGTGACCTCTGGCCTCTTTGCGGAGATGAAATAAAAAAGGAGGTAAGTATTACAATTTCTCTGAGGCACAATTCGTTCCTCCTTCGGTCGAGCTCGGTGATCGCGCCGTGGGCGGGCAGATGCTCTGCACGCCGCAGCTGTACGAAACGGGCGCAGGTGGCGTGCAGTGCAGTCAGCGTCGAGCGAAGCGTCTCCACCGCTTCGTCCTCGTGAAGCTTCTCGGACGCCAGCCGCAGCCCTTCCTCCTTTACAAACGATTAAAAAAAATCGTGAAAATAAATGCTAAAAAAAAACAATTATTTCATCCACTTTATTTTCCTTTCTTTGAACACACCTCGTATGTTAGCATACGAGGTGTGTTCAAAAGAAAAGGTTAATTTTATTTATTTATTCATAAATATCCATTTTCTCCCTTCAAAGTAATCCCCCTCCGATATAATGCACTTATGCCAGCGCTTCTTCCAATCCTCGAAGCACTTCTGGAATACGCTTTTCGGTATGGCCATCAGCTTGTTCTTCGATTTTGACTTTATCTCATCAATTGTGGCAAAACGCTTTCCCTTCGTTGGTCTCTTCAGTTTCGGGAAAAGGAAAAAGTTGCAGGGAGCCAAATCTGGTGAATACGGTGGTTAAGGCATGATTACGGTGTTGTTTTTGGTCAAATAATCACGAACAAGCATTGATGTGTGAGCTGGTGCATTATCGTGATGCAAAATCCATGATTTGTTTGTCCACAATTCCGATCATTTTAGCCGTATTGCTTCACGCAAACGTTGCATAACTTCCTTGTAGTATTCCTTATTAACCGTATGACCTGTTGGCAAGAACTCATGATGCACCACGCCATTGTAATCGAAGAAAACATTGAGCAAAACCTTCACATTTGATCGAACTTGGCGTGTTCGGTCTTGGCTCTTCTAGCCGCTTCCATTGGGATGATTGGGCCTTGGTTTCGACGTCATAACCATATACCCACGTTTCATCACTAGTTATGACCCTTTTGAGCAAATCTGGATCATCGTTGACGTCATTCAACAACTCCTGAGCGATACTAATGCGACGTTGCTTTTGCTCAAAATTTAGCAATTTCGGAATAAACTTCGCTGCCACACGTTTCATGCCCAAAACATCCGAGAAAATTAGATAGCATGAGCCGATTGATATGCCAACATCCTCTGCAACTTCCCTAATAAGATTCGGCAATTTTCCAAAACCATTTTCTTCACTGTTTCGATGTTTTCGTTTGTTGACGTGGTTGCAACTCCAGGACGCTCATCGTCATTAACATCTTCTCGGCCTTCTGTAAAGCGCTTGTACCACTTACAAACACTTTGAGACAAAGTAGACTCGCCGAATGCCACAGTCAACATTTTAAGTGCGTTGGAGCACTTTATTCAATTTTTAACCCAACATTTAATACATATTCTTTGATCCAATTTTTTCAAAAGTAAAATATTGAAGAACACACAAAAACGTGACTAACTTTTCCAGTTGTTAAAAACAAACCACTAATCCAAAATGGCTGATAATGATAACATATAAATGCTAAGAAATCAGTCGCAGTGACTCTTTTACTATCACACGTTTTAATTTTTTCCCCGTCTTTTCCGAAATATGGATTTAAACCCTTTCATGCACACATCTTCCTCCCGTAGAAGACACTTAAACTTTCAAAGGTTTGATTCTCTTTCCCCATGAGCCCAACTTGAAGCCAAGATCCCTTCGGGTTAAATGTCATTGACATGACCGAGACTGTATGGTCCTGCCACTGAGAACTCTCTTGAACCTCTCTCTACCATAAACGACGCATATAAATGAAAGAGCAGTTATAACAGAGATATCAGTATTATTTGTGACAGATGATTGATTGTCAACTATATAGTTCAAATAAAAGCGAGGCTATTTATTACTCGCGTGGAATAATTTCTTTGCAGGAAATAACTTCATCCATGCATCAGTCATGGCATAAAATGAGTGAAAAGAGCTAGATAGTTGAATGATCAGTTTGCCTCCAAAATGAATGCACCCCAGTATAATTTTTTGGTAAGACAGAGTGAATTTGAGCCCACACAGCAAGTGTCTATGAGATTTCGGACATCCGGAAGTGTCGATATGAGCAGTGGCGTGCAGTCCATAAAGGCTAAAAAGCTGTGCCTGTCCTTAGAAAAAAGAATCATCAGAAGGAATATAAAAAAGCGGCAAATTTCTAATAAAATGAAAAAAATCCATGATTTTAGTAAGGAACTTAAAAGCTCATTTATTCAGTTGGCCAAAATAATCAGCGGAAGACGATAATAAAAGAGTCGTTTATAAATTATTCAATGCATAATTCATACCCGAACTTGAAAAACTAGACACACCTTTGATCATAGAGCACTGCACGCCACTGGATATGAGAATCTCGCAGATAAAGAGGTTTGCTGTCATAAAAGCCGGGATATTATGCAATCTGGACAGATCCTCCGATACTGTGTATTAAATTCTGGTGCTCCTAGTTCTAGCTATGGGGATGGTAGAAACTGGTCTGACTTACCACGCTATCACTGATTTTCTCGATCATGTTCGAGATGAACATGCGGCGTCGGTGGTCGGGCCACGTGGATGTTACGTGCACGCAGGGTTTGTTGTCCCACAGCGGCAGGTAGTAGTGATATCGGTCGTGGGACAGTACTTTCATTGGAGCCATTGTGCTTTGGACGCGGGGTGTGGATACTGGAAAGTAAAAAAATGCACTTAAAGGGGAAAAAAGTAACATTGCACAATAACACCGCATATAAACAAAAGTAATAGGTACTTTTGAAAAATACCTCGGTCACTTCGTCAGGAGCGACAGCAATTAAGAATACGGTTGATGAAAGACGTAGCAGAGAAAGATGTATGAGAACAGTTCCGTTAATTTGTTCCTCACCGAAGCATATCGCTGGGTGATTTCCCCGATCATTACCAACCTCCCATAGGAGAGTGCCCAAGATCACGAAACGAAGGGTATAGCATAATTATGATTCCATTGTATTATGACTGGTCCTGCCGCTAAGAGCTCTGCAGGATCAGCTCTTCTGTAACATGGGTACGTTTATGATTTATAGGGGGAGAGGTTTTCAAGTATGAACTCACCCTCGCACAAGTCTTGAGAAGTCCGTGAAGACTGATTGAGGCCGTCTATGGCGTTTCCGTGGTTGCCGATACTGAGCTCGAAACTGATCGGTTTCTCGCTCAGCCGCTTGTCTATCATGGTGGCGTCGAAGATAGTCGAGAAAAGGAGGAAACTCTGCTCGATGCTGCAGCATGCCTCCGATGGCACCGCGCAGGGCATGACCTCTACGGCGTAGGGTACTGTTTCATGGCTCTCGGAGACCTCTGTCCTGATCGATATCAGGACCCTGAAATAAACGATAATTCAACAGCATCATGGTGATATATTCATGGTGGGGCATGGTCGCCTTTGAAAATGTTCCCTATTGGTTGTAGTTCCTCGCCGATCCCATTCAGTTCCCAGGTCTTCCCGCCCTGTTCCAATTTTTTCCATCAAAGTTAATCCATCTCTTCGTCAGTATGCTTCTGAGTGGGTCATCTAGCCCTCGTAAGATGTGGATTACATCCCGATGCCAGATCGTCCGCTTTGCATATGGAAACCGCAGCGAGGAACCGACGGCGGAATAGCACATTGATGAAGTTTGCACGCGGCTTAGAGCTATGAGGAGACTACATAAACTTTAAAAAAATTGTTTCACGAAATACCCCAAGAATACTATATCCTATCATTGACGGGATCCCTTATAAGATATGGATTAACTACATGAGGACATTTTATTTATTTTTATTTTTTTTTATTGTATAATATTAATTACATACAGTGGGAACTTATACCCGCTAAGCCACTGCAAGTAGCTTGTCAGCAGGAGTTTATTTCAACAATATAATATAATACAACAATAAATTACAATCATCATACAAATGTAGGCCAAAATTATTATATTTAGGCGCATGCATCTTGTGCTGTACATAAGTTGAAAAAAAAAATTAAAGAGAATAAATAATGGTAAAAGCATTACAGTTTTGTTATTGAGATACTAGAGTCCAATTTTATAACACCGATTTAAATAATATTATAAAAATGTCAATATCATAAAAAATATCAAAATTATAAAAGTACCAATATTATAAAAGTATCAATATTATAAAAGTACCAATATTATAAAAGTATCAATATTATAAAAGTATCAATATTATAAAACCATCAATACTTTTAGAAATACGACAACAAAACATCCTAATTTTGTTCAAATTGTCCTCCATAGTCAAATTGCTCTTAAACAATGCCGAACATAAACAAATATATGTAGTTAAATCATTGCTATACAATTCGATGAATTTATTATCTGTTCGTACTTAAAATAGTGAATCTCAATCGGAATATGATAAAATAGTGGTACACGCTCATAACACAAGACTAACTGCAAACGATGAACTTCTAATTCTAATTAATACGGCCAAAGAACCGAAGCTTACGACATGTTGCCCAATTCCATAAAAAATTGTGAACTAATTTTCAAAAGGACATACATATGTGTACTGGAAAAATGGTTACGTGAAAAAGACTATTTTACAAATGTTTTTTTTTCCTGACTTTTTCCTCTGATTTCCCTCTGTATTTTAAATTTTTGCTGTATTTTGTGCCTATACTTTTTTTTTTTTTTTACACGAAACAAACAATAATAATAATAATGTAATATATGTATATATATATATATGTGCCTATCGAAAATTTTGAATATAGGCCTTTTAAAGAAACCCGCTGACAAACTGATATCAATCATAATATAATTTCTTCAAAAGATTGGTATTCGCTTTGTGGCGTCATTATTAATTAAACAATTAAAAAACATGCTTTGTTTACACCAATTTATAAATACAAATAACCATCTACACGTTTCGATAGCAATGCTGTCATCATCAGGAATATATGAATACTAAAAAAAAATTTGAAGAAATTATTCATTTGATATAAATTTACATAAATTTAGAACCGGTTTACAATTAGATAAATTTGAAATTTTAGAAATAAGAAAAGCGTTAATAGATAATTAAATTTAATAACAAATCAATTTTTTTTTGAAATAGCCCTTGAATTTATTTTCATATTAATATTAATAATAACAATATATTTATTTTTTAATTTCTAATATAAAATTGCTACTCAATGTTCTATAATTATTTTTTATTAGCATTTTTGATTAATTACCGAATTTAATCAATTTTTGTTTATGTTTATAATTTGTCTATTCTTAAATTGTTGTGTTCTAATTTTTATCATTTGCCCATTCATAAAATTATTTTTTAGTTATATTCCTGATGATGAGAGCATTGCTGTCGAAACATGTAGATGTTTATGTATATTTATAAAGTGGTGTAAACAAAGTATATTTTTTAATTAATTAATTAATTAATATCAGTTTACCGGATCTTTTCTGTAATAATTATTTAACATTTGAAAAAGTAAGTGAATATATAAAAATAAAACAACAATCACCGTGTGTCGAGTAGTCCACATACATGATTATTGTCATCTCCAACCGTTTGGACCAGATTAGCGAAGTAGCATGGCCCAATAACCCTAATCACCCGAGTAACCTGAGTATGTTAGCAAAATTGAGTAACTTACCGAGCGCGATATGAGACTCCTTCTCCAAGTCCTGCATTGAGGTCAGAATGTTGATCCAACAGGGTATGTTCCCTGGGGGAACCATATAGGTAAACCCACGCGGGCCCAAATGTGGGCAAAAAGCCTAAAAATCACAATGATCAGGATTAAAAACAGTAATCACAATCAGAATACATAAAGAACTTATCTAGTTGTACTTAAATTTTACTGTATTTGGAGCTCTGCACCAGATTGTTAAATCTTTTTTATTTGTTTTGTCTTCGCAAAAACTCGCTGGCCGCCATTGTGCGAGGATGAAACAAAAGGAACCAGGTACCGTCCCTACGATACTTTCCAACGTATGTAGTAATACATATTACTAAAGGAAGGTGTAAGTAAAATACAATAGGGGAATTGTTTTTATTTTTCTGTTCATACACACAGTACAAATGTATAATCTAAACGTTTTACAGACTTCTTGTACTGAAACAGAAAACCTGAAAAAAATCTCCATTCTGATATTTCCTACTCGTACCCCTTTCTCCGTCGTTTGATATAGCCTTAAGGTCTACGTAGTGGGTGCCAATGACACTGGGTTTCACGGGATCGTGGTCCATTAGTTGGATTCGAATTCTTTGGCAAAGAGGTGGGAACATATCGGTGAAAACGATCTGTTCGTTCCACACCGGATTGTAGCTGCTGCGTTTAATGCTTGTGACCCCCTGGTAACAACGAATTTTTCATTAAAAATATGAATAAAAGGAAATATATGTTAAACAGGTCGAAATAATGGGTGTTAATAAATTAAAAATAAAATTAGATGATCAATGAAATTTTCTCTTGCATTGTTGATTGACTCTAAACGTTCTGGCAGTTTTCTGATACATCGCGGGAAGCCGGTGGTTTGAAGGTGGAGAAGTCGTGGAAAGATTCATTATAGATTTTTTAACAAAAGGTGAAGATAATTTTTAGAACATTTTCAGAGAGCGAATCTTCAAGTATTAATGCATATATGTATATATTTACTAATTAATGTATAGAAAAAAAAACTAAGTGCGTGTGTGTGTGCATTAAGTATGAGGAAAATTTACACTTAGTCCTGCGAAGCTCACACGTACGAAGGGGTCAACTAAGTCCTTTGTCTCGCCGGTGAGTGCCTTCTTGACGTTTGCCATAATCGAAAGGTTCATCTTGGGCAAACCGTCTGCTTTGTGCACAAACACGACGTACCTCGCTCTCTGCCTCTCTGTGGGCACTCCTTCCGGTAGCAGCAAATTTCTGAAAACGGAATTCCAACACTGTGATGCAGAAATGTCACCGGTATCATAACTAAATAAAAGTCAATAAAAGGAATTTACGCTTCAATGTCGTCCTCGTCTTTTTCTGTTTTGGGGGGTACTTTCACCAAGTCGCCTTTTCCAATTACGCTAATGTCGCATTTTAAATATCCTTTGGGTCCGGCAGCTGCATCGGACGAGTCCATCAACACAGCCCATTTGTGATAAAACTGATGGTCTGTAATTGTGAAACCAACAGTGAACAATACGAGCAAATGTGTTAGTTTGCTTGGTGAAGTAATTTTTTTAAACAGCGTGCAATTAATGAAAGAATGAAATATTGGAAAAAAGCAAAATTTGGATGGGTTCCACCTATGTTATGCCCCACTTTATGCGTTATTATCATTGGCCAGATTAACGCGATTAACCTAACAATATCATTTCTGTAGTTGCGAATTCGGAATTTTGGGTTGAGACGTTTAAACGCCCCGAAAGTGACGCATAACACGGGCCGTGTTAACATTTCGGGGACAAAAAACTTAAGCGAAATTCATAATGACGATGAGAAAGAAAAAAAAGTATTTGAATATGTTGAACACCATATAAGAATATGAATGTAATAAAAACATGCATAATGTGGTGCGTCAGGCTTTGAAGATGTAGTTGCTTTGTCGCATTCTCAAGAAAAACGTGATGTTAATGAATTATAAGAATTAATGGAAAAGCGTTAAAAGCATGAAAAAAAAAAAATGAAGTTAGAAGAAAAGTATCCATGAAAGACTCGTGTTAAAGGATTCTACTCTCGTATGAACAGAGCCGTGAAAAGAAGAGATCATGTAAAGTGTTGGGAGAATCATGTCGTTTCCCCGGGATTGTGTTTGGGCGCATTCGTTTTGTATTTTGGAGGAGTTTGTTATGTTGTATGATTTATACGCAATGATTTCCAAGGGTGGATAGAGTGTAAAATAAATGCTTTACATTAGAAGAGGGCAATACAAATAAAATTGGAAATAATCTGATGTTACGTTGTGAAGGGATCTAGTGAAGGGAACGGTCGACTGAAGGTAATTAAATATTTCTGCAACGTTTTTTTTTTTAAATTCTCTTCGTTAAATAATATGTCAGTCAGTATTAAGTCGTTGTAAATGTAAAATGATAACGATAAGCGCTGTTCTGTAATGTGAATCGTATTTATACGTGGATTGAACTTTCGGAGCTACGTTATATTACATACATATTATGTATATTGTTGGATAGAGCTTATTAAAAAAAAATTCTTCAAAAGAGTCAGTATAAAACGATAATATGAGAATAATTAAAAAGTACGAGCGTAACTCCAACAATAAAAAATGGAACAAATCAATCTGCGTAGGATACACTAATTACCGCATTTTTATTACTACCAAGTTTTATTGTAGCCCAGTATGTTAGTTTTGCTTTTTACAAGTGGAAATGAAGCTTCTGTGAAGTTATAGAAAAAAATTTGCAATCGTTTATGGTGAAATTTGTTTTTTTTTTCACTCGGTCAGTTCAATACGTATTTTCACATTACAAAATAGTCATGGAGCTGTTCTGCGATGTGGGGGGGGGGGGGGTCCTCATAATTAGTGTTAGTGCCGGGGACAAGCCACTTCCCCACAACATTCAGTTAGCTAAACCCCACTGAGCAAATCTATACCGTTGGCAATTATTTTTATTACAATAGTACTCGGAATTCACCTAAATTCAACGAGATTGCAATGGCGCTTACAAATGACAAACAGTTTTAGACGAAGTTTTTTGAAATCTATGATTGATCCATTTAAGATATCCTTTTAAAATATATTTTGGTGATCTTATATTTATGTACATAGATTTTCTTAGCGTGCTTTAGCTGGTGAAATGTTAGTGAAAAGAGACCCTATTACCTGGCTGTGCCCACACCGTGGCCACATCCATTTTAAAGCTGCCCAAATTTTTGTTTGGCCTGAATACGTTCCTCGCCTGCAGGACCTGCGACACCCACACTCGTTATGGACACATTCAAACATATAGGATTTAATCAATTTTTTGGTTTAACTGATTTAAGCTTATAAACCCCATTGTAATATTTAATTATTGAAGGGGATAATATTAACAAATCTCAATGAAAATATGAAATTGAAAAATACACAGAAAATAAATAAGGTCGGAAATGGATATTAAACCCGTATTCTCTTTCTTACCGGGACAATGCTCTACATTTGAGTAATTGAGGCCTAATTATTTTTCGTCATTTTTATTTATCTCTTTGCGATTATTTACATTCTGTGTCTTTTCTATTATCAATATTAACATATTCAATTATTAAATATTACAATAAGGTTTATAAGTTCCAATAAGTTATTCCAATAAACTGATTATTCATTCCAGACTTAGAAATATAGAAAAGTTAATAGAAGTCCTATATAAATAAAAATCACAGAGGTATATCCGAGACACTACCTAGATTGAAGATATATTCGGGTAGAACTTTGCTATTATGCAAAGAGATATCAGCCAAAAATATGGGAATTAATTAAGGATAATATTAATAATTCTTAAATTGAAATATGAGATCAATGATAATGACAAAAAATGTCTCAATAGCTCAATTGTAGTATTGTCGCGGTAAGAAGAGGAACTGCGTTCGAGTCCCGGTTGCGACCGTTCCTTTCCAACTTTCTGAATTTCTTTTCTATTTAACTATCATTGAGGTTTGTTAATATTATCTTCTTCAATATAGGATTTAATTGACAGTGGAGCCGTCTCGTGAAACACTGACCCAAGGGCAAATTTCACTCTGTCAAGCATTGAAATTTTTTTGAAATAAAGATGTCTAACGTATGTACAAAAGAAAAACTAAATGTCATAAAATGTGAGATTCCATCTACCATGATGTATAATGTCAAGTTTCATGGTGACAACCCTTCATCTCGTACCAATTTTAAGTTAGATGTGGGGAATTTCCCCCCACGAAGCATTTAACCATGGGGACCATCCTTTGGCATTTTCACAATATGAATGTATACTACTTTTGTTATTGTCAAAATACTATTAAGCTATGCTAAAATATAGTTTAAATTTTGGTTCTACGGAAAGTTATTTCAATATAATACTAGGTAGGTAGTTATTTGTTAGAAACAGCATGAAAACAAAATTAAAGCAATTCCATTAATATAGTGTATGTGTTATTACTACAATATTGTCAAGATTTATAGACATATCGTAACCATAATATTTTGTGTATTTTGGAAGTTATTTCCAAGTTTTTTTTTGTTTGTTAGAAATTAAGGATATGATAATGTTTTATAAGGCTCCCCTCTTATGTTATCTTCTGTCCATCTGGTGTCCCTGTAAGGGGATTTAACAATTAGTGTATTCCATTTATACTACAAGACAGTGAAAATATAAGTACATTATAATGTGTTACGCATTTGTTGGAAGATCGAAGTTAACATAATGTTACTTTAACCTTTATATAAATGTGTATATGTTTTCTTTAGCAATAATTTCATGTAGCACGATACCTAGGCCAAGATTAAAAAAAATCGTATAATTCAACTTGAATCTCAACGATCTAAAGCAGCGTTTCCCAGCCGCTGGGCCGCGGACGGTTGTCGCCCGTTTTAAAATGCCTTTTGGAAAATTAAAGAAAAGCGTCATTAACTCCTTGATTCCGGTGATGGGTCTAGCTGACTCATTATTTGTAAAAAATAAAAAAAATTACGTGAGGCAGAGAAACCGATTGGATATCAATGCAGTCCTTCGTCTATCCGAACAACACCGAAGCCATGTGACGGTTATCAATAAACTATTCTAGCAAAGATGCAACAGAAGATTTCGCAATAATTTTCCAAACTAAATATTGCTTACTTAAAATAGAAGTTGTTTTATTAACAATTAATTTACTGATCGGTTTCGAATTAGGTACTTCAATAGATAATTTTATTTCATGTTACATTTTTGTTTGTATTCCCAACAAGATACGTTAATGTAATGTCTACCTGCTACAATATAAGATATTTTCCCTACTTTCACCGGTCCTCAGGTCGCGTAAAAAGGTTGGGAAACGCTGATCCAAAGAACCAAGTATTATATAGTTGCGCAGTAGTGTGTGTCGCGAGCAAACTGATTTCTATACCTTTGTTCTGTGGAATATATTGCGTAAATTTTGATTGTCACAAAACATGACATGTGAACACGCTCACAGAAGATTCAAGCAGACAATCATTCTGGACAGTTCGATGTAATTGTTACTTACCAGACAGGCAATAATAAACAGAATAGCGATAGCGAAATACGATAAATGAATACGAGCATGAAAGAAATCATCTTCCTAAAACATAGATCCTAAAGGAGGCTTCATGGGAAAATAATAGGCAGCCCAGACAAAGAAGAGTGCGAGGGGTTAAAAAAAGATTTGAGAATGTCGATTGTGATTCGGAAGAACGTACGCCATTGTGACACGAAAACATGCGACACAATTTTAATGTACACGCCGTGTTCTTTTACTTTATAAATACACACAATAATATTTGTGAGGTGCAAGTTTCGTTAGAGTATTGTTGTAACAGTTGATGATATTGATTGGGTACACGGTGAATGTCACAAAGGCATATCCGTCCTCGGAAGAGAGATGATGAACCGAACGGGATCAAGGTGGGAGAGTACCCGCTGCTTCATACACGGTCTTCAAGTCAACCTTGAAGCTCCCTATTGCAGTTCCCGTTCTCAGGATACTGCGACTGTGGAGAACCTACAAACAGAACATACACCTCAGCATCCTTTTCTCAATCTAATAGGGAATTTTACAGATTAACAAAATCACCTTTGATGTCCATCTCTTAACGCGAAACGCCTTCATCACCTACTCAAATATAGCTTTTTGAAAACTTACCGATAGAGTGATGATTTTGTCGAATAGCACAACCGGGGGGATGTGAAAATCGAACACAAAATACTGAAAGAAAAATACTTATTTTTGAATATTTTTTAAACTTTTTTGATTTTTTTGTATTTTTTATTTTGTTTTACTTTATTTATGTATTTGGAAACTTACAGTTGTATGATTATACATTCTAGTTCTAACAGTTCAATATTAACATCAAGCAGTGAAGTTTCCACAAGAAAAAATGTTGAAAGTAGATCATTCAACCATAAAACAGTATACATTATACATTTATTAGTAATTATCATTATAATAAGCGATAGTAATGGGGAACAAATGGGAATAGCGGGATAGCGATTTTATATAATGAAAGTGAAACCGGTTCCAATACATACACCGGGGTGGGTGGTTTGGGAGTACATAGGTAACTTAACTATAAAATTCCTTTTTTAATCGTAAGTACATTTATATTTTCTTGATTAAAATTAGAATACATCAAAATCTGAGAAAATTGATTACAACATTAACACGTATTAATGGTAAATGAATGTATTGGGTATTGAAGTGTGTTCGTAGGGTGGGGACAGTGTGAGTTGGTGTTCTCGAATGGGGCTGATGTTCTGTAATGGCTGGGTTGGGTTGGGTTCATCTATCTTATGGTTGTATATTTTTGGATTATTGAATTGGAGTCTATGTAATGTTTGATTGTGACATAGGACTTAAAATCTAAGCGTTTCATAAACTCTTGATTTATTTCTAGTCATTATTATACAAACATCATATTGTCGATTCCAGACGACAGATCCGGATTACAATATTCGGCAAACAAATAAATTAAGGATTAAACCATTCTACTGTTTAGTATTATGAGATAATATATTAAAGACTAAGTATTTTTGCAGTAGCGTAGCGTAACTCCAGGGCTCCTGGGCGCACACCTATGCCGGGCTTTTGTTTCTTAAGACTAATTTACACACATGCTAATACACATAGAATTCATTGAAACGATCTAAAAAGCATGGGTAGGGGGGGACCTAATGCGAATTTTTGAAGTTGTGGGTGCGAATCGATTACACGGAAGTATTATCTTCGGCTTTCTTTGATTTCTTTACTTTGGAGCCTCCGAGTATGTTAAAACAGCCCAGACAGCCCAGGAGGTTGCTACGCCGGTGCACTGGTGTCTTGGGTATGGATAGATCATCGATGCTAGCTACTGATTGTACCTCGTTGTAATACGGGCAGTTTGTGCTCTCTTTCACGCTGGTGTACTTTTTCTCTTCCCCCACTTGTATGCATACCACCGGGTCCATGTTCAGTCCGGCCAGCTGGCGGGCCTCCAGGACAGTTACGCACACCTGGTAGTCTTGAGCCTTAAGATGCGATTGGCTCATGGTGTGGATGTTACGGATTGGTCTGAAATATTAAAAAAATAAGTCAAGCATTTACTGTATCACTAATTGTGCTCATATTTCATTGACAGTACCTTGTTCCGGTCGCCAGCAGAGCCACTCGAGGCTTTTTGCAGATGAATTAGTGAATTATGAATACAGTGACTGACAGTTATTAGTTAAGAACAGAGTAACTGACAGTTGTCAATGTTAAGAACAGACAAACTGATTTAACCAGTTTATCACAGAGCAACTGGCAGTTATTAGTGCCTAGTAAGAACAGAGTAACTGACAGTTGTCAATGTTAAGAACAGACAAACTGATTTAACCAGTTTATCACAGAGCAACTGGCAGTTATTAGTGCCTAGTAAGAACAGAGTAACTGACAGTTGTCAATGTTAAGAACAGACAAACTGATGTCAGTTTATCACAGAGCAACTGGCAGTTATTAGTACCTAGTAAGAACAGAGTAACTCGGGGTTGTAAGTTGAGTACAGAGCGGCTGATAGTTATTATGTGGATATTAACAGAATAACTATCAGCCAACTAACTATCAACCAGTAGAGAGTAACTGCTGGTAATTAGTTGAGAACAAAGTAACTCGCAGTTAATAGTTTAGAACAGATTAACTGACCAATGTTAGTTAAGTAAAGATTAACTATCAGCTCTTAGATAAGAACCAGGTAACCGACAGATGCAGCTTAAGAACAGAGGTATGCAAACTTTACATTGAATAAATAGTTTAGGTGTATAGAAACAAATACGGTAGTACGAATAAATGTAAATTCTGACAGCAAGTTGGGTTTATCACAAATGTTAAAAGGTAAAAATGACGCTGATCGACGATTTGATGTTCGCTAAACTGTCTCATTACAGTTCTTTTGACGTCAGAGCTTTTAGACATTTTTGTGAATAAATATTCAAAAACTATGTTTTTGTTCTATATTCTGAATACAGATAAACATATTAATTTGTTACATTTATTAACACATTAATTAATGTACAGATTAACATGTTAATTTGTTATATTTATTAAAATACAAGTTTACAAATTAAAATTAATTTGTTATTAAAATATTAATGTGCAGATTAACATATTAATGTACAGATTAACATATTAATTTGTTATATTTATTGGCACATTAATGTACAGATTAACATATTATTTTTTATATTTATTAACATATGAAAGTACAGATTAACATATTAATTTGTTGACTGGAGTTCCTTATTGGCTTACACTGACTTTGCCGCATACGTTTCTATACGCCTCAGTTATACGAGTAGGTACATTTAGGAGCAAAAAAAAAACACCAATTTTGCTACCGTGCTCTTGATTCTAGCGAGCAGTCATAATGCAGGGATATTACTGAGGTGGTCAGCGCAGAAGTGATGTAGGCCTCAATTGAACACAAAACTCATAGATTAGTCAGAAAAATATCAATTGCAAAATCAACAAAAACTCATAAAATGTCTATTTTTTTATAATATATTTTTTGTTGTTGTAAGGGAACTTCTCAGCTGACTGCCCCAATGTTGAAAGAACATGGTTTTAGCCACTGAACAGATAATTGTGTTTTGGGCGTGTCTGTGTGCCCGAAGTAAGCTATTTTTGTCCTTACTTCAAGTGAAATTAAACGAACATTTTTAAATATAGAAATATTTCTTGAACAGATAATAAATTTAATTGGCATCTCTGGGGTCCGAGAGTTGATAGGACTTATGTAAATTGGTGACTTCAGTTTTCTTTCAAATCGGTATGGATCACACTTCTGAGGATTATCTGTTCAGTGGTTTTAGTGACCAGGATTCGACGCAAGCCGATTTCATAAAGGGTCATAGTGGTTTTGGGGATGCATTGACATTTCTATATCAACCTTCCCATAACATTACCGAGTATGGATTCCCAAGATGACACGCCAGCGTTACCGTTTAAATATTATACGTATTGTACGCATTTCTCTGTAGAAAAGTTTAAAAATTAGTCACACATCGTGAAAAAAATATTTTCATATGTACCTACCCAATGTAATGCAAAAAACCTGTAATAAGGATACAAAATTAATAGGTACGCATACCAAATATGTGGCCACTGTTAATAATTATACATCTGTGGCATTTCTCTCAGCTTTCTCTAAAATGGAATGATATTATTTAAATTGTTTAATTTTTTTATGCAATATATATATACGCTTTTCAGGAATACCTAAAATATCAGGTTAGCAATGTGTAAGCTTATTAAATATAAATAAGCTATGTAGCGTCGATCGCCATCTTGGAAACGGGAAGGTTAACTGATAGCTCGCCAACCACAGTTTGCGTACCTCTGCTTCAGAAAATTGATTGATTCATATGATTAAGGACAGAACAGATGAAACTATACGAATGTTTGGATACTAATATATCTATAGGCACATTCAAAAAACCTGGTCCGAATTGGGTTGATCTTAATTCATTGAATAATTGCAAAATAAATAATAAGCACATATAAACATGTAGGTAATTCAGTAAGACCAGTGGCAGGGGGTGACCTTGATATGATATCAACACACGTATATATGTGCACACTTTTTAAAGGTGATGTAAAGTCATCAATAGTATGTAAAAAAAATTACCCCTAAAATCCCATTTCAACCATAAAAAAAGGTTAACTAGGTTAGGTTACATTTGATTTTAAAGCTAGTATTTTTTTGGTGTACTCTTAACTAACGACCATCACGTTGTTTCTCCGCAGGGGTAGGCAGAGAGGACGTACTGCCAAACAATTGATTTTGGCATCCACTTCTAGCTTCGTTCACATTCATACATCGTCTCATACATTTGTACACTTGATCGTGGCATGTCTTCCTTGGGCGTCCCCGACTTCTTCTTTCATTCATATTCGCGTTATATATTCTCCTTACACTCCTTTATTTATTGGTTTAATAAATAAAGGAGTTCATAAATTAATTAATAAATTAATTAAATTAATAAATAAATCCTCATTCATTTGCTCTACATGCACAAACCATCTAAGCGCCCCTTTCTTAATCTTACTCATTACTCATTGATACATCAACCTTGCATTCTTAACGAATCTTAACATTTTTCGCACGATCATACATGGTTTTAAGACACATTCGCCTCAGAGATCTCATTTCTACAGTCTACTATCATCCTTCCCCTTCCAGTTCCATGTCTCACTATTTCGTACTCTTAATGGCTTTGTATCACTTTTAAAAATTGTGCCGATTCATAAGTGTGTTGATTTATCAGGAACCATGACAGGCGTTCCCCCGCCGGAAGGTCGATCCAGAAATCAATTTTGTCTTTAACCGAGGAATAAACGCATAAACGCATAAACGGAATAAACGCATACTACCCAATTGCACGTTTTGTAGACAAAACTCGACATGCTTGGTT
The DNA here is from genome assembly GCA_022606495.2 of Halesus radiatus. Classification (NCBI taxonomy): domain Eukaryota; kingdom Metazoa; phylum Arthropoda; class Insecta; order Trichoptera; family Limnephilidae; genus Halesus; species Halesus radiatus. The sequence goes on from JAHDVE020003216.1 coordinate 322,681, forward strand.
CATGAGTGGTTTATTATGAGACAAGATGAACACAGAATACACGCCCTTTGGCGCTGATAGATACCAACAAATGAAAGCATTTTTATACTTTCGCAATGTGTCCGACGGGCTATTCCGGGCTCGTCCGGGAGTGTCGTGGGCCTGGGGCGAGTTGCCCGAGATTTTCATGAGGCTCAATCCGACGGCCCCCTCTTCGACCGAGTTATCGGCTTCTTCCAGAGTGGTCACATGCCCAGTGTCTTCGCCACTCGTCTCTCCTTCCCCCCCCTCCAGACCATCACCACCCTCTTCGTCCGAGTCGGTAATTGACCTCGGACGCACGAACCTCTGCCTCTGCAGGCCACTCGTCCCGGCCTTATTGAACAGGCCGAATCCTTCATGTGTGCTACTGCCCGTCGAGCGACGTTTACCGAAACGCATAAAGTTGCGCACTCTGCGAAATGTGGAGAATCGCTTGTTCTTTCTGTTTTGATAGAAGAAAAAGCTCAGTTATTTCTACTTTATACCGGGCCTACATAATAACACAATGAATTGTTTTCACAATTTAAAAAAAAAAAATGTTATTCTATCGCATGGTAGTACTGTTAAGACTAAACGAAACGTATTACGCGCTCACAGATGGCACCAATTTAAATGTTTTAGAAAAATAAACACTTTTAGCATATAATGCTTTTAAATATCGATTCAAATTGTTTTACAATATATTATTGTAAAATTAACATAACATACAGTATTTTAATAAGTTTCTTGAAGGAATTGAGCTTCAAACTTCCAATAATAGTTTATTCCATTTCATATACCGCGTGGACATCCGCCAACAAACAATTCGTCTCAATATTTAAACGCACTAAGTGTTTAATGTGTATCAAGTTTGGTTCAACCTTAAAGGCTATAAATACTAATGTGATAGTCAAACATTAAAGTAGATAAAAATGGAGGGCGCTGCGATCGTTTAAAAGTAAATTTACAACTCTCCAAATGCATATTTTCGACCAAAACCAAACAGTCATCAGAGATTAGTGGTGCTTTTCGAAAGGAAATGATTCTACATCATATTCTAAAACAGTTTTATATTTAAAGTTTTTATTGGTTTATTATTAACGCTTTGTAAGGAAGATAATTCCGTGGAAAAGCAATTTTTGGTATTTCTGAAATGCATTTAATGAAAGTACCCATTTATTGGATGTTAAAGACAGCAAACGTGCAAAAAATGTTAACAAAATATGAATTGACAACAAGAGTCAGATATGTGCTAAAAAATGGCTCCTAAGTAAAAATGCCTTATGTTAGGCGCTTATATAAAAAAAAATGGAGATTTAGTGGGGACTGCCCCACCTACCTAAATTTTTAAAAAAGAAAATCATTTTCGCTCAACATCAATAACGTCGTATTTTTCAATCTTAGCCACTCTAGCTCACTCAAAAGTCACGAGTCGTCACCGAATATATCAATTTCTTTAAATGTGTCTATAATAATTATATGGAAATTGGTAATTATCATAATAATCCGTAATTATTCAATTGTCATTGAAAATTCTGTCGACAAACCACTAAGTTTAACGGGATAATGTCTTTGAAAAATGATAGAAACAGAAGAGTACATAAGAAGGTATATAAAAAAAATCAAAATAAAACAAAATCTAATCCACAGATCAAAATTATAAGTAAAAAGACATTAATATAATCTGGTTATGTTACTCTGGATTGTTTTCTTAAAACGAAATGTCAAATTCGAATGTAGAAAAACACTGAATTTGTGAAACAAATTTCAAAGATAAATTGAGTAGTTGGGTGGCACCATACTAATGAGATTAGTTGCACTGTATTAAATGTCTTTATTTTATTGCCAAGATATATACGTAACATCATACTCGGAGTTTAAATCGAGGTATGTAAATTTATTCGTAATGGAAAATAACTTTATTTGGCATATTCTCGGTGGTTTAAAAAGGCTAATGTCTACGTTTAATCATAATGGAAGTTGAAATGGGCTGATCATTTTTTATAAACTATCAAGAACATGAAAAATACAATGGTTTTGTAGTGACATTAGTAAACTACACTAACTACGGATTTATACCCTGTCCGCGATATATTTATACGCGTAACATGTACCTTACTACATCACTATAAGTTTTCACCACGCACTCTTTGTATCAAAAGATTCATGGATAAAATTAATTAATAAAATAAAATAGATAGCACATTAACACTTTTAAATAATAAAATATGAAAGTATGTAAATTGTATTAAAATCATATTGATGAATATATATGTAGGTACCTTGGCACAGGAGGCTGTGTCTTCGAGCAGTGCACCAGTTGCTCCTCGACCGGGTCGAGGCAGCTAGAAGAATCGGGCAGCATCCCTTGCAAAAGCAGGGGCTCCATGATGCCCTGCTCGAGCCTCTCAATATTTCTCTTCATGGCCGCCAGCAGAGGATCCCCAACCATCTTGCTCCTCGGATCCTCCTTCACCTTGGGTACCGGGGGGGTATAGGTGATTTGAACGCTCATCGTAGCCTAGACAAACAAATGAATAATATTGAGGTTGTCGATAGATGGTCACGGTCAGTTGGACGGTGTTTGACACTCAGAGAAGGCATAACGACTTAACTATTAATATATAACTATTTGGACTTATACTGATAGACTTGTACTAGGTGTGCGATATATGTACGAAAAAGAAAATTAACCCTTGTGATTGCATATCGTGAAGGTTTATCTGATCAATTTGGAACGTATAATGATTGAATTTCACACTATAAACTACAATCTATGTCAGTCAGACGTAAACTTTCTGATGTATTCCTTTTGTACAAAATTGTGCATGCATCAATTGATACACCAACAAGAAAACAACACGGAGGATAAGAGACATTTTTTACATTAAAACCTATCATACAAATACGGGATATTTTTCTCCTTTACCGCGGATATTAAGAAATTACAATATCATACACTGTTCTAATAAATAAATAGACATTTTTGATGACACAATTAATCAATTTAAAAAAAAAGTTTTACAATTAATATCACACGTGATAATGCCCTTTAATAAGTGCCAAAACAGTGTACCATCAGCACAGGTAACAATAAGGAGTTAATTTATGTTCATTTATGTACCTACTTATAATATGTTTCGATCTTTCACTTGTTTGTTATTTGCTTTAGTATCATTTTTGCCAGATGATGTTTGTTGTTTATTGTACTTTTTAATTATTATGACTTTTTAAACATTCATGTACGTAAGTTTTGGGCATATTGCCTGTTTATGTACTAAATATATATATATATATACGAGTATATTTGATAGTTTTACAATCCCCTACCACCACTCTGCATAATTCCCTAATTATTTCCCAGTTCAAGTATCGCGTCCCCGCAACGAGCTGCCTACACAAAGACACAAACATTGCTCATTCGAAGAAATTTATACAATCTCCCCTGAAACGTTCCATGCCAGACAGGTAGCGAAAACCTACGATAAACTTGTTTACCAACTATGACAATAATTTCCACAAAGCGTGCATAAAATACAGAAGCGGTTCCCCGAATATCATGCAGCCATTATCTGCACTTAGTTTTAGACGATAGTAGATGGAAAGGTAATTTGAGTGCGTCGTGCCATGGATTTGACGTATAAATAGTCGACTCTAAAATGTTAATGCGGTAATAATTTAATTGAATGATTTTGTAGATAAAAGAGTTTTGTTTTGAATTGGTTTTGGAACGAAGGAGATATCAAGTAAGTGACTAACTTATTTTGGACGCTTTCAATTCTGTTTTTGTGTACTGCATGGCATGGGTTCCACACCTTATCCACTGGAAGCGAATCTGTCCGAGCCGGGTAATACTTAAATACTGATAATTATCACTCAGGATCATTGTTATTACTTACGTCGTTGTCTCCCGTGCTAGCTCAATCTCAGGAGATATTTGTTGTGTTTGCAATTTGTTTATAGAACCGCCACTACCAGAATATTTATAAATGCAGGATTAGATAGGTACAAAATAACAGCTCTATTTTCCTGTAAAAATGCCTTGCAAGAATACCTATATAGCAATGATTCTACGCTTAGGGAAAAAGCTTAATTTAGAGTCGAAACACACGCAGGGCGAATGGAAGGGTCCGTGCCTAGAAGTTGCATCTTCCAACGCCCTCCCCTTAATACCTCTAAGCCGAGACAAATATTAAAAGTCGGGTACTTGACGGTAAATAATAAAGGGGTTAAATGTAAAACTTTCTTATTATGAGCTGCTTTATAACAATACGCTGTGCTCGGTCATAATCTCAAGCGTGTTTAAACCATAAAAGATTTTAGAATTGTGTATGAAATGAAGCTTGCATTTCGATCTGCATTAAAAAGTATTAGGTTTTTTTATCCGAATCGTCAGAGTTTTTCGGAATACCACGAGGGAGAGAAAAAAAATTAATAGAAAAATGTAGGTACGTAAGAATAACAGAAGGGTATGTATGAGACGATGTATGAATGTGAATGAAGCAAGGGATGTGTGCCAAGACCGAGCTGTTTGGCGGTCCGTCCTCTATGCCCACCCCTGACGGCGTGATGGTTAGTTAGTTAAATACATGGTGGTCTTTCAAATGTCCTTGATTTAAACAAAAAGGAAATTTTAATTCAATTTACATATTTTATATTACATTAATATCTTTCCGATTTTGCGGAAAACGAAGTCTTCTTTTTTTATACCATGTAAGAATCTAGGAAGGTTGGACGTAATGCCACCTGGCAATAAGCCCTCCTTTATGCTGATTTGTAAACATGCAATTCAACAAATAAAACCTAAATATATAGCAGGAGACAACGCACTGTCGCTCACTACACAAACATGCGTATCTCATATTTAGCAAATTTTCAGGAGAGACAAAAAACTGCTTTGTTATTTGCGTGATTCTTATAAATTTTCTCATATGTTTCGATTATGTGTTTTTAATTACTTTTTATTTACGTGCAATAAAATGTATAAGAATCTTTTGGCTCTCCTGGAAATTTGCTAAATATGAGATACACCTGTTTATGTTGTGGGCGACGATATTAATAAGTACAAGAAACTTTTCCATTGTCGAAGTAGAAGTAAATGTAGAAAGAAGTCTGTATATGACTAGAATTAGACATTTATTCTTTGAGCTTTACTATTGATTTTACTTATATTATATTATGTTCATTAGGTACCTGCACTCATCTTTCATGCCTTTGATAACTTCCCAAATTTCCTATCCAAGCTTCCCTTTACGTTCCTTTTTAGCTATTACGCTTACGCCATCCTTGAATTGAGTATCTATCAGAAAACACCTCCGTGCTGTACACCGTTTTTAAACTTTTCAAATGAGACATACCAGGAAAGTGTTTTTTTTGGAAATCATGCTCTCACTTGAAAAATGTTGGGATGTATGCAAAGTTACGACAATAAAGTTGAAGCTAGGCACCTACACACATAATGCCTGCGACTAATAGACTAATCTTGTCTCAATAATATAAGGAACACGAATGAAAAATATTAAGGTTTTAAAATATATATAAAAAAAATACACAAAATGTCTAGAAATTGTTACATAGTTAATACACAAGAAATATCAAAATACGTATTAACAAACATAAATTTTATTGTATATAATTGTACGTTGAATTAATAAATCGTTAGTAAAAACGATTAAAATCGTAAGAGACTTAAGAGGAATGGCTACGCTGCCTGTTTCATAAATAACTTAATTTTGGATTTGAGGCCAAAATACCCATCCAAACTTTATACCATTTTTTTAAATTAAAGGTTTAGTAAATATATAGAACGGATGAGAAGTTTTTTTTTGTTTTACTTTTAAATTATGAAGTATAGGCCATTAAAGGAGGATATCGCAAACAACTTCAATCACTTTTTCGCAAACATCGCATCGTCTCTAATAGAAAATAATAACTCTCTTAGCTTATACTCACGGATTAGTACATATAATGCTTTATTTAATTTAATCAAAACTATATATTCTAATTTAGATGCAAATATCAAAACTCTAACAATTAAAAAAGTCTTAAACTTCGGACTTAAAAAAGGCCTTTGACACCGTTAACCATGGAACTCTCTTAAAGAAACTATCCGACATTGGAATTAAAGATAATTGTCTCATGTTATTACAAAACTACATACTGAATCGCCAACAACGCATAAACATTGGAGCATGCTTGAGCAATTTCGATCTTGTTAAACATGGTGTGCCACAAGGAACTGTATTAGAACCTCTATTCTTTCTAGTATGTTTAAATGAACTATGTAACATTGATTTACGTGGTAAAATTTTCTCGTTTGCTGACGATACTACAATAACAGTTCCTGGAAAAACATGGGAAATACAACCATTAAAGCTAACAAATGCATTGCTATTATCAAAGAGTGACCAGATAGAAACCTTCTTACTTTAAATTATGATAAAACTCTTTTCATCCCTTTATATAATACTCAAAATTCAGCTCCTAAAACTAACCTTAATTTGATGTTTCATAGTGTCAAATGTAATCCGACCACATGCTCAAGCTGTGAGGACATAAAATCAGGAAAATTCATTAAGTTCTTAGGTGTAAATATACATTGTCAACTTAAATGAACCAACCACACAGAAAAAACAGTAAATAAACTAAGATTTTTAACTTATATATTTAAACGAATGAGTAAATTATTAAATGTGAAAACCATGAAACTTGTTTACAATGCACTAGTTCACTCATCTCTTTCCTATGGAATAATTGGTTGGGGTGGAACTTACAACAATCGCCTAAAACCTCTGGAAATTGTACAAAAATCAATTATCAAGATTATGTACCAAAAAGTCAAAACTTATCCCACCAAACAATTGTTCCTAAAAAGTGGTATTTTGGATGTAAGACAGACCTATAGCATTCAATGTCTAAAATTTATTTACATACGTCCAAACAACTTCACAAAAAATTCAAAGCGTTCTAGCCAAAGACATGGTAATTGTTTATATGCAGTACCCCATTACAAAACCAGGTTGGCCCAAAGTTATATTAATTTTATTGCACCAAAAAATGTATAATTAATCATAATAATAAATAATGTATAATTCACTTTTCACAACCTTTGAAGAGACCGTGTTATGTCAAAACTTTAACTCTTATAAAAAATATATTAAATCTTGGATAAAAAAAATTTAAATATCAAATTTTTTCTTATAAATCTTATCAGTCATCTATAGTATTTTCCCTTAAACAGAATTCTAGCTTGTTCTCTTTTGTTTAAATTTTAATGTTAGACTTTTAAAATGAAACTCAATTTTTCACCTGTTGCTAGTACCAGCAATGTATTATACTGTTCAATGCCTTATTCTATGTTATCATTTTTTATTACACCAATAGCACAATACATATACATTTTTATAAAACCTACATTCAAAACATTAGTATCGTACTTGTGTGTAATTTTAAAACGCCCACTAAAATCGTATTATTCTTATATACGAATTAGTGATAATAACAGTAAATTCTGTTTACTGTCATAACTAATGAAATGTTTTTTTGTTTGTTTCTTATTATAACTTTATATCTTATTTTATATTTCTTATTTTCGTTATAACTTATTTCTTTTAAGAAAATGATTACCGTAATTTTTGTTTAAAGCGAAAACTTTCACATAAGCCATAGAAATGTACAAAAAACTATTATAATACCTACACAAAGGCTTTGCCTTTGTGGGATTCTTTTGTTTACATATTTAATTTTTATCATATTTTCTTGAATTTTATAGACTGTTTCAAAATGTACTTATTTTACAAAAAATTTCAATTGAAAAAAAAACAAATAAAATCTACTTGCGGAAGCCCGGATTTAAACCCGAGACCTCCGGATTCGTAGTCGAGAGCCTTACCCCCCGACCATGGAGGCTGTCAGAACTACAGCGATCCGAGCAATATCCTTAGAGTAACTTATTTTAGAGTATTATCCACTAACTTTAATTATTCAATTCAGCTGGGTGCAAAAAGTTTGTAAGAAGGGTAGGCAAAAGAATAAACAGCGAATGAATAAAATGACCCAAGATAACACCCTTGTGCAAGTTTTCGTTAAGAATGGTTTAAGTTGCTGGCTAATAGTTAGGATTACCCAAGCAACATCAAATATCCAAATAAGCGCTTTATTTATGTATACTACAAGTCATTTACTGGATACAAAAAATTTCCATTTTATTTTCGCTAAATAAACACAGACAATATTTTGAAAGAAATCCAAAATGACATTATCATTATTTCGTTAGTAAAGTTGTTCTAAGTAATAGATTTAGCAACAGATGGCACTGATTGCTACGTTTACTGACATCGCCGAACAGCTAGTTTCACATACTAACATAAACGAGTCATCCCTTGACGCGCATTGCGCACACATGTACGATTTAATTTATAGAATAGATTCAACATTTGAATTTTAAATATGACGACTACGTACCTTTGCATAATTAGTTCAAGCCTTTGACAAGTTATATTATAGTGGTGCGGTCGGTGTTGTGCGCGCAACGCTGTGATTCGTGGTTGGTACTTCGCGCGTAATTGCGAAAGTAAGCTTGGTTTTGTTTTTTATAATTTCATATATTTTAATAATATTTATATTTTTATGGAAGTAAGGTAGGGTAGTGAGGGCTTATGTGCCTATATGGACAACACGCCTCTGTTTCTGTTATGCATGCGAGGTAAATTCGATCCAAGACATAAAGACCGACCTAACGAAATGCCGAGAGCCACCGGTGAAGCCTTTCATTAAAGTACTCCATTCCAATAGGGTTTGCGCAATCTAGTGTCCTTTGAACGCAACTTCAATGTTCGTGTGCTGGTCAGTCGTATTATGCAACGGCCTCCCCGACACACAAAGGATACCCATTGTACCGTCGCACTTCGACTCTACACACGTTGTGGATTTACACGTGAAAACAGTTTTATTGGTCGAGCGAATCCCAGCCATCCGGGAGATCTCCAGCAAATGATTTTCACATTTTCCGGCACATTTACGAAAGCGAAAGTTTATTATTGAGGAATTGAAAAACATATATCTCAAAAATCATCGGATCGCAGAAATTTTATGATTAATGCCTTTGCAGTCTAGTATTTTCCGGTGTCTAAAGCGACTCTATCATAGATTCACCACGACACCGAAAAAAACGAATAAATAATAATATACGTATTTTGTAATTAAAGAAAGAGAAATATTGTCGGGTGACGAATAACCCGACAATATTTGAAAATCTCCTACTACCATTACAGTAAGCGGCAAATGTTGCTCTGTCGTGGTGGGGGACTTAGCCAGCGAGGAAGTGAGCTCACGAAGACCCAAGGGCGATACCAACTCAGCCCCTGACCGGTAGGAATATTTATATATATCATATATTATTCTTGTATATTATACATGGTTCCATGATAAATCAAAACACATATGAATTGGTACGCATTAGCTAAGTCGGTTGAGCGTTGCCCCGGATAGGCAGGGACCTGAGTCCCAGATGCTACTGAAATATTTTTAGTTTATGTCCCTTTTTCCGGTTTCATCTTTCATTTAGGTTATGTTAATATTATCTTCTTCAATGATTAAATATTACGATGAGGTTCTTAAATCTCAATAAAAATAATTAATAATTAAAAATTGAATTCTTTAGGCTTTTACAAAAAGTCAATAGATGTCTCATATAAATAAAAAGTCGGATGTAAATCCGAGACACTGTTTAAGTTTGCAATTGAGTTCGGGTAGAACTTTGTAAACATCATAAAAATAGCTGCCAATACTATGAGATTAAAAATGGAAGATAATATTCACAAATCTTGAATTTGAGATATGATATCGATGAAGATGACACAAATTGAACTTGTCTCATTAGCTAAGTCGGTTGAGCGTTGCCCCGGATAGGCAGAGGACCTGGGTTCGAGTCCCAGATGCGACTGAAATATTTTTAGTTTCTGTCCTTTTGTACGGTTTCATCTTTCATTTAGGTTATGTTAATATTATCTTCTTCAATGATTAAATATTACGCTGAGGTTCTTAAATCTCAATAAAAAAAAATAATAAAAAAAGAAACATTCATTTGAATATTTTATTTCATTCCAAACGTTTATTTTTTCAAAATATATCTAAATCATAAAGTTATTAAGTAGGTACCTAGTCGTGTTTACCATTTTGAAAATATTCTCCCCAAAAAAACCTTCTTCTTTTGAATATGCAGTCTGTGGCTAACCAGAGTGTTATATCTATGGGCTAATCTTAATAAAACATGGCGGGTTAAATGTTTTTCATACTAATTTTAAAACGTTAAAGCAACAGTTTTAAATATTGGCTTTGATTCAAACTACTTTCTAAACCTTCCCGGCACTAATAAAAACAAACTGTCCTATTTTCAGTGAGTAATTTTCGAGAACATCGAGGACAAACAAACATACATTGATTTTTATAGATTTTTTATATAGACACCTTCATGGCCTGTGCTAGTCACTGACCAGTATAGTTTTATCGTATAGGAACTCCTTGAACTTGTTTACATAACCTACGTACTCCACAGGTGCCTTAAACAAACGGAGTATGGAGATGTCAAAAGACACCCCTATGGTACGGTACAAGTAGATGGTGGGATTTGTGTGGGGGCGCTCCCGCAAATAAAAATAACTTAAGTTTGTTTGTTGTTTCGCACTCTGCGGCGACAAGAGATAACGCTATTTGTTATAATAGTATTTCCGTAACCCGGGATAACTAAACTAACACCGTATTTATTTTAAGACGGGTGGGCTGCAGTTTGTTTGTTGTCGTGTATATCCTGTCTCACGTTAAGTGCATAGCCGATTTTGTCAAATTTCAATGCAATTATGTCTCGGTACCAATGGCGTGCAGTCCATAAAGGTTGAAAAATGAACCAAATGAAGAAAATACGATAATGGATAAAAATTTCCATGTGTTTTCACATGGATTTGCCAAGGACGTTGTGGGTCCATGTAATCAGTTGGCTACAATAATCAGCGGAAGGCGATAGTAACTTAGCTATTTCCAAATATTCAATGAAAAACTACACACAGCCTGCTTCTGGACATATAGCAATGCACGACACTGCTTGGTACCATTTCAAACCACCACTAATTTATTTGTATTCATGAGTCAATCTATTTCTCAGCGAATTAACCAGTATGCCAGATGCATATTGCGCTCTAATTACCATTTCAAATTATACCTACGAGCCTTCGTACCCGGCTTTGTCAGTAATGAACTTCGCTTCTGTTTTAACATATAACATAGATATATAGTTTATTTACATTTTATAACATTTTGATGTCATGCACAAATCATAAGTTAATTGTTTTTCTGTTTAATTCGTAGATCTCCATTTTTCATTTTTTTATTTTTTTTATTTATTTATGTAAATCAGTAATGTTATAATTAAGTTCTGGAAGTATTACGGTTTTTTATTATTGTGACAGTTGTGTCGGTGTTCTAGACCATTATAAAACCACGTTGAGGCGACTTATTTATATGGTTCTATACACTCTCACACAATTTTGTACATATTTTTAAATTTTTATGGTGACTAAATCGAAAATAATTGTGACAGCAGATTCTCTATTCTGTGAGGTACGTTGAAATCTAATTTTCTCGCATTAAATAGCAAATTTTAGCCTTCCTGCGATATATGGCGTTGATTTATCATTCACGGTTGGTGCATTAGCTACCCACAAAATGCCAGAGTAGAAGTCATATTTAATTGGAGTACTGCACAAGAGTCCCAACCGTCTGGAGCCAGTGAGACTATGGCATTCCCAGTTGGGCTATGTTGTGAGGCTGAAAGTAATGTGAAGGGGAAGGAGATGCGGAAGAAGGTAGGGAAGTACTTGGCTATTCAGATCTGGTTATAAAACACGGCTAAAGCCATTTCAAGCAACGTTTCGATTCTGAATGGTGGTCTTTCCCCAGGGCGATACCGAAAGTATCTACCTCTTTGGAATGTGCGGCGAACATATTACATTTTATTTATAATTAATAAATAAATCGTTTATTCTGTTTTAGCTAATCATAGTTAGATTTGTTTCAGTATATTTTTTTAGTTTTTTTTTAATTATAATAGTTAGACGTTTATTTTTATTTTTATTTTTTTTATATTCTATTTCCACAGCACGTAATTTTTTTTAATGTATTCTTTTTATATGGCAGACAGAGTATTGCACTCACTGCTTTGTTCTGTTGAAATAAAGAAAAAAAAAATCGAAAAATAACACAAATTACTTATATGAAATTTATTTGCGCATCGAGCCGATAAATTTGTGACCACTGCCTTATGTAACGTCTTTAATATATTTTGACCGATACCGCATATATTTTTTCGATGTGTATTGTTTTAATAAAACCATTATTTTCCAAATAAAGCGGTGATTCATTCATTTTATTGACAATAAACATGTTTCAGTAAACACACTGAAAATAGCTTACGGTGTCGGTACTGCAGGAACTCTCCCTATACCTAAATAATAATGATTTATGTAAGTATATTTTTAAATTGTAAGAAAATATTTTCACTTACAATATTGTACTTTTATGTACAATAGTATTGAAGATGACACACAATACTTTGCCATGCATATATTATACCTAATAGTTAGAATTTTATTCCCCATTCACTTGTGCTTTGGAGGACATTTATCTACATAAATAAAAATCAATGTAACTTTGTTTGTTTGTTTGTTTGTTTGTCCTCGATTTTATCGAAAATTACTGGATCGGTATCGCTGAAAATATCATAATTTGTTCTTATTAGTGCCGGGAAGGTTTAGAGAGTAGTTTGCATGAAATCCAATATGAAAAAAACTATTGCTATAACGTTTTAAAATTAGTATGAAAAACATTGAACCCGCCATGTTTTATTTAGGTTAGCCCATAGATATAACACTCTGGTTAGCCACAGATTTCATATTCAAAAGAAGAAGGTTTTTTTGTGTAGAATATTTTCAAAATGGAAAACACGAGTAGGTACCCTTTAGAACTTTATGATTCAGATACATTTTGTAAAAATAAACGTTTGGAATGAAATAAAATATTCAAATGAATGTTTCTTTATTTGGAGGTTACTTTCGCTGTCAAATCAATTAGTTTATTAATAAATTTAAAAATACTGTACGCCATACAGTTCAGTCAGACAAATGTTCTCCTACCTACTGTTCGCCATCACAAGGCGATCCCGTTACCCGCTAAACAAAACAAACAAAATACAAACTGTTCTTAAAAGCTGCCATTTATGACATTGTATTTGAATAATAATTGAACTTTTACCATTGTGTAAATGAGAGTGCTTTGAGTTACTGTATTGAATCCTTACCAAATTTTGCCAATTTACGTGAACGCCGTATAACAATAACATTTCTGTAAAAAAAAGCAAAAGAGTATTAATTTATTTTTGAGTTCATTATTTTACGTCGTTATATTCACAGCAAAAACATCGATGACGGTTGAAAATTCTTTTTGCTTGTAATTTAATATACATTATTATATATAAATACGGTCCATTTTCGAACATTCCGTAAAGTTCTTACTTATAGGAGATGCTTCATATCTAAAATAGCGGTATATAGAACATTACATGGAAATAAATTATATACTCGTATGTTTATTTATATAAAGACGGAAATACATTAAAATAAATATTGATTTGCTCCTCGTTGCAGAAAGCAACAACACTCCGAAATGAAATGGTTTTAACTATGTTGAAGGTCCGAATCGGAAAAGTCAGGTTCTTCCCAACATACCCTTTCCCATCCAACTTCCTTACAGTATCTAACCAACTAAGGATGCCATTGTCTCACTGGCCCTGGGTCGCTAGGACAAATAAAAAGAAAGAAGGAGGAATGCAAAGAGTGAAGGGAGGAAAAGTATTTGGTTAGGATATCAAAGTGCTTGTTGGCGTGTAGGTTATAATAATAATAATACTGTGTTTATTTCACCTGAACAAAGCGGTAAGTGCAATACCCCGTCTGCTATATAAAAGAATACATCTAAATAAATTACATGATGTGGAAATAGAATATGAAAAACAAAATAGAAATAAAAAGGTGAAAATATTTATCACTGCTACGGTGGCTTGAGGGAAATTCACCATCTATGGTGTAGGGGCGCGCCCTGCCACTGGGCGTCTGCCTGGACAAGAGTGTTTTCCGATCTCCGGTAGCGCTAACTCGTCCCGGTTACTCTGTGGCGTATAAAAACAGCGAACCCATGCACCCTTCCCTCTGCGAATATTTGCGAGGCGCTGCATCGTCAAGGGAGGCCGAACAGCGCCCTGAAAGCGTGGTTATATTGTACTCGGAGTGTGTTCATGACGCCTTGTGTATACTTTGTCCATAGATCGCTAGTGTAAAAGCTCATGCAGTATGTCTGGAATAGTTGCTTCCTTGACCGAACGATCATGTTGGTTCGCAAGCCCAGTACTCTTCTTTGGCGTTCTATGTCATTTTTATTATTTAGGTCAACAGTGATGATATGCCTCAAATATTTTATTTCGCTGCAGATTTTAAGATTGGCTCCGCCGAGACGTATGGGCGGAATAACAGCAGGACCAGTATTTGCTTTGAAAATCAGCGGTGACGTTAGATAATTTAAGGTTATGTAAGGTATGATTGGGTTAGGCTATTAGGATAGGTGAGTTCAAATGGTTCAGGCATGGCAAACGGTCGCTGGATAGGTACCTACTTGAAGTAGGTTGTGATTATTCTCATATCCAATGTTTATTCATTTTTACCTATTCAATGGCCATAAAAACATTAAAAGAAACTTTCAGGAATATCTCTGTACTAGACGCTCACGTCATTGACATCGATCATAAATCACCGGCTTCCTCTTCAGGGACTTTGGGTAAGGATTTGCAAATGAAACAGTGACTTCACGAAAGTCGTCGGACAACGGGCTGGTTGGACCAGTCGTTTCTCTATTTATTGGAATACTGTACAGTTTCTATACGTGTTATGTCGGATATTCGTGACTCAAGAATGTTTGTCTTTATATTTTTTTTTTAAATAATTCATAAATATGTGAACCACATATTCTTTTGAAATGTTGCTTACTACAATAAATTTTATTCATTTTAAATCCTATTTTTTTATGTATATATTACATACTTTTTGGGATGTGTGGGGTTGCGCGAACCTCCCCCGAATTCCGGTAAAAATAATAGATAAGAAAAAATATTTGAGACACATCTTACAAACACGTAATGTTAAAATTTATGTTTTTTTGTAAAATAGGATATTTTAACTTCGCAAAGACTTTTCTTCAAAGAATTTTGGATAATGAATACGTCTGTACTTCTCGGCCAGTGTAGGGAAACGCCTGAATTTGAGAAATCTGCAATTCACATAACATTACATCCTATATGAGTTTTTCGCATGCTCTTTCTTTCCAAGGAAATTTTCTTTGAAAAAATCATATGAGTAGATTTTTCTCCTTTTTTAAATTAAAAAATACCGAACATGATTCCTAACTGCTCCTAACCATCGCGAGCCAGTGGGACTATGGTATCCCCAATTGGGGCATGATAAAGGGTGATCGAAGTGTGGGAGGGGAAGTAGACGAGGAAGAGGAATGTGGGGAAGGACCTGGCTATTCAGATCCGGTCACCAAACACGGACTAAAAACTCTGAGAATCTGCAAATAAAATTTATTAATAAACAAATAATGATATACGTGTTTTTAGCTGGTGGCTTCTCTACCTGAACGATCTTATTTTTTTAATGTTGTCTACTTATTTTTGTAAAACTTAACGCTGATTTTTTTAAAAACATCAAAATTGGGTCGGCGTTTAAAATTTGACGTATTACATTTCAGACTGACAATGAAATTAACGTTTCTAGCATCTGCACATTGTTCTTACAATTTTGTTAACTAATCTTTAAAATATATTTATTTCTACGATCATATCATATGTACATCAGGCGCGGTCCCTTCATACATGCTTTGGATGCTCCACATCCCTCGTGTGTTAGAATTAAACATAGTAATAATAATAATTTGTTTATTTAAAAAAAAAAAAAAACTTTGACTTTAATTTGTTCTAGTCGTAAACAGCGCCACCGCAATTTAATGACACCGTATTCAGTCCTCTGACACGACGCACATGGCTATTAGAAATACATACACATTCTCAATTCTTGAATATCATTATGCATCGCGTAATAACACAGCAGGTACCAGCAATAGTGGAATTCTATCTTTTTTCCGTATCCGCACAAACATGAAAAGCATTTGACTTTCGTACATGCGCTTTCAACCTTGCCTGCCAGAGTCTTTGAATGCTTTATGTACGTATTTGAAAACACCATCCAACACGCAAAACATGGCTTCAAAGCTTATGGGTAACAATGGACAGAATTCCATGCATATTACGAATCGAGCGTATTGTTTTTAAGGTGACCTTACGTAAGTACTAAACGGCTCACTTTTTATAAAGTACGATTTAAAAAAAAATAAAAAAAGCTCGAAAACCTAATCTGACCTAAACTAAATTAATGTATTTAAAAAAAAAGTAATTTATATTGTTTTAATTTTTTTTAAAGGTGTAATTAGGTTTTCGGACTAGCTTTATTTTCAATACTTTTAATGACTTTTAAAAGGCCTATCGATTCATACGTGTGTTGGATTGTATTGAAACCTATTTTTAGTACGATTGGGAGTGCATAGACTGAATGCTGTAGAAATGAGATCCCTGAGGCGAATTTGTGGTAAAAAAATCTTCGATCGTGTGAAATATCTTGAGATTCAAATAGAATGCAATGCTGCTGTAAGCGTAAGGAGTAAGATTAAGAAAGGGAAGCTTAGATGATTTGAGCATGTAGAGCGAATAAACGAAGAAAGACATAAGTCGAATATATGACGCGAATGTGAATGGAAGAAGCCGGAGACGCCCGAGGAAGACATGGCACGATCAAGTGAATCAAATGCTTGAGTCAGACCATGTCCGAAGTTGGAAAAACAGAAGAGAATGTATGAGACAATGTACTCGTATGAATATTAATGAAGCAAGAAGTGTATGCCAAGATCGAGTTGTTTGGCGGTCCGTCCTCTCCCCGTACCCTTGCGGGGAAATGGCGTGATGGTTAGTTAGCAATTCGTTTGCCCATTTAATTAATTTGAGGAACGTAAAGGATTTGTAGAGCTAATTTGTCAGTAATTGGATTCTGTTTGTGGACTAGTCTATACGAGTATATTTGTGTATTTGATACCAGGGGCGCTATTCCCGTTATTTTTTAGGAAGATTCCTTAACCTTTTCCTTAACTTACTTAACTGTTGTTCCGGTTCTCCCGGATGACAGCTATCAGCTGAATTCAGCGAGCGACATTCATCAAAAATGTCAATATTTGCGATGTTTTAACAGGAGAAAACTCAATATTAAGTATTTTATCAATTACGTTATTATTTACTTTAAACATAAATAGCTAGTAAACATTATACAGATGTTGACATCTTTGACAATTCACGTCAAGCGCAAATTCGAATGTCACTTTTAAAACCAAAGACAAAAAAAGGTCATTACTATCTAATGAGGTAGGTACCTTTTTATAAAACGTGATTCTTCGTTAAAAGGCTTACTTATGGTATTTAAAAAGAAAATAAAAATGTATTATAACATAATGTAATTGTTTTAAAAAGTTTTAGTTCAAAATCTGATATCACTTGAAGATATTTCATCAAGCTCTGTTTTCGGATAATCTCTTGACAATCTATTTAGGATCTTTTTACAATGTCTCACCGGAATTCCGCAGTTAATCAAGAAGTCTTTAACCCTAAGGAAAAACGTAAGGAATCTTCCTTAAAAAGAACGGGAATTGCGCCCCTAAATAAATAAATGTATACCTCATTTATTGTCCAGCATTCATTCCACAAAAAGTCACCGACCGCTACTGATATATATATATATATAAATACACAGGAAATGTGGTTCAAACGTCAACAACGATCCACTGGCTTATAAAGAAATCCTTCATTTATGAATGTAGTACTAAAAAGGCAATACATATATTTTTGTACGGTTTTGAAAGAAGGATGAAGCCCACCCCCACTCACAACGTTACCCAACCGGGTGAGAAAATCCTCATCACTGAGTTATAAGTGGGACACTGTTAGTTTTCAGGAATATTTGCTGCTTTATAAACCCCCTCAATGACGCTCGTCTTGCATAATATTATTGAGGCGACACATTTCCAAAGCTTTGAAATGTTGCATCGCTAATGAGCACACTGAGTGACGCTAAATTACTTCCTAGAAAAGCTGCCTGCCGACAGCTTGTGAATAATAAATTACGCTGATGGTAAAAAAAAAACAGGATCTCGCTGTGGTTCCATCAAACCAAGCTGCAATATCGTCGCATTTTAATGGCGGTATCTTTTTTAACGATCCTTCCACAGTGGACAAGAAGAGGAACGGCTGCGTTGCCTGTTTCATACATAAATAAATTTTGGATTAGAGGCCGAAATACCCATCCAAACCGAATGACATTATTATTTTTTTTATTAAAGGCTTAATAAATATCTATAGTATGGTTGAGAAGTATTTTATTTATTTTTGTTTTAAATACTTGAAACGACGAACTGTTTAAAGATTTCCGTTGTTGTGGTCCGTATGGAGATCTTGAAAGTTTGTGATTTTATTATCATTGTTTTGAACTTACCTTTGTTTTAAATATAACCGTCCCCTTTTCGATATTTATTTTAATTTTTTTATTTAATTATTTTTGTTTTTTTGTTTTTTTATTTTTTTATTTTTTTATTTTTTTATTTTTTTATTTTTTTATTTATTTATTTAAAAAAAATATATTTTTGTTCATTTTTAATTATTTTATTTTATTTTTATTTTTGTTAATTTATTTATTTATGTTTTATTTTTACATACATAATAATAAATGGATTATTTCGATAGCGCCGTTTTCGTGAGAAAATCATCTCAAGGGCGCTTACATACGTATTTTATTTACTTATTTATTTATTTACTTATTTTACAGATTTAAAAAAATTTATTTTCATTAATTTATTTCATAGTTTAAAAAAATAAACATAAAAAATAAATCTAACATTTTCAATCACTTTGTTTTCATATAGTTTCTTTTTCAGGATGTATTTAGTCTTGCTCATTGAGTAACATTTTTTAATAATATTTGGCATTAACATAAGTATCATAGGTATATTGTATTCCAACGTTCTCCGTCCGTACTTATTTATACATTTCAGAACTATTACGAGTAGGGATAGAGGCAGGGGCAGGGGTAGTTTTAGTGGTAACGCTTTTTACACTACACCTAACTCAACACGATTTTACTCCAAACTATTCATAATCCCAGGCAGCGCCAGGTAATTGAACAAGTAAATAAATAAATCCATAGGGTTAAGACCGTGCTACTGATGTCTAGGATGGAAGAGACGGTATGAGAGAGCGAGACGAAATGTATATTAAACAGTGTGACCGATTATCCAATGTCTCCTTCTCGTCACTTGTTACTCATGGTTTTGTTGATTACAGGCATTTGATTATTATTCCGCCACCCCAATCCTAAATATAATATTTTTTTAAGGTTATAAAAAAATACATATTATTCATACCGTCTTTAGTGGTGGCCAACCTGTTTGATTAGACAAGCATGTCGATGCAAAAAATACTTCACATTATTAGAGATATGATTTTTTTCCTTTGTGATAAGACCGAATTTTTACTCGAAACTCGTCGTTTTTACGAGAAAAACGTTCATTTCGCCATTTTCACGCAAACATGGCGAAATTTCTTATTTTTCACGTGATATTCTGATATTTTAAAATAAGAAAGTATTTATATAATAATTTATACGCTCTAAATATTTTTTTGTTTATGGTATAGCTATAGCTTCATATTAAAAACGCCGCGAACTGTGAATATTTTTCGCTTAAAAAAAGGACTACCTTCACTGCAAAATACAAAAAGGGAACATAGCACAACTGTTGTTTCTTTTTGTTTTGTTTTATAGTAACTCCACACAGGAGGCCCAGAGGGAAATAATTTCCCTCAAGGACTATGTCATCTTTTGGGGATGCTGTATGGAGGGTATTTTCGAGGATAGGTACTAGTGAACCTGGGTCTTGCTAAGAAGCTAACTTTACTCTGGCTTCGATCGAACGCCCATATCTGAGCTGGTCACTTAGCGTTAAACCAAGCATATCGATGGAGGGCTTGTTGGTAAGATTGTTTGTAAAATACCACCGTTTTTGTTAAAAAATTACCTCATTTTCCTAAAAAATATCGCGAATTTCTTTATAAATAAAGCAAAACGACCCGAATTTCGCCAAAAAATAACTTGAATTTCGACGAAAAATAACACCACACATTATAAATGAATAGCAAAACATGCACATCAGCATTTTGTATTAATTGAAACAATGTTAATATTTATTAATTGATAAACTAAAGTTTTTTTTTTGTTAATATTATTTTGTTATTATTTTTGTTAATTTTAATATTACTCAAACAATATTAAGTTTGAAAAACACACTGAAACGAATAAAAGTTCAGGGTAGGACATAATTTTTTCTCGTTGTAAACCCAATAACTTTGCCCACGTCACTTAAAAAGTTACGCACCATTCAGTTTTAAATATAAATCTATCATTTCTGTAAGGACTTTTAGAGCCATTGTACGAAGACTCTATAAAATAAAAATGTATGATCCTATAAAAACTATGAAACTAATTTATTTGAAAAATAAAACAATAACTTTGTTTAACATCACTTTTATGCACATCACCAAGTTACCGCTTCATATGAAAATATCATTTAATTGACTCCAACAGTATCGACAGTAAAATATGGTATAACTTGGCTGCTCTTTGACGGTCCGGTGAGGAACGAACTTTTCACTCGCTACTGGAGACACTGCGCAGAAAAGTCCCACAATGGACTGCGTTGCGAACCGTACCTTACTTTAGCAAACTTGAATATTCCATGCAGTGTCTGCAGTAACGAGTGAAATGTTCGTTCCTCACCGGACGTCAGAGAGCAGCCTTAATGGGGACACTCGTGTAAGACCAACGTAAAACATGTACAGCTGAGTCAAAATGCCATTGTAAAGTTGCTAGTAAGCAAAACAGTTTTTAACCAAAGGCGAAACATTTATATCATGTAAAAATCATTTAATGTATTACCTGCACGTGGTCTTTTGTGGCAAAAAATTGTTTCGCAACCAGTATCTGAGAGTACTTATAAGGCAGTGGTGGATCATGTACCCAATACACGATTCACACAAAATATGGGAATGATTCATGTATTATCATTTACTTATTATTATTTACTTATTATTATTAAATTGTAAAGCCGCTCTTCTCAATACAGGATTGTCCCAGTGAGATGAGTGGCTAATATTTTTGTTTTCATAATTAAATTTAAGAATAAATAAATAGTACCAATGTTACAAAATAAATATGGTCAACGAACCCTTGAATACATTGTACCATTAATATTTAACAAGTTGACATACGAATTTAAAAACGATTGCTCTATAAGTAATTACCAGTCAGGGGATGAGTTGGCAATTGTCTTTCTTAAAAAAATAAATTAAATTGGGTTCTGAGAAGTGACCTTAAGTATTTATTTAGTTTTGCTCTTTCGTATTTTGTCTTTTAAATAAATATGACGGTCTCCTTGATTGTATATTTAAGTGCGACTGTTATATAAAGAGTCTATTCTCACTGCAACAAAACTGTACTACTGTTTTTGTGTTTCTCAATTTGCTGAAATGTTGATATTTTTATAATATTATTTAATTGCTATTGTGTAATTATAGTCTGTTATCACTATAAAAAAACTGTTCAACTGTTTCCATCTATATATATATTTAAAAAATCATTGTAAGTTTGTTCGTTTGTCCTCGATGTTCTCGAAAATTACTCTACCGCTTTCGCTGAAAATAGCACAGTTTGTTTTTATTAGTGCCGGGAATGTTTAGATAGTTTTAATGAAATCCAATATGTATATGTATGTATTTTAATGAAATCCAATGTATAATATATATATTGATATAACGTTTTATAATTAGTATGAAAAACATTGAACCCGCCAAGCTTTATTTAGGTTAACCCATAGATATAACACTCTGGTTAACCACAGATTGTATATTCAAAAGAATAAGGTTTTTTGGTAGAATATTTTCAAAATGGAAAACACGAGTAGGTACCTACTTAAGAACTTTATGATTTAGATATATTTTGAAAAAATAAACGTTTGGAGTGAATCAAAATATCCAAAAGAATGTTTCTTTATTTGAAGATAGTTATTTACGCTGTCAAATCAATTATGGCACAGGTAGATATTTCTCACCTAAATAGACATTTCAAAGCTTTGTTTCGTTATGAAATTTCCGTAGCAATTTGAAAATATTTAGAGAAAATGCTGAGCAAATTTCGTGACTCACTTTACCCGAATGTCGAATGTTGGTGAAAGCAACTGGTGGGGGTGGGTGGGAAACCGGGGGGGGGGGGTGCTCTCGGTCTTTGGAGCAGCGTTCGTGTCTTTCCATAATATCAGGAGCGCCGCGTCCTCACGCGCAATGCGTGTGGCGCCCCCGAGCGGTAAAACCATGCTTTAATTATTTATGAAAGAGATGATCAAAAATAATGCAAACACTGTACAAAAAGGTAAACTTTTAAAGAGACGGTTACTTAAATTTGAATCAAATTCTCAAATCCAACATACGCTTCTTTCCATTGATAATAAAACACGGTAGAAACATTTCAGAGATACGGTATGGAATCGCGCCGACTGTTGCCAAGCTACGACTAAACGTCGCGGTTTTTGAGATAACCGTAATCACGCCAGCGATTAAAAAAATGTTAAGGCATCTAAACATACTGTTTTTTAAGCAAATTATATACTTTAATGTAATAGTGTTTCTCTTTAAAATGGTCAACGGCCTATAAAATTCTGAATTTTCGAGATAAATTAATAAACATCAACACAGACATAACCACTCTACAAGAAAAATAAATGACATAAGACTTCCCTTTCGAAAGAAAACAAAATCGCAAAACTCATTGCTATTTAGAGCCATGAAGACCTTCCATGAAATTCCGGCCAATATAAAAGAAGAGGAAAATGTTTTGAAATTTAAAAAGGAAGTGATGAAATACGTAAATAAGTAAGTGCAATTTTTAATATCGTAATTTAAAAAAATCATATACTTCTTATTGCAAACCTTCACGAAATAGCGTGCTTGGTGCATTTCCCATGGACGAAGCCGAATTGGTGGATGCCACCGGTAGTGGTCTAACTTTTTGCGTATGATCTTCTCAAGAATTTTACCGAGGATGGGCAGCAGGGTGATGGGGCTGTACGCCTTCGGGTCCGTTCTTGGCTTTCTAAAGCTTTCTGCAGAGCTGTCTCACCCTAAAATGCACAATCCATGATGATACAGAAAATAGACTATTTCTAACTTTTGGAGAGTGCTGACTGGGCTGGCCGTCACTAGAAAAGCCTCAACATTTGTTAGTTTACTTCCAGTTCCGTACGACTCCTGGTAAACCGTTTCACGGCTCAAAGGAACTGTAACTCTTTTTTGATTTTTGAATTTTGGAACCACTTAAGAAAGATTGTTTATCTATTTACATATCTCATATGTTTGATACTATTCTTACGCATTTCTATGATGACGCATCAAATAAGGTCCTCTGTTCTAATTTATTCATATAATTTCAACACATGAGTGTCTAGTTTCTACAAGGCTATATTATGCCCACGATCGTGGGACAATTAATATTTGGGGCTAAAACGCATCTTAAAGCAGTTGTTTTCAAGGGTTCACATTCATGTGTAGAGATAATAATAATTACCGCATTTACATGTTTAGTCACTGTACAATAAGTGAACGGCGTCTGACAATCTGGCATCTGGACGTTTTGTAGCTACCTATATGCTGGGAGCTGGGAGCCGTAGGAGTTGAGATTCGTATGAACTGGGTTATGGGCTCATGAACTGGGAGTCAACTTAATATATGTCGGCTCTTAAATGAGCCGTTGTTCAATTGAGTCGTACGGAAATGTTGAACTGGTACCGTGAGTCCCGCTCTTAACATAAGTCATGAACCATTGCTCCTTTGTCCTGCGTGATTATTATAGAAAAGTATTTTTTGCTGTCGGTTTAACTCTAATCTAAAGAATATCAGAGATTGGAAATGGTTTGTCTTAAGAAGGATCTTAATTTGAAAATTTGTCTTTGCATACTAGTGTAGGACGATTTTTAGCTATGTAGGGCATATTACCCTTGCGGTGGCCCTGTCTAAGGAAGGAGTGCTAATCCTCCCATGACCCCCTCCTCCCGATGCTCCCGGCCTACCTGTCAGCCGACTAAGGCCCCCTTTTCAATAAATAAATCAAGAAGCTGCGTTGCCTTGAGGTAACTACGTGACCCTACCTTGACAGTGCTCCAACAGCCTAATGAGCCATTTGCGAAGTTAAAGGTACGCCGATCCTTTCAATTGCAAATTGCAATAGCAATTGGAAAACAAGGAATTTATTTTTTAGAGCTTAGACATTTAAGTAAATATTTCTGCTATACAACTAACTACAAAGCATATCTTTTATTTTATATGAAATTTTGAAGTAATTTTTTTTTGTTGATAATAACTATACATTTATTTAAAGTTGAATACAATAAATAAACATTGCATTATGTTGAAATTGTCTATCTAGCTAGGACTTAAACATACCCTGTAATTCATTCCATTCGAGCGCTAAGCGTTCAACTGATATCACCATTCATTTATTTGGGTTACATAGTGTGTTCTTGGGGAGATCTTTACTGGGCATCTTTAGCAATAATTATTATATATTATTTTTGTTTTATACACTTTCTCGACACAGGAGGCTAAGAGGGAAATAATTTCCCTTGAGGTCTATGTCATCTTTAGGGGTGCTGTGTGGAGGGTCTTTGAAGGATAGAAAGGAGTGAACCCAGGTCACGGAGAGACCCATTTTGTATGAGGAAGCACAGAGGCCGGCAGATCATTAACTAACTAGCCATCACGCTGTTTCCCGCAGGGGTAAGCAAAGAGGATGGACCGCTACACAACTCGGTCTTGGCACACACTTCATTCACAATCATACATAACCTTTTGTTATTTTGGATCTTGAGATGGCCCGACCTAAGTATTTGGTTCACTTGATTCCATGTCTCCCTCGGGCGTCCCCGACGTCTTCTATCATCTAAAGCATCTAAGCGTCCCTTTATTAATCTTACTCATTACGCTTACATCAGCCTCGCACTCTTTGCAAATTTCCAGATTATGAAGTTCATACCTGACGAAATAAATATTTTTATTCAACATTTCGTTTGGACGAAAGTGCTTTTGTGCTTATTCTGGATATTAAGAGTGTTGATCCTTAATATTAACAATGACATTAATAAACGGCACCGGCAAATTACTGCCATCTGTCTTCAGAACTTAAAATTGTTCCAATATGGCGCGTGGGGCGACTGGCTAAGTCGGAGGTTTTCTCCGGAACATCCCGGATGCTACAAAGCTAATTAGGTGTTGGGTTTGTTTGCGGCAATACGCGTTAGATTTACTATGCAAACTTCTAATTGAGTTGGGTGAATTATTCACAAATATTTGAGGAACGAGGTCCACGTGCAAGCGGCGGCTAAACAATGAAAAACCAGGATTTTGAAGCTGTGAACTTTGTGAGGTTCGTAAACTGTATCTATATATCCCAGAAAGGGCTGTGTTTTATTAATAAGCAATTTTGCAGTCAATCTCAGCTCTACGGAGTGCTGCCGTATTAAAAATTTATCACTCTTTTAATAAGTAGGTACGCATGGTAGGATATTTTAAGCCTCATTGAAAATTCGTCTGATTGTGTTAAAAAACCGACACGGGCGACATTTACGACGATTTTGGAAACTAACATTATCGAATTGGAAATATTTGAAGGTACGTGTTTTAATGAATACCAACGACAGAGCTTGGCAAACAATATAATGCGCCTGGTGGCCGATGGCCGATGCGCAGAAACCGATATTGGTTCTGGATTTCCAAATAACTTCGTCAATGCTGCGCAATACACGAAGGGCCAACGTATGTTCCAACCTGTAATTCAATACTGAATGAACTATTTGAATTTTTTTAATGTTTTTTTTTTAAGAAGTTATTCGAGTTTTTTATTAGTGATACAGCTGTTTCGGAGTTCAAAGCCATTTTAAAACCATTTCGACATAATAATGACGTTATTAAATTTGACGGTCTCCTTGGTTGAGTGGTTACGACCCTTGGCTACGAATTAGGAGGTCGCTGGTTCAAATCCTGGCGTGCTTAAGTAAATTTCATTTTGATTAATGTGTGTTATTTCCCAATTTATTTATTTAAAAAATACATTATATATTTTGCGGGACATTCCAGAGTGATAGATACTTTCAGTATCGCCCTGGTGAAAGACCACCATTCAGAATCGAAACGTTACTTGAAATGGCTTCAGCCATGTTTGGCGACTAGATCTGAATAGCCAGGTACTTCCCCGCCTTCCTCTTCCCCATCCCCTCCGTCCCCTCACTTCCTCGAGCCTCAAAACATTGAGATGAGACACCAATTGAGGATGTCATATTCATATTCAGACGGTTGGGAGCAGTTGAGATTCTACCAACATAAAAAAATAAAATAAAATGACTTCAAATAAATTAAAATAAACGAATTAAGGACTATAACAATTATATAAATTTTGTATTATTTTCATGTTATTTACTTCCCTAATGATTAAAATTTAATATCTGTTAAAATGGGTTTGGTGAGATCATTTAATTCTGTAGGAATTCTAATTAAAGGTCTGAGGGATGCGGATGGTATAAAGCGGTAAGATGATAAGTTGAATAGCGCCACACCGCGTGCGTCACGTCCCGCACAGTGTACTTACTCCTCGGTACAATTCTACTGTACTTTATTCGGCCCTGAAGTTATAAAGTCTGTCGCTCGAAACTGGACTCATTATTACGTGTGTAATAAACCCGCTCGCCTCACCGCCATTTTATTTTTCTCTCTGTACAGGATGTAACAGGACATACCCGACACACTTTAAGGTCTATTCACATCTACCAGCACCGCGCAGTGCAGAGCAGTACGGTACAGACACGATAACATTAGTTGCCTGCATTATCTATGAACACATTCATATTACAGCGTGCGTAAGCGTAACGTATCCGCGCATGCACGGACCGGCGCAAACCGAGATTGTCGGCTAGAATATTTTAACGTGCTGGTGGCAGTTACTATGAGCACATACCGTTAGTACCGCCATCTTCGACAGTTGGCGTTATTAGACGCAGATTTTGCTAAAGCCGAGAAGATGGATAACGATAAAATTATTGAATTGGTCAGGGAATTTTGGTTATAAAATACAATAAATACGGGAATAGGATTATAAAATCCTTAAACTTGTTGAGGCGGACGTTAACTTTCAGTTGACAGTTCAGTTTACAGCCGTATTCGCGTCTGTGCCGAGCCTGCACTGTACTGATCTGTACTATACGGTGCTGATAGACGTGAATAGACCTTCCAGCGATTCCAAAGCTTACCTACTTACGATAAAATTAATTTTTAATGCCATTTTGCACTAATTGACATTTTTTCCAATTGAAAGCTAAAAAAATATCGTTCACATGTTGCCACTGGCTATAATATTAAATCCTTAAAATCCGCTGAGTAACAGCTGCATACCCTCTCTTTCTATTTTCTGACATTTAAAAAAAATAAAATTTGAGGGCGCTGCGATCGTTTAAAAGATAATGGCAAGACAAAGATGGCTCATAAGAAAATCAAAGTAAATTTTAAAAAGCATAATGGTCCAAGTGAATATTGTTTATTTTAACCAAACGGTGTTCAGAAATCGGTGGTACTTTCCAAGAAGAGATGATTCTAAGTCAGTATTCTTAGACAATTTTTCGCTTAAACTTTTTATTATCTTTAATGCTTTGCAAGGAAGACACTTACACGGAAAATCAAGTTTTATGTATTTCTGAAATTTGCCTACCGAAATAATAATATATTAGATTTTAAATAGTAAAAACAAAAACAAAATCAAATCCACAATTCAAAATCACAAATTAAATAAACATGTAAAAAAATGATTACGATGCTTTTCCTTTGGGCGTTATTCTCTGTTTACTAATAAACTGTCAAACTCGAATGTCAAGGATAACCGCAAATCAAAATATATATGGTTATATTTTCTTCAAAATCGTTATAATTTTGCGAAAAATGAAATTAATAATATTTGTTAACAGACTATTACGTACCAGTCATTTCAACAGCATTGTAAACAGCTTCTAAGTTGGACACTAGCTTCCTTGGTCGAAATTCTCCCAAACAGTGCTACAATATACTTCCGTTCGTTCCATTTTTTATCGTTTTATTCATTATAAGTAAATTGAAAATATTAACAAATAACTAAAGTAAGAACAGTGATCGTTGAGAATAGTTTAAGGCGAATTTTTGACAACCAACAACAAAATGTCAAAGACCTTAGTCTTGCCATAGTAATGATATTTTGTAGTTCCTAAATAATGTATATCTACAATTAATTGCCAAGCTGTACGTATGCTGCTGTTATGTTGTGGAAAAACGTGGTACACACCGTCCAGTGGCGACAAGTGAAATTTTTTTTAAATGTCTTTTTAGTGAAAATGGTATCCGTTGTTTTTTATTCCAAATAAGCTTTAGAAATACCTGTTAAAGTTAGTCGGGGGAGTTCTGTTACACCACGTATAAAACAGACAAAATAATATCAAAAAGATAAAAGCTTCATTTGTCGTCGTTGTCGCATAACAGTTAGGCGGTTATTGCGTGAATAGTGACTGTTCAAATCCCGAATGGAGTTTTGTGCAGGTTGTTAAAAATCCAAGGTAGGGGAGCAAGCTGCCATGATTTTGAAGGCGCGTTTAATGTACTAGGATATAGAATGTAGAATAAGAGAGGACGTAATACTACAGAGTGAGAAAAAATAACTAAAACGTCCGCCTAGTTTTCATGTGACGCCATCTTTTTTGGTCGATCTGTAAATTTTTTGTCAGTTCGTGTTCTGTATAAATATTTGCTTGAAAACTGTACAAAATTTATTAAATAAACAGTCAAGATATCGCGGAAGGGTCCAGCCCAAGAGTGTAAAAGTATTTCAAATAAAAAAACCGTCAGGAATGTAATTTATAGGTAAGCGAAAGTTTACAAAATCATTAATGTAGGACATAAAAAAAAATTTTTTTGTTATTCAGACATTTTTTTTACGGTAACTTCACACAGGAGACCCTGAAGGAAATTATTTCCCTCAAGGCCTATATCATCTTTGGGGATGCTGTGTGGAGGGACACATATTTTAGCGTACAACATTTAAGTATGTATGTTATTATATAATATTGTATTTACCTAAGAGCTTATTCCTTATGGCAATTAATAGGGCCGAATACATTTTAAGACCGCCATTATCTAAGTTTAATTTTAGACTTACGGAATTCACAATAAAAACGTACAGGCTTAGCGAAAACTGCGCACGGCTTGGAGCTACCATATTTTGGTTTAAAAAATTGTTTTTAATTATATCAATGATATAATACCTCGATATCAATGTTCATAAATATATTAATTTTACACCAATCATTGATTTATCGTAATCCAGCCATGAACATTTAAGACCGTTGTGGAAAAGATAAAGTTTTACAAAGAAAATGATTTGTTTTCGTTTGTAACAATTTAAAAATGGAATATTAAGAAATTATCCCAATCCCATCCTATTGCCGAAAGTTCCTACCTAAGTTGCGGTACAATTTATTTTGTTTAGTACATACCATTGTCATATGTTATTGATACATAACATGTTTGTGATATAAGTGTACTTTTTAGGTTTCCAAGTTGTGCACTGACAGCGAAATAAAAGGAATCACGGTTGAAAGCCATGCGACTTAAGTGTTAGCCGTAAACCCCTAAACTCTTTTCTGTGCTGTTTCACAAACATTTAATTTTAAAATAATATATGGTATATATGCGCACGTTCCAGAGTGGAAGATACTCTCAGTATCGCCCTTGTGAAAGACCACCATTCAGAATTGAAACGTTGCTTGAAATGGCTTTTAGCCGTGTTTGGTGAACAGATCTGAATAGCCAGGTATTTCCTCACCGTCCTCTTCCCTTTCTCTTTCCTCTCCCCAATATCTTCATCCTCACAACATTCCCCAATTGGGGATGCCATAGTCTCACTGGCTCCAGACGGTTGGGAGCAGTTGGGACTCTTGTGCGGTATTCATGTAAAAAAAGCTCATTCTTCATACATAGTTAGTTCATACTAGATATGAGGGACTGTAGATATTCCATACTGTTAGCACTCAGCCTCGCATCATCAGCATACAACAGGCAAGATACTTTCAGATTACTCATCGAAGCCCACCTCTTTCAATTTTTGCATACAAGTATCCAATTATAGATTGATTAACCATAGTGAAATTACGTAGTCTTGCTTAACACGTTTTGTGATGTCAAACCACCACGTAAAACCACCGTTTTCCCTAACACATGCAACGCTTTCCTCGTACAGAGACGCGATTGCCTGAATAAGATTTGTATGCACTCCGTACTTAAAAAAAACCTTCTATAACCTTTTTCCGTCAACTCGGTCGTATGCTTTTTGTAGATCTACAGAGGCACAGAAAAGTTGCTGGTTTTGGAATAATTCTGTGCAACCTCACTGCAAATAAAGTTCACTGCTTAAATCCATCTCCATTCGTCTAACGAAATTTCATTTACGGGTTCGTTTCCACGAGCACGTTCTCGAAAATATAACGGGTGAATACTCGTTGGTTGGTCAACCAGTTCTCATACAAACTCTGGCTTAATAGTTCAAACTTAGTTAAGAGTTTAGAGTTTAGAGAGACCGGGACTTTGTGGAACATAGGTGGCCGAAATTTAATTTTACTTCTGAAATCGCATTAATAATATAATGTTAGCTCCACTTTACTGTGTTCGGTGATGAATAAATCCAAACATGATTTAATTAATGTAGTTGTGTCTATAAGGCGAAGTACTTCCTAAAAGACTTTGAAATTCTAACGAAATCATGCACTTCTCGCGCTGGTGGCGATATGGTGGAAATTGCCACTTAATTGCCTGTTTCGATTGATTCAAGAGAAAACATCGCCAAAAGATTATTTAATTTCATTCGTGTAGCTCAAGCAAAAGTATTAAATTGTTTTTTTTTATTTTTTTATTCATCCAAAGAACATAAATACATACATGGTAAAATAAAGAAAGGAGCAAAATATGTAGTCCTGCAAAGCGGTCACATGACAGCTTGTCTGCAGGTTCTACAAAGATTAATTAGTCCTAATAGTAATAGTAATATATATTAATCTTAAATAAAATAGGTACTTACATTTGACGTTAACATTATAGGTACATTAACTTAGCCATTAAGTACACATAGATAAAAATTTAAAGATACAAAGAAAAAATTTAAAGATACAAAGAAAAAATTTAAAGATACATAGATTGCTCATTTAAAATCCATAACTTCATCGATTTCACGCAATGCCTCTCACTTTCCTCCAATTTATAGCGTTCATTAAATTTATTGAAAATCACTGGCACTATGTATTCAAGAGTTCGACCTCCATATTTATTTGAAATTTTTGGAATTTTTAGGCCTCTTCTTTCAGTGAATCTAATGCTTATGCTGTCACATTGTTATGCTACACTCTAACGTGTAGAGGGGCCTGGCAATCTGGGTTTAGGGGATAGA
This sequence comes from Halesus radiatus, assembly GCA_022606495.2. Lineage (NCBI taxonomy): Eukaryota > Metazoa > Arthropoda > Insecta > Trichoptera > Limnephilidae > Halesus > Halesus radiatus. The sequence continues at coordinate 354,474 of JAHDVE020003216.1, forward strand.
CATAGAAGGTTAGGGTGTTGCCATAAAAGGAGGTGGTGAACAAAATTAAGAAAAAAATTATTCAAACCGCAAATGATGGTTAAATTAACCGAAATTTTGGCCTTCATCACTACTCGCCGTTGAAATGCTGTCATTTAGGTCAGGAGTACAAGTCGCTCGTGTGCTCCTGGTCTAATTGTTTTTTTTTTGCATGCTTGAGTTCTATTATTACTAGTTTCTTGTTTTGTTTTTGCTTTTTGATTTGTTTTATTATTTTTATTTTGTTTTTATGAATGCTTTTAAGAGGATCGGCTGCGCGGCTTGTTTCATACAAAACTTAATTCTGGATTTGAGGCCAAAATACTCACCTAAACCTAATGATCTTTTTTTCATCAAAAAGCATAGTAAATATCAAGTACGGATTAGAAGTAATTTAATTTTAATTTTAGAGGCGACTTCTGAGGCACTTTTAACAATTATTTGGGTGCTAACGGTGATTAAAAAAAATAGTTTGTACTTCGAAAATAAAATGAAATATGATATAACGTATATTTTTTTAAATTTTAAAGTAAGCATCATGGTGGACTTTATTAAATTAAAAACGACCAATTTACGATGTAACACAAATTTGCCGTACATAATTTAAAATATCGACCCGAAAAACGTTTTTTTTTAAATGTTTTGTTTTTGTATTTTTATTTACGTAATCATATTTATATAGTAAATATGAGTGTTTAATGAAAATACAATAATCCCGCAAATAATTTTTAAGTTGCATCTAAAATTATGAAAATTTATTTTTTTCATGGCATATAGGTACTTCATAATTTAAAACAAAAATAAATAAAATATTTCTCATCCGTACTAGATACTTACTAAACCCATAATATGCATTTACCTCATTAATTTGCGTAGCATTTCCAAAATATATACATCATTCAATTTGGATGGGTATTTTGGCCTCAAGTCCAAAATTAAGTTATTTATGAAATAGGCAGCGCAGCCGTTCCTCTTAAGGGAAAATAATTCATTGGCGCAGGTCTAGTTACCCAAGTCGTAAGAAAATAGGTAGTCCAAAAATCATCACACAATTTGCCACATTTAGAATGGTGTAGAATAGGCGAATCGCTTTCCAAGGTTACCTCTCATTACGGCATGCACCGTTGGCGTTAGTCTGTTGCGCGGGGTGGCCCATTAAAGGATAATCCCCGCTAGGGTGAACAGAGCCCAAGCCGGTCACCTTTGCGCGCGTTGGGCCACGGCAGACGTGTCTTGCAGAAACAATAAGTCACAAATGTCACACGTAATTCATAAGAGCTTCACTTTACAGTCAGACGCAGCTCTTGAATGGAATGGAAGTCGCTGCGAACGAGGGGTGCGGGGAGTTGGAAAACAATAGAATTACATTTACATGATATATGTATGGACTGGCTGTTAAAGATTATGTTTAGACGTGAGGAAGAATGATAGGGAAACGGAAGGAATATCAAGGGTCATAGCAAATACCGTAGAAATATACTAATACGCGTAGCTCTTGACATTTACCATACGTTGATATGGCAACTGCTATACTAGCGCCCTCTAGCGGCTTAGAAACTACATTGCTGTTATAATAAATATTTTATTTTCTTTGTAAAAAAAATAGGACATTGCACTACCAGCGAGGTTTTAAATGCTAATAAAATCTTATCCATTAATATGTGTATGAGCAAAAAACGAATCGGTTGTTTTTTTTTAAAAATAATGTTATGAAGTTGTAAATTCTTGCTTGTCGTTTGGGTGCCATAATTGATTTGACAGCGAAAGTAATGCCTTGTGATTACTATTACTATCTCTATACAAAGATACAACGAAAAAAAGAAACATTCATTTGAAAATTTTATTTTATTCGAAACATTTATTTTTTGAAAACATATCTAAATAAAACGGTTCTTAAGTAGGTACCTACTCGTGTTTTCCATTTTGAAAATATTCTACCCAAATAAACCTTCTGCTTTTGAATATGTAATCTGTGACTAACCAGGGTGGTGTATCTATGGGCTAACCTCAATACAACATGCGGGTTCAATGTTTTCATACTAATTTTAAAACGTTACAGTAACAGTTTTACATATTGGATTTCATTCAAACTAGTCTCTAAACCTTCCCTGCACTAATAAGAAATAAACTGTGATATTTTCAGAGAAACCGGAAAATTTTTTTCGTGAAAATCGAGGAAAAACAGACATACATTAATTTGTATGTATAGAGGTATATTTAATAGAAAATTTATTAAAATGTATGAAAAAAACAAATTCGTGCAACACGGGCCGCTAGAGGGCGTTATTATAAGCATGCTCCGATCAAATGTCAAGAGCTGGAGGTATTGTAATTTAAGAGTAGGTCTTTGGCCATAGTCACCATGAACCGTTGATGAAGTTACACTGCAGTATTCATCCCCCCGGCGCTGTCGGCTAATTCAGAAGTTCTTTGCAATAAAAATGAGACACGGCTCGCTGTCTGCGCACTTGCCACTTCGGTAGGAAGAATAATTACTCTACGTACACGTTTTTCAGAGTGAATGTGTGGAGATTATTTTCAAAATTTATGTGGATGAACGAACAACTGTGGAATTGAGAGGTTAACCTGTATCTTATTTTGTTGTCTTTAAATATATATAGAAGCTATGTGTATAACATGTATTTAATGCCAGATGTGACGTGAATTTATGATGATCGATCCGCCAAAAGGAAATTGATAAGATACGCGGATTTATACATTAGATATGTCTCCAGAGATAAGAATGATCAGTGAAATGCCCGTAAAATGTACACAAACGCAGGAAAAAAAGAAATGATACATTAAATTGATTTTTTAAAAATTATATGCAAACTATAAAGTCAGAAAACTTAGCGTATGAAGCACCAAAACCCCTCGAACAGGTTAACTGAGCTATGAAAAAATAGTTTTGAACGCATATTTAAGGTTCCTGCACAAGGTTAATCACTTTGTGGAGTTATTTTTTAAAACATTCGATTTTAACTCGCGTTCTCCCCCATCTCGCTCTGCAATAGGGTTTATTATATATTTATATGTATACATTTCCATAAGAAGAATGTTTTTACCCTCAACCGAAACTTTCATGAAAGAATACAAAAATTTTAGAAGGCAAGTTTTTATTTTGATTGATGTTCCTTGCATAAAGCTGGTATTTTACAAAATATTGCTTGTAACGCTCTCGTGGGTGTAAAATTAGATGGTTGCGTTTGGAGGGTGGATAGAAACTCATCCATTTATTTCTTCACTGTCCCTTGCATTTACAATTTCAATATAGAAACTTGTCCCTTATCTCGCTGCGAATAAATAGATATGAATACGAATCCGAAACGACAACGTGTTTATTTATACACGTTTGTCATTATTTATAACTAAATAATTCATGTTCTTTATTGCGTCCACCACAGATGTTGTAAACACATTTATTAGAGATTTAAGTAAGTATTTTGTTTGTATTTTTAATTTTTAAAAATATGGGAAATAATATCTAAATAACTGTGCAATCTGAAAAAGAAAAATGTTGAAAACAAAGGAGGACACTGTACTCATTTAAATGGCAACAACAAAAAACTGTTTTGTTTATTATTAGGTTGGTTGACCATTTGCGAACAAGATTACTACGAGTTGTTTTAATCATAGTTAAAGCAAGTGAACAAAGCCAAAAAAAATAATTAAAAGAAAAGGAACACTTACCATCGGTTATGGAAAATAGATATATTTAGATTTTTTTTTATTAAATTCCACATTTTTTAAATTTTTTATTTTTTATTTAGAGGTTAAATTACATTTCTTTAAAAGGGCACTATACTCCCATTATGTTCACACGGTGTTCAGAAATTAGCGATACTTTCCGAAAGAAAATGATTCTACAACATTTTCTAAGGTAATTTAATATTTGAACCGGCTAATTTTAACACCTTGTAAAGCCTATTTCACACGAGCGATTTTGACGCTGTTTTTTTTTAATAGTAGCGCTGCAATCTCTTCGTGTGACAAGCTATTCGCTGCGAGTAACTCAATTAGCAGCTTTTAAACATTCGCGCGATTCGATTAGAACGTGTTCAATTCTGATCGCGATTTTGTCGATCACGTGACCCAGTTGACGGTAACGTGTACTCTTCGCCTCTATGCTGCACTAGTATCGCCTCGTCGGACATCTCAAATCGCTAGTCGCCAATTGTTGAATGTTTTTGGTTTGTTTCATGTATTTTTCGACATGTAGGACATTTCACTTCGCAGTTTCAATAGTTCTGTGTGTAACGGAAAAAAATAAGTTAGTTGAAATCACTCGCCGCGGCAACATAGCAGCGACGAAATTGCTCTGTGTGACCGAGGCTTAAGTGAGATAATTCATAGGAAAAGCATATTTTGTTTGTATGTTTAAATTGTATTATATATATCAAAGAAGGAATTTATTAGATGTTATCAAAATGAAAATTATATGTAAAAGATACTTAAGTACTTTGAGTAAAAAAAAACATGTTTTTAACAATAGTTATATATTCCGTTTTCCCGTAAATACCAAACTTTCAAATTCGAGAGTCAAGTATAACCTCACATCTGAATGTACCTACTATAATTGTTCCGAAATCTGCGTTACTCGGTATTGAAACAGCGATAAACAAAAATGGTTACAAATTTTTAAATTTGTACATTTTATTGTCACAGTCACAGGTTCACATATACTCTTGTAGGTGGTGAGGCGCAAGTAAGGATTCATTCTGTTACATTTATATGGTGTCTCTCGCATTACCAATGATCGGTTTAATGTGGAATTCACAGATTTTTAAATTAATTTATCTGAAACTCACATAAGAATAATATCTTTTTGTGCGCAACCAAACGACACAACTTGCTAATAAATATGGAGTTTCACTAAGTTTAATCAAATATACAGTGTTTACAATGTTTACAATCTAATATTTATATATTGAGTTGCACGGATTGCGTATCAAACGTCTCTAGCGGGAATATCTAAATATGTAGCTACCGACATACTCGTACACATATAATTGGGGATCACTCTCGCGAATTTCTTCAGTCTTTCGCAATTTTCCGAATCAAAAGATTGATGTTTCTTTTTATTTTGATATATTTTCCGTTTATTATTTGATTTATTTGGAATGGAAACAAATGCAACCGTTCAAATAACTCGACGGTTGTATGTCAACATGGTTTGTTTTTAGTTTTGTACTTTTTTCACTTGCTTTAACTATGATAAGACTACTCGTAGGTATCTTGTTCGCAAATTGTCAACCTAACCAAATAATATAAACCACGTCAAGGGCTTCGTCCACAAGACGCACGGTATGCGCACGAGGCAGCTCGCATCGCCTGCCTCGTGCCGTTTTGACGTAACTTTCGAGTTAGAGCCATCAGAAGCTAATCGATGAGGCTATCGGAAAAGTCAAAATAAACAAGTATCACTTATCACTTACCTTGAGCGGCCTCTGCTTTTCGTCCAGCAAGTGTTGCGTGAGGTTGGCGTGCGTTTTAGGTGCGCGCACGGCAGAGGCCATGGGCAGCACGAGGTGCGCCGTGGGCTTGAGCACCCAGGTGCCGTATATCAGCACATAGATGCGCTCTTCGGGCTTCACTGGGGTTCTGATGACCCAGCTGAACACCTGTAAAATATCGGACTGCATGGGTCATATGTACTACGTCGGGTGAGGTGAACCTTAGATAATAGAAACAATGGGGATGGGCCGCGTATGAAACCGCACGCACAAAGGTGTCGACACATAGTTCACTCGTACTACAGCAAATTACATTTACGCGAAGCGGTGCCGGCTTCTCCTTTTTTCTATCTATACACCAAACTTATGACATTCATTGCTTCTGCTGCTTGATAGTCCTTGCAGTTTGGTCGTAGCTCGGCGACAGTCGGTACGCTTCCATACCTCTCTTTGTTTCTATTGCCTATGGATTGAACCATTATACTGCACGCATTGTTTTGGAATACTTTTATTATGTCAATAATAAGATCTAAATCAGCACACGTAATTCCTACCCGGGCACACGCTTCCGAATGCCACTTAAAAATATATTAAAGAATTTTTTTGGAAAATAAAGCCACCCTGTTAGCCTTGGGAGACCCAAAATGGGTTAGAATTTCGCATAGAGATTCGGAAATTCTCGTTGAAATCCGCGTCGAAACTTTCGGTGTGGAAATCCCACCTATGAAAACTCGTCCGTACATGGTCTCGTCTGGAATGAGGAATGCGTGAGAACAAAATTTTATATGTCGAAAAAAGGTTTCTCGTTAGGATCAGCTCAGAAGTCTAATTTTTCTATTCGGTAGGTAATATCTTCTCATAACAAAGCATACAATTACAAAATCAACAACCAATTAATAATAAATCACCATTTGGAGAGAGCGGTGGTTTAATTAAATTGGGTTATAGTGGAGGTTATTTGAAATCAAAATGACAAAATGTGTGATGATCCAATTCTTAACCCTTTCAAAGTAATATCTGTTTTAATTTTTTTTTGAAATAGCCGGAATGTGATCTAAAAAATTCTTTACGAAAATAGTGCAGTATTTTTAATTATTATTAATTTTTCTAATTGTGCTGTTAAATGATGAATCTGTCTAATGAAAATATTTTTATCAACTCGGTATCAATATTGCAACAGCGAACCTTGTTTTTTGTAAATTTTTTTTCTTTAAAAATAAAACTTAACATTCGAATGAAGCTAACACAAAAATACGTTTTAGAAAAAGTTGAACCATAACAACAACAACAACAAAAAATACCCACGCGTAATAGTCGATGGAGTTAAGATTTAGCGAGCGTGGAGGGCACTGGAACGGTCCTCTTTTTTAATGATAAATGTTCGTAATGTCTCCCATCGGTTCTTATGCACAAATGACGTCGTCATAAAAAAAATATTTTTAACTCTCTTAAAGCACGGTCATTATTATTAATTGTTATTCCCATCGCTTCTAATTTGTGATTAAGTTCCTGTTCATTAATGATTAAATGAAAAGTTCTAGTAAAATGATATTACAAAAACAAACATTTTTAGAATATTAATGTTAAGATAATAGAAATTTATTAGGGAATGAAAAGTTCTATCAAAATGATACTACAAAAACAAACATTTTTAGAATATTAATGTTAAGATAATAGAAATTTATTAGGGAATGAAAAGTTCTATCAAAATGATATTACAAAAACAAACATTTTTAGAATATTCATGTTAAGATAATAGTAATTTATTAGAGAATGAAAAGTTGTAGCAAAATGATATTACAAAAACAAACATTTTTAGAATATTCATGTTAAGATAATAGTAATTTATTAGGAAATGAAAAGTTCTAGTAAAATGATATTACAAAAACAAACATTTTTAGAATATTAATGTTAAGATAATAGAAATTTATTAGGGAATGAAAAGTTGTAGCAAAATGATATTACAAAAACAAACATTTTTAGAATATTCATGTTAAGATAATAGTAATTTATTAGGGAATGAAAAGTTCTAGTAAAATGATATTACAGAATCAAACATTTTTAGAATCTTCATGTAAATATAATAGTAATTTATTAGGGAATGAAAAGTTCTAGTAAAATGATATTACAAAAACAAACACTTTTACGATATTCATGTTAAGGTAATAATAATTTATTAGGGAATGAAAAGTTCTAGTAAAATGATATTACAAAAACAAACACTTTTACGATATTCATGTTAAGGTAATAATAATTTATTAGGGAATGACCAATGAGTTATACCTTTCTGAATTCAAACTAAACTGCCGAAGTTTTTTTTAATTATGGGTCAACTTTCTCTAATACATTTTTTTTTATTGTCAGCTTCATTCGAAAGTTAAGTTTTATTTTTAAAGAAATAAAAATATCACAATAAACGAGATTCACTATTGTAATATGGACACGGAATTGATGAAATACACTTTGATTAGATAGATACATGACTGCATAATTAGAAAGAAAAAAATACTGTACTTTTAAAAAATTTTTTTATTAATAACATTCAGATGTATCGAACCGAAGTATTGCATACGATCACAAATGATAATTGCAGTGTGTATTGATAGTATCTCTTATCCCCATCCCATCTTCGCTTTCCTCCCCCTCTTCTTTAGTTCAATGTAAAATAAAACTTCTGTTTCTTACCAAATTTGGCATGAGAAACATTTTTGGCTTAACCTCGTTATTCCACATATTTATTTTTGTTAAAAAAGCTGTTTGTCTCTTACAAATAAATAAATATATGAACATTTTTCAAAAAGTGGTTTGGAAAGCAATGGATAAGGATTCTGAAGGAAAATATTAGTGAAAGATACCATTAGCTTCGTCCAGATTAAACTGCACTGAGCCGCTCCCAACTAGCAAATAAATAATTAAGTCGTCAAAAGGGCAAAATTAATCGTACGAAATCGGGCTGTGTGCTCGACCCTTTCAATAATTGTTTAAGAATTAATTGACTTAGTCGGTAGTTGGGAGTGGCTCAGTGCGTTGTGCTGATCAATCTGGATGAAGGTATTGAAGTATGCAGTAGTGTGATTTTATTCAACAGAACTATGTTACTACTTAATCCGAACTCCCCGCAAACAGCACCGATTGCTTTGGTGTCTTTCGATGCTTTAACTCCGCAGTTAAACTAACAAAACGACACGTCCCAAATGTTAGTTTTTCACTAAACTTTCGACAAAATGAAAAATTTTACACGTGGTAATATTGACATTTAACGGCATTACAGTTCTATTGATACATGACAAAAAAAAATTCTAAGCAAATGATGTATTGGAAAACAAAAACCGATTAATTACCTAACATCGATTCGTTAGCTACACACATGTTAGCCTCCATGGTCGAGGGATAAGGCTCTCGACTACGAATCCGAAGGCCGCGGATTCAAATCCCGGCGTGCGTAAGTAAATTAATTTGTGCTGTTCCACAATTAATTAATTTAAAAACAATATGTAGTATATTTGCGAACGTTCCGGAGCGGAAGATACTTTCAGTATCGCCCTGGTGAAAGACCACCATTCAGAATTGAAACGTTGCTTGAAATGGCTTTTAGCCGTGTTTGGTGACCAGATCTGAATAGCCAGGTATTTTCCCACCTTCCTCTTCCCCTTATTCTTTCCCTCCATAATAGCTTCAGCCTCACAACATTCCCCAATTTGGGATGCCATAGTCTCACTGGCTCCAGACGGTTTGGACTCTTATGGGGTATTCATATAAAAAAGAGAAAGATCAACAAAAGCTATTTTTCTTTTGACAAAAGTAAAAAAAAAAAAAACGTAGCTACCTAATTCACTGATACTGAGACAAATTAATACGAACTACTGTTGATATATTATAATTTGTTGTATTTGCCGGTTATTTCTTCATTTAACACATAACGGATTCACAAAAAATCTTTCATCTCAACGTAGATAAAATATGCTAAGCAAAAATGTAATAAATGCATAATGAAGCCATCTGACGGTTTGCACTTCGTAGAAGTTTTAATACGTTCGAGTTATGAAAATGAAATTTCCTCCGTCGCGTTGATAACTATGTCGGAATTGCATTTATTCGTGCATCATTATTTCTAGGAAATAATAAGCCGCAAGTAAGAATTCAAAGAATCTGAAATATGAAAATGGTTGAAAGTACGAAACATAGAAAACATCCAATTACAGGAATAAAGTCATAGGAATTGCTATTTAAAATACTGTTTTTAATAAAACTTTTCAAATTGAATATAAATCCCAGGTAAAAATCTGTAACCGGATAAATCAGAAAACTATAAAAGAATAGGTTAGGGTAGATTATGTTTGGTTAGGTAAGGTTAGGTTCGGTTTGTTTGTTATTTTTCTTCACTCTCCTTAAATGTGTGTCGTCGTGGAACCGGAAAAAATCATTAAAAGTTGTGGAAAATACCCGTCGTAAACTATTTTCAATGGCGTGTCACATGTCAATTCAAGCAAGTCCCAAGTGGCTGCACTCGAGATCAGTCTCCCCTTCTCAAGGCTATCCGTAACGACACGACACACGCCATTCGGCATCGTTGTTAAGTAATCCAACAAATCTCGTATTGTGTGCCGGACGGGTGAGGTATTGCAGTAGGGACGCTGAGGCACAGAGGTAAACACTAAATTTGTGAGCTTCTTGATTCATCAACCCCTTATATGTATTATAATAAAATCGCATAATAATTTATGGAAAACCTTACTTTATTGTTGCTGCTGAATTGCGTTTAAGGCCTTTTTAAAACTTCAGGCCTCCAAAACCACAAATAATGAGCCATTACAAAAGGGGTAGAAGTAACTAAATTTAATTAACGTCGACTGCACGAGGCATTCCCACAATTTAAAAATAACCTTGAAATAGTATATATACAAGTTTGTGACAATATGTATATAAATCATAAAATAATTTGTAAAAATGGAGGATAATATTAACAAATCTTGAACATGAAGTATGATATCCGTGTAAATGGCGTAAATTGAACTGGTCTCATTAGCTAAGTTGGTTAAGCGGTTACCCCGTATAGGTAGAGGTCCTGGGTTCGAGTCCCAGATGCGACTGAAATCTTTTTAATTTCTGTTGTTTTTTTCGGTTTCGTGGTTCATTTGGGATGTGTTAATATTATCTTCTTCAATGATTAAAATAACGTTTATTGTGTATGCGCAATAAGTGCTGCATTCCTATCATCATTTACTTTTATTCTTCTGTTTTGTAAAAAAAATATTACGTAGCAACTATCTTGTATAACAAAACAAACTTTATCTATTTTATTATGTATTTGATTTCTATACTTATTTACCATTACTGTCGCTACATGGCGCTGCTCACCATCTAAAACACGAAAAATCTTTTTCTATTGAGTTGGGTAGTTTTTGTTAAATAAATTAATACTTTTTGTAATCAACTTTCAAGATATATCTGTACTCTTATTTTTTTTAATATATAAAAAAAATAAATTAATTATTAATATTAATTTTTGTGAAAAATAGTAAGTTAAAGTCGATCTAAGTTTTACGTACATCGTCACGTGTGTTCTTTGTTGTGTTTTATTTGGTTACGTACCTTTTAGTAGGAAAGCATAGAACTTTTTTTTTGGTTGCAGCTTTATTTGACTGCGAAACGATAATTGGAAAAGCCACATATGCCAAATTGAAGCCGGGGAATGAGTATGTACCCCACCCAAGGCAATCTGGTGCCTCCAATTGGAGGAAGCCGGCCAAAGTACAAGCAATGACTCGGCCAGTCTTTAGCCCTGTCCATATACCGCTGTCCATATGTTTCATGATAGTAATAATATGTCGGGCCTTTGCTTTAAAACTCAGAATGCCCTTGTCGAGAATTCTGATTCGGACTACGCCCATAAATTTAGATTTCTAAACGCCGTCTAGAGCTACCTTTGTCGTTCTGAGCGCAGAAGTCCCACATAATCATGGTTCCACGAGTCTCACAAAGTAAACAAATCCGTATACAGGTCTATTCATACCTACCAGCACCGCATAATAAGTTCAGACACAACAATATCAGTTGCTTACATTATCTATGAACACATTCATATTACAGCGTACGTAAGCGTAACGTATGCGCGCATGCACGGGCCCGCACAGGCCGAGATTGTCGGTTAGAATATTTTGACGCTGGCTGTGGCCGCTGGTGACGTCTGCGCCTGCGCAGTTTTAACACATCACCGTTAGTAACGCCCTCTTGTTTCCTCGTTTCGGTCACATGGCGTCAATGGACACAGTTATTGCTAAAACCAAGAAGATCGACAGTGAAACATTGATTGAATTGGCCAGGGAATATAGGTTATAAAATAATAATAAATGTGGGAATAGGATTATAAAATCCTCAAACATGTTGTGGCGGACGCTAATGCTCAGTTGACAGTTCAGTTGATATCCGTACTTGCATTTGTGCTTTGTCTGTGCTGCGCTGCACTATGTAATGTGAATACTCGCGTCTGTGCTGTACTGTTCAGCTCTGCGCGGTGCTGGTAGATGTGAATAGACCTTTACTGGTTTAAAAATTGTCGTATGTCGCCCGTGTTATTTTTTTAATTATACAATGGACAAGAATAATCATTACCAGCGTTTGCCCGTTGCACCCAACGGAGGTGATAAAATTTTATTATTATTCGTAAACATAAATTTGTCATTGACACCTGTCGACAGTGTCAGTGAGCTTTAAAGTATCATTTCACGTTTTTGCCCTTATACTTATAGTTCGGAATTCGGAATATCAAAATTAATATTGTAGGCCATCATGATAATATTAAAACATACTGGTGGATTCTAAATATATTTTTTCAGAATTATTTAGTTAATTTTACCGCCACATGACCTCAGAAGGACTCGGAATTCAGACCGAAATTAAAACGCATATCTTTAGAAAGTCGTGTTCATGACTGTATAACAGAGTTTTAAACTATTAATTACTACAAGGATTTAGGTATGTTTTTATAAAAGGCTACCAGGCTACCTGCAATTACAAATAACGTACCTAATGCGTTCTCGAGGTGATTGAATCACTATTATTTATATTATTATTAGCTGAAGAACCCGGAGTTGCCCGGGGTTATGAATCGTTTTGACTAAAGCTTTGAGGTTGTGATGTGTTACTCCTACCTCTACCCCTACCCCTACTCCTACTCCTAGCTCTAACCCTACCCCAACACCAACCCATACCCCTTTCCCAACCCCTACTCCTACCTCTACCCCACCCCTACACCTACCCCCACTCCTACCCCCATCCCTACCCCTACACCTACCCATACCCCTACCCCCACCCCTAACCCTACCCCTACCCATACCCCTACACCTAACCCCACCCCTACCCCTACCCATATCCCAACCCCTACCCCGACCCCTACCCCTACCCCTGCCCCTACCACTACCCCTACCCCCACTCCCACCTCTACCCCTACCCCTACCACTACCCCTAACCACACTCCCACCTCTATCCCTACCCCTACCCATATCCCTACCCCTACCCCGGCCTACTTGCACCTACCCTAATAATTTCTGCCTACACTGCTGCTTGCTCCACCTCTGTCTACTACCGCACGCGCCTTCACTGCCCATTGCCTAACCCCACCCTACCACACCCATTTTACTCGCTTTATCCTATCTCTGCTTACTTACCACTGCCCCTGCTTCCATGCCCCTGCACCCTGCTCACCTCTGCTGTAATCACTGCCCTGCTACCTCACTGACCCCTGCCTCTGCCCCTGCCCCTGCCCCCTGCGCTACCCCTACCCCTACCCCTACTCCCACCTCTACCTATACCCCTTCCCATATCCCTACCCCTACCCCTACCACTTTCCCTACACCTACCCTTTCTCTAAACCTTCTCCGGATAATGCGGATCATTTTGGAAAAAAAATTGGAAATTGGTCCAGTAGTTTGTAGTCTACAGCGGATACACCTAAGAACATTGTTTTTATATATACACGAGCATACTCTTATACTCGTACGTAGATTGTTTAGATCGCGTATGTAAAAAAAAAGATTATTATTATTAAGAGTCATGCGCAAGAACCCATCAGTGAACGATATCTCAAAAGACTCCTCCATACACTAAAAGCCAACCCTAATAAGCTTGACATGTCACCGACCCATCATTAGCACATCTGTAGCAGTGTGCGTATGCCTTTTACTCAAGTTAAGAATTTTACTGAGTAAAAAAAATTTTGTATGCCAACATGGAAACACGAGAATTAAAAGTCTCCTGAAAAACCACGCAGTTTGGATCGAAGGTCACGGCACATTACAAGTATGAGAAGTTTTAATAAGATACAAGCGTGCTGGGTTAGGTTTAGAGATTGCAAATCCGGAGACGTTTCGGAATATTCGGATTTTCACTCCAAGTCCGAGTCCGGGTTTCCGAAGTAAGCCGAATTTTTAAAGGAAAATTTATTCAATAGTTTTATTTATATTTTAGTGACCGAAAAAAAATAGAAACTGCTTTTTTATGCATTAGAATGTATTAAGAGGTTTCTAACTAACTAACCATCATGCCGATTCGCCGCAGGGGTAGGCAGAGAGAACGGACCGCCAAACAACTCGATCTTGGCATACACTTCTTGCTTCATTCACATTCATACATCGTCTCATACATTCTCTTCTATTATTCCGACTTCTGATATGGCCCGACCCAAGTATTTGATTCACTTGATCGTGCCATGTCTTCCTCGGGCGTCCCCGGCTTCTTTTTCCATTCACATTCGCGTCATACATTCTTCTTACACTCCTCTCTTCGTTCATTCGCTCCACATGCCCAAACCATCTAAGAGTCCCTTTCTTAATCTTACTCATTACGCTTACATCAGCCTTGCATTCTTTACGAATTTCAATATTTTTCACACGATCATACATGGTTTTACCACACATTCGTCTCAGAGATCTCATTTCTACGGCATTCAGTTTACTTTCATCTTTCTTCTGCCAATTCCATGCCTCACTGCCATACATCAGGGTTGGTATCAGCACTCCATTGTGGACTGCTAGCTTCGCTTCTTTGGACAACGTTTTGTTAGCGCCAACCGCGTTCAGTCCTCCGTTAATGGAGTTTCCTGCATTCACCCTTCTTTCAATATCCCTATCAGTCTTTCCATCTCTCGTAACCATACTTCCCAAATATTCAAACTCATCGACCCGCTCCAAGTATTCGTCGTTCACAACTATATTGCACATTATTTTCGCACTCTCTCTTTCAAACACCATGACTTTAGACTTACTTACATTCATCATTAGCTCGTTCTTCATGCATACTTCATTCATCCTAGATACAAGGGACTGTAAATCTTCCATACTGTTAGCAATCAGCACCGCATCATCCGCATACAACAGGCAACATACTTTCAGATTACTCATTTTCGCGCCCAAGCCCACTTCTTTCAATTCTTGCATAGAATTATCCATGTATAGATTGAATAACCACGGTGGCATTACGCAGCCTTGCTTAACACCTTTTGTGATGTCAAACCACTCCGTAAAATCACCGTTGACCCTAACACATGCAACGCTTTCCTCGTACAGAGACGCGATTGCCTGTATGAGATTCGTACTCACTCCATACTTGGACAATACCTTCCACATTTTTTTCCTATCAACTCGGTCGTACGCTTTTTGTAGATCTACAAGGGCACAGAAGAGTTTCTCGTTTTTTGCCAGAAACTTCTCTGTTAGCATACGCAACTAGAAAATCTGATCCATACACCCCCTTCCGCTCATAAGAGGTTTCCCTACAGAAATTAAAAAAAAAAAACAATTTTCAAGCACTCCAATTAGGATGCATTATCCTATTTGTATATAAATATACATGCATGCATATTTCGTTTCAGACAAAACAATATTTTATTTTAATCCTCGTTCACATTCTTTTTCTTTCTTACATTTAATTTATTTTTTTATTTCATATATTTTATTTTTTTCTAAATGAATAATGAGCACACTTCTTTGTACTAAATTTTGTATCTGTGCATAGTGTGAACATTTGATTATGAACATTTGCGTTAAAAATCTTATTGTCATAAGTTTAGTTATCTATTTTACAGTATAAAAAGTCGGGGACGCCCTAGGAAGACATGACACGACTAAGGAAATCAAATACTTCACTCGGGCCATGTCAGAAGTCAGAATTACAGAAGAGAGTGTATAAGTGTATATGAATGTTAATGAAGCAAGAGTGTTTGCCAAGAAACGGCGTGATGGTTGTTAGTTAGTTACTTATCCATATCTAAGAAATATTTATATATTCAGTATTGCATACGTAATAGCCCGATGGACGCGTTCGTTTCATATTAAATAGCTTTGCATTAACGCTCCGGCATCGAAGGAGTACAGTCGTGTATATTGGTGATAATTGTGATCAAAAATTTATAGTGCACAAACAATATCTCGCCCACCGGGCGATCTACATAAACAATATGGAAACGCAAGAAATCATTAAAAACATTAAAGAATTAATAAATAAAATTACTTCCGTAAAAGATTCCAAGATAAAAACATCGCTGGAGCAAAGTTTAATATCCCTGGAAGAAATATTTCAAAATGAGCGTATCTGTCTACAAAAAAAAATCATAGATTTACAAGAAACGATGATTATTAATGACCAACGATACACCAAGAAACTCGAAGAAATTCTAATAACCAACCAAAAAACATACACCCAAGTCTGTGACAACAAGAAACCAGCGGACACAAAATACAACATTGAACCGAAATACTCAATTTTATTAACATCTAACACCTTAAACGCCGAGAGCATAAAAACAAAAGTTCAAAAAAATATTGATTTAACTAAAATTAAAGTCGGAGTCAACGGAGTTAAAAAGATTGGCGATAAAAAAATGATAATTTCATGCCAAAAAAAAGAAGATGCAGAAATATTAACCAACGAAATAAATAAGATAACTGGAAAGGAGATTTCGGCTGAAGAAATAAAAAAAAAGAAACCGTTCTTGATGTTAAAAAGGCTTCAATGCCAATTGACTGAAGAGGATATTATACATGGAATTATACAACAAAATCAAGAATTAAATCAAGAAGACAAAAATAATATTAAACTCATTAAAGAGTTAAAAAACAAATATAATGAAGGTAAAGAAAACGATACCACAAACTACATCATACAAACAACCGGAAAAGTAAGAAGAATATTATTAGACAAAAAAAAAATAAATATAAAATTCCAACGAGTGTACGTCGAAGATTGTAACCCACTCACACAATGCTATCACTGCCTTAAGTTCGGCCATACAGCCCAAAGATGTCTCGACAGGACGCAGCCACCCATTTGCCCCCATTGTACTAAGGAACATATACTCTCGAAATGCGAAAACAGAGAAATAAACCCAATTTGCAACAATTGCTGTGTGCAAAATAAAAGATTTAATTTGAACTATTCCACCGAACACCGGGTTGACAGTATAAAATGTCTTTACCGGCAAAAAATGCTTCAAATTGCTAGAGAGCGCATCGACTATGAATAAATATGGTAAATTATATCTCCTCATACTAACTTCAAAATGACTGATTTTATATGTAATGCTTTAGATAAAAAAACATTTATAGAAGAAAGATTATACCACTCCATAAGAGATTTAAATCTAATTTGCTCTGATAAAGGATTTACCTTATTTCATACTAATATAAGAAGTATCGAAAAGAACTTAGATGAATTAATAATATCTTTAAAAACATTAAATTATTTTCCGGACGTTATAGTGTTAACAGAAACACATTCCGCCGGCGAACTGAATTATAATCTTGCGGGGTACTCTTTCTATACAACAACAACAAAGTTAAACAAAAACAGTGGTATTGCAATATTCATATCTAACCGCTATAATGTACTCAACATTAAAGAAATACACAATTTTCATAATGTAAACCTATTAAATATTGAGTTTAAAGACCAAAATAAATATTATAATATTATTGCCGTTTATCGCACTCATGCATCAGTAATATCACAATTTATAAATGAATTAAAAATATATTATTAAATTTTAGAAATAAAAATAATATTATTGTTGGAGATATGAACTTAAATATTGCAAAAGAATACTCTAGTAAGGATAAAGATAATTATCTAAACATGTTAGCGGAACTTAATTATTTACCGTGCATAAATTCATATACTAGAAACGTTCGAGGTCAACGACCTTCATGTTTAGATCATATATTTACAAATATTTCTGATATCCAAAATATTATATCCGCTGTCATTCATACAACTATCACTGATCATTATTCATGTATATTCAATTATAAATTCTGTAATCCAACTTTTCCACCATTTAAACAAGAAAATGTTTCAAAAAAAGTACTTAACATGGATACGTTAAAATGTAAATTAGAAGTAGAAAATTGGCTTGATTTATATCAATGTAATGATGTCAATGTTTGTTGTAAAATGTTTGAAGAAAAATTATCTAAATTCATAAATGACTCAACAAATAATGTCATATCCAAATCCAAACTACCTAACTTCAAACCTATAAAACCATGGATAACTCACGGTTTAATAGTATCCGTACGTCATAAGCAAGCTCTTTATAGATTAACTAATCAACAACCAAATAATGAACATTTACAGAAACATTTTAAAGCATATAAAAATAAACTCTCATATATCATAAAACATACAAAAGAAAGCTATTATAAACAGAAGTTGATACAGGTTGAAAATGACAAAGGAGTATGGACGATTATAAATGAGATAATGGACAAAAAAAAGTATAAAAACAATGAAATCAGCTCTATTATTCATGATAATTCGAAAACATGTTGCAAAGAGAACCCTTTAAAAGCTGCAAATATATTTAACGAATTCTTTTCAAATATAGGAGAAAATCTTGCGAATCTCATACACAAAGATCCAAATATAACAATTCCAGACTGTAATGTTGATGTTAAAAATAAAATGTCAACATTTCAACTCACCACAGAGGACGAAATAGTAACTATTATAAACGGCATGAAAGGAGGCTCTGCCCCAGGTTTTGATAGAATTACAATTAACATTTTAAAAAATATTAAAAACAAAATTTCTAAACCGTTAATGCATATAATCAACACAAGTTTCCAATGCGGAGTATTTCCATGTAATTACAAACAAACTACCATAACTCCAATATTTAAGTCTGGTAATCCCGAAGATGTTAATAATTACCGTCCCATTTCAGTAATCTCAAATATTGCAAAAATTTTTGAAAAACTTGTAAAAAAAAGATTTAACCAGTTTATAAAATGTAATAGCATAATTCACGAAAATCAATTCGGCTTTATGGAAAGTAGAAGCACACAGGATGCAATTTCAAAATTAACTAGCCTTATTCACACTTCATTAGATAAATCACTAAAATGCCTTGGAATTTTTATAGATCTCAAAAAGCGTTTGATAGCATATCTCATGACAAACTTATAATTAAATTAAGCAACATTGGAATAAATAGTACAGCTCTGGAATGGATAAAAAGCTATCTTTTCAAACGTCCTCAAGTGGTAAAAATAAACGAGGTACTTAGTCATAAAAAAACAAGTAATTTTGGCATACCTCAAGGTACAGTACTGGGACCTCTACTTTTTATCATCTATGTAAATGACATATTCATGCAAAAGCTAAACGGAAAAATAATATCTTATGCTGACGACACTGTCATAATAATTGAAGGTACTGACTGGAATTCTATTAACAAGCTAGCAAATACTGATATTAATATATTAAAAAATTGGTTCGATAATAATCTACTCTCCCTTAACACTGGAAAAACAAAATTTATTCCTTTCTCTATCAATAAATTTAAATCAAAACCAGAAATAAAAATTATAATACACCAAAGTAACTGCAACAGAATCAATTGTAATCAAGCATGTTCAATACTTAGTCCAACTTCCAAAATTAAATACCTTGGTGTATATATAGACCAGCATTTTAAATGGAAAACACATATTTGTGAACTTGTTAAACGAATTAGAAAATGTATATATATATTTATAAGACTAAGAAATATTCTTAGACTAGAAAACCTAAAAAGAGTGTACTATGCAATTGTTCAGTCTATTTTACAATATGGAATTATTGGCTGGGGGGGAACATATGATAATATTTTAAGTCCACTTAAAATAATTCAAAGATTGATAATAAAGGTAATTTTTAAAAAACCATCATCATTTTCCACTGAAAAGCTTTTTACAATATTCAATGTACCTACAGTAGATAAAATTTATAAAAAATATGCAATTATTCAAATCTTTAAAGAAAAACGTTAAATAAATTACAATTTAATATATCCGCAAGGTATCAACAAAACATTAAAATCCCGCCATTCAATACTAAGCATACGCAAAACACATACCTATATCTAGGAATAACTTTTTTTAACAATCTGCCATCTGATCTTAAAATTATAGAAAATATCCATGTATTTCAACATAGATTAAAAAATTACCTGAAACTACTCTAACAATTTAATTTTTTTTTTTAATTTTTATTATTATTAGATTCTCTTCTTTTCTTCTACTTTCTTTTCATTTTCTTTAATACTGCTATTGTACAACAATATTTTAAGTTATGATTTGATTAATTAAGCGATAATCACTCACCAAACACAAGAACCTTGTTTCTTTATGGTGAGGAATAGCTATATTATATTTTTTGTTACACTATATGAATCATGTCTTATTTTTATATACTCTCTGCAAAAAAAATTATTATATTAAATAAAAAAAAAAAAATAAAAAATAAAAAATAAAAAAAAGTGAATATTAATATGTCCATTTAACAATCTTCCAGATCACATTAAGTCGTCAAACTCCTTGGGTACATTTAAAAAGTTAAATTATGTGTGCTATCCGAGGATTTCCAAAATATTCTATCATCTTTGTCCTTTTAAATTATGGCATAATTTTTTGTATATGTATAATTTTTCATCCTTTTCTTTTATAATGTTTTTTTTCTTTCTTCTCTCCCTTTTAAAATAATAGTTTTAATATATATTTTTTTGCAATTAAATTTCAATGTATATCATGGTCACCCTACATGTTTACTACATTATACTTTAAAGAATTGGCTGGAATTAGATTAATACGTACCATGTTGGTACCCAATTTGTAGAAACGTTAATGTAACAATATTGTTTTCTTAATATATAATCTGTGTTCTATTTTTTATTTTTATTTGTAAAATTATTGACCTCAACACAGGCTTGTCCTAGTGAGGTTAAGAATTCTAACGTTCAAAAAGATACAATTTAAAGAAACAATAAGTAAATAAATAAATGTATCTGTAAGGAAAAACTCAATCGCACGTTGGTGGCTGTATCGTCCTGGTGAAAGACCATCATTCAGAATCCAAACGTTGCTTGAAATAGCCAGATGCTTTAGCCAGATTTTGACCGGATCTGAATATCTATGCTGTTCAATTTTGCTTTTCTCATCTTCATCGCTTCACTCCCTTCACTCTCATAACATATTGTAGCTTCAACTTCATTACTATGGCAACACCGAGCTACTTACTACAAGTTTTTCACAATCAAACGTTTTCACATATTCGTAATTGACAGTTTGTTAGAAACAACGCAAAACATCATATTTCATTTTTAAACTTGTTTCATAAATTTATAAATTGATATGTGAATTTTTTTACGTATATATCTAACACCTAAAACATTTCCATACATAAAATTTCAAAAATACTATAAAAATCGCCTATCCGTATAATTATCTTCCTTGCTAAGCCGTAAATAATAAAAACAGTTGGTTTAAACACAAAATCATCCTAAAAATAGTTGGTGTAGAATCATCTCCTTTCAGAAAGTACCACTAATTTCTGAACACCGTTTAGTTAAAGATAAACATGCACATGGATAAATGTGTTTTTTAAAACTTGCATAGATTTTTCCATGCGTCATTTTTATGTTTGTTTATATTTGTTTATAAAACACATGATATTTAATGGAGACATTTACATGGAGTAGATACATTAAATCACCATACTAGACTAGGCGGCTGCCTGTTTCATATTGTTGCTATTTGAAATCTTTTAAACGATCGTAGCGCCGTCAATTTTTGTATACTTTTAAAAGTAAGAGTGTACCCAAAATGGAGATTCCATAGATCCACTGGGAGCAGTTGGAACACTTGTTTATTGACATAAAAAAACATTAATAATATATTTAGATCCTTGCTAATTTCTCATTACGATTTTGTCACAAAGTATTAAGTCAACTCGTTTTAGTGTCATTGATTTGGACACAACAACCACAAGCAATCGTTCCACACGAAGCTTCTCTGTGGAAATTATTATGTTCTGTTTATTGAGGCGGAGTTATTTCCCTACAGGCGCAGAGTCCGTGTCGTTCACACGTCAAGGGGACCCACTGGGAGTACTGAGTATTGAGTGGAGGTGTTGGAGTCCTTGAAGATACAGAACTCCATATAATGTAACATTGGAAATTATATTATTATCAAGTCCCATCGGGAAGGAGATTTGTTCTATTCCCGGGAAAAACAGGTGCGGTGGATTTTTGATTTCTACAAGTAATTTTTTTATTGCACAAATAGATTTATTAATTTTAAGCTGAATATTCCAATTTTAAATTTATTACTTTTTTATTACGCTGTCCGTTAAGTGGATTGTCTCAGACCTTATTTTATTAAATACAATTATTAATTATGGTGTTCGCCAAAATATAATTATACCTACCGACCAGAAATACGATACAAAATGCTACCATTTTTACAATTTTAAAATCAACTACCAGGCTCACACACCCCTATAGAAAGTCTAGATAATTTTGGTAATGGGTTTGGTAATGTTATCAACATATTTGAAGATTCCGTATTAGTGATGAAAAGAACTCTTCATAAATACTTTATTAAAATATACACATTTAACGTCCTATATTGATTTTTTTCTACATTTTATACTAGTCAAATACTTCATTTGAATTTTTTTTTTGAGGTGTCTTTTTTTGTAATTTCGTAAGGGTTTAACTCACTTCGTATACTGTAGTACATATAACAAAACTTTTTCATATTTTTTACGCGCAAAGAATTACTATGCTCCATTATTAAAACACCATCTTAAGTTTTAGCTCCACGCTTCAAGTAAAGTTTTAATTAAGGCGATCGCTTGTTTCGCAATCGTCAAAATCATGAAAATGGTGTTTTTTTGCTTTGAAAGTTTGATTACCTATAATTATTCTAGGTTCTTCAGTAAATTACTGTGAATGGAACACATCCTTGCCCCAAATTTAACCGAACATTTTTTTAATATTTGTTTCTTTATAAGCCTAGAAAAAAATTAAGAGTGAGGGCTGTAAAAATGGTTTGATATCCAGGATCTCCCACTTAACAACAATTTATCTAGTTTTGTTTTATTGCGTAATGTAGAAAAAATTATTACCCATTAGATGACCGTGAAACATTTTGAATTTTAGCCCTAAATATAACAGCATAACATAAAATACGTGTTTTTAATAAAATATTTCTTACGTAATATCGAACAGGTACCCGGAGGTTCATACAATTTTCAACTCTATAGTTACTGAACGTTAGGACGTATTTCAATGTTCCACTTCTATACGGAGTTAGTTCACGCCCAACTTCGGTGGCGAATAGACGTCTTTATAGTTCGCGTCGCTTCGTTCCGTGCTACTTTTTTAAGATCAATATAGTTTACGCGCAATCGATTTTGAGATTCCCGAGTGATATAGTATAATGGGCAACAAAGGAAATAAAAAAGTGGGTCCACTCAGCGGACTAAGGAAGAGAAAAGTCAACGCTGGAATGTTTGGGTAAGTTCCAATCATCTTTATTTATTATTTACCCCCAAATTGGGATTTACACATAATTACCGTTGCTAGAAATAGTTCATTTAAATATTCTCAGAAAATTTGAATAAATTTTTATTTCATCAATGTATTTTTTTTACAGGAAACTATATCAACCCGTAAAAAAACAACTCGTAAAGAAGTCGCTGATAGTTCCCGGAGAACTTTTAACTGTCAATGAAAATGTACAGGTAAGCTGGAACATATTACCTACCCGCTTTTAAAATTGTATTATATTATAATACTCATTTCAATATTGAAACAACCATGAAGTATCTTTGTCAATACGTTTGGAATAACGCAATTTCCCAAAACATCGTCTTTGTTATTTGACGGCGGGTATCAATTTTAGTTTAAAATCATTCCACTTCGCGCGCATTCCAAACCGCCGCACAGTGGTCACGATAAAAAAATTATGAAATCGTCAATTATTTGGTTATCTTGAATTATTTTAATTTTTCATAAAAATTGAATGTAAATTACTTTTTATGGATTTAGCGTTTATTTTTTGATGAACGTGCATTTATAATAATACATTTTTAACAAAAACAACACGTAACAACAAATAAGTGCAAAAGTAATGAAACATGTTTTAATTGCAGATCGAATGTAACAAAGAAAATAATGCACCGCCACAAAATTTCAATCAAAAACGAATATCTTCATTAGATTAGACAGAAGACACGGATTTTAAAAACCATTCTCTTGTGGTGAGTTATTATTTATTTAGATCTTAAAATTAAATAAACTTACCAGTACTTAGAAAAAAAATTATTAATATGTAGGTAATATTAGCATATTAAAAAATATTTGTTTATGTAAAATTTATTACGTGCATAACTTGTTTAATAAAATGTTACTTTACGAAACGTGTACAAAATTAATTAAATGTGTTTTAATTGCAGATCGAATGTGACAAAGAGAACATGACACCGCTACAATTTGTTTATCAAAAATCTTCTTTTCAGGAGATAGAAGAAAGTTCCTAATGGCCTAATTAGGTAAACACTGGATAAATAACTAAAATCAATGTAAAAATATGTATATAAATAAATAAAATCTCAATAAATACTTTTAAAAAGAGTGAAGTAACCAATAAAAAGAAGGCAAAATAAGTAACTTGTAAATGTCTATCTATTTATTATGTAGTTGTGTTCCCATAGTTTCTTCTTTGTAATAAAACTCATAAATTGTTAGTAAACAGGCGCACGCTGGGAATGGACATACTATCAGAACTGGAAGTTGAAGGGGATTTGTTTTGAAGCCTATTACGGGATAATTCTACATTTTTATCTACATCATATTCCAATACTGTTATATTGAACGTAAACGTTAAAAAAATGTTTTAATAACAATAATAAACTAGATAATATTGTCGCTCTTTACTGGAGTTTTTCTATGTATTTAAATAATATTAAAACAAAATAAATTAATAAAACAAAAATATATTATTTCGTTATTTTATGTTTCACGACTTTACCAAGCGTATCCACTGTGTTATTTTCGTTATAAGAGGCGGGTACGTCTTTTCGGCGACCTTTCTTCTAATTGGTTAAACGATACGGGCGATCTAGTCCAAATACGCCCCATTATGAATTTTGTGGTGACCGGTGGATGGCCTTAAACACACATTAAGGCTGACGTGTTCAAATCCTTGTCACATTTGACGTCTTTGTAAAATCGAAAATCAGTGCCGTTTTAACTCTTTTGACATTAAATTTGACACTTCATACAACATTTACCGTTTTAGTGTTATGCTTATTTTGCAAGTATGTATATAAATTGCTACAGATATTCTGTGTTTTTAAATAAAAAAAATGGTATTCAATAAAAATGTAATAACTTGGACAAATATCAATTAATTTTAATGATTTTTTTGAAAGTATACCAGTAAAGAATGAAATTTTACGAATACTACAGTTCTAATTAAAAAAAAATACACATTTATAACCACAAAAAATATTTAAAAAAAAAGCAAAAATTTAAGATTATTTCACTTCAGAATTGTGTTTTCCCGTGGTCCATGTAGTCCCCTTTTACAGCGAGCACATACGAGATTGGATCGCCTTATCTCATTTGATTTGCTGTACACATTCATTTATGGGAACAAAGGTCTCGTCGTCTGTAGTACCGCTGTCATTTGATACATTCCGATCATTCGCAATAGAACTAACTTCCGATATGGTGAAAAATATCGATTCACTTTAGGGTGTATTTATTTTGATAGGATCAACAATAAATACAGTTATCAAGACACGCGCCAACCGCAATATACCACGCTCAAATTGAACACATGCTCTCCCGAGGACGACAAAAAGCACACTGAAAATTTCAGCGCTATAGCGCTGCGTCACAATTTACGCAACTAAAGCTTACAGTGCGATGGCGCTGGGCCGCACTCTAACGATAAAAAAGAAACTAATTAACTTAAAGAGTCTTATTATACTCACTCTCTGCCACAGAAGGACGATCTCTGCTCTCTGCCTGCATGCCCGGCGTCTGCACGTACGCCGAATTTATTGAGCATCTGGAAACAAGGGAAAAATAAATACCATATATGTTTTAATGATAATACTAGATTATCATAAAGTGAACAATGTGGATTCACCCTTTAAAAGAACAGGTTTGAAAGGTCAAAGTTATATACATCGCAGAGATCGCAGAATTTAAAACCCGGTATGCGCAAATTTTTGTTTGTTTTTTATACAAATCTCAGTCTTATTCTAACCTTGATGAAATTTTACACACTTGACCTTCACAATAAGAGGAAGGTCACTGTTTACACGAGATTTCCAAAGACCTTTCCTATCTCCCTATCCCACCCGGTAAAGCAGAATGTTGGTACTTCTTGACGAAATTTTGCACATTTGACTTTCAAAACAAGAGGAAAAGTACTGCTTGGGGATAGGGGTAGGGGTAAGGGTAACACATCACAACCTCAAAACTTTACTACAAACGATTCATAACTCCGAGTACGCCGGATATTTGAGATAGTACAATATAAAATAATATATTTGGGACATAATCCAGAGTGGTAGAAACATTCAGTTTCGCACTGGTGAAAGACCACCATTAAGAATCGAAAAGTTGTTCGAAATTGGTTTATCTGTATTTTGTGGCCAGATTTTAATAGCCAAGTACATTCCAACCTTCCTCTTCTTCATCTTCTTTCCTTATACAATCTTTCCAGCCACACAACATTCTCCAATTGAGGATGCCATGGTTTCACTGGCTATGGACAGCAGGGAACAATTGGGACTCTTGAGCGGTATTCACACTAAAAAGCGAGTCTAATTATTTTGTGCATCCGGTGTGCATAAGGTATAATTGGCAGTGAACTAGGCCTAATTAAGAAAATACGCAAGACACGACAACTTGAGGTTATTGATGAGTTCGTTTTCCAAACCTGTTAGTAACTGAATTCATCTTTTTCTTCCAGGCGTCCCGGAGCGCCCTGAGGTGGTGCTGCAGATCCCCACCCGGTGCGTACTCCAGCAACACCCAGTAGGGCTGGTTGAGGGTGCAGCAGCCCACCAGGGCCACCACGTTGGGGTGCCGCCCAACCAGCTTCAGCATGCTGATCTCCTCGAGGAATTCCTCCACCTCGTCCGGAGCGGCCGTGCCTGGAAAATATCAATACATTAGTTTTGATCAAATTGTTTTCAGAAGACAAGC
The DNA here is from genome assembly GCA_022606495.2 of Halesus radiatus. NCBI lineage: Eukaryota > Metazoa > Arthropoda > Insecta > Trichoptera > Limnephilidae > Halesus > Halesus radiatus. The sequence continues at coordinate 381,486 of JAHDVE020003216.1, forward strand.
ATTATAACATGTCCGTTGTTATATATCGATATACGAGTATAAATAATAGTGTGCCGTTGTTTGTTTGTCTTTTGTATAAATCTACAGTCTTATTTATTTCCTTTATTTGTTAATTATTAACGCCATGTTGGAATTTTACATATTTTTTTATATTTTCACGATTTAGTGCACGATACAGAAAGAATACAGTTTTATTGCTAGCGTCATGAAATTTTCAAAATTGACCTACAAAGTAAGAGGAAGGTTAAAAAGTCTAAACCAGATTTCTAAAAACCACCCCCATCCCTTTTTCTACCCTTTAAAGCAGAATATTGGTACTTCTTGATGAAATTTTGGACACTTGACGTTCAAAATAAGACGAAAACTACTAGGCAGGGGTAAGAGTAGGGGTAGGGGTAACACATCACAACTTCAAAACCTTACTTAAAACTATTCATAATCCCGGGAAACGCAGGAGCTAGTAATTTATAAATAAACCGTTTTTTAAACTAAATTGTAATATAATATAAACTCATAAATTTGTTTCGAACCATTTCATTTTAAATAATAATAATCGACTGGTTCGGAAGTACTCTTCCTTCGTCAGGAATATATACAGTGGTGCCTCGCATAACGAACGCCTCGCACAGCGAACGCTGCACACAACGAACTTCCTTTTCGTTCATTTCACGATTCATACAACGAACTTCGCTTCACACAACGAACTTCGCTTCACACAACGAACTTCGCTTCACACAACGAAGTCGCCCACTTCACACGATCACTGCCGATTTATTGCATCCTTCCGCGCAGGCAGTCGTTAGTCACTGAGCAGTACGCTTAACTTACGCACGTGTCGCAGCAATCGTTCATCATTACAACGAAGTCGCCCGATCTTCTACGATCACTGCCGATTAATTGCATCCTCCCGCGCAGGCAGTCGTTAGACTCGTTAGTCACTGCGTAGTACGCTTAACTTACGCACGTATCGCAGCAATCGTTCTTCATTACGAATTAAATCGCACACGTATCACGGCAGTCGTCCTTTTAAGATAAACTCAACATTTTTTTTATATGATAGGTTCTAAAAAAAGCAGGAAGGTGAAAGCAGGAATTAGAGGTAGAGGAAGAGGATGTAGAGGAGCTTATTGAGGAACACAAAGAAGAGCTGACAACTGAAGAGCTCCAAACACTTCTGGCCCAACAACAGGACAATGCTCAAAGGGAAGCGTCATCTGATAACGAGGAGCAACAATCAAACAATCAACCAATTCCAACTGCTGACATCAAGAACATCCTGGTCAAATGGAAAGCAGTTCAGGAGTTTACCAATGCCCACTATCCGGATTTTATCTTTTTTTTAATGTCATCTTACCATATTTTATGCTACAGAACGGATTATTTTTTTTAACATGTATTGTTATGGGAAAACGCGTTTCACATAACGAACTTTTCGCATAACGAACTTGCTCCTGGAACGAATTAAGTTCGTTGTGTGAGGCACCACTGTACATACTAAAAACTAAACTAAGATACAGAGTGTTTTCTCACAAAGGAAGTATTGATCTCAGTCTAAACGTAAACATTATTTACCCTAAAATAAGCAGTAGTCGACGTGAACTGTCACATATCATTAGCGATCTCGGTTCGTGCTCGGAATGTTGATAATTATCCGATATTGTTGGTAAAACATTTGTCATGTCGTGCGTTCAAACTAGGGGATCATTGGGGAACATCGGTAGGCATAATGTATAAATGTCTTTAAATTTTTACAGTAGTAATAATCGACTTACTCTTCAGCGTCTTGACAGCCACTAGGTGGTAGTCTGGCAGGTCCACCTTGGCTATAAAGACCCTCCCGAAGGCCCCCTCTCCTATCTCCGTGCCCAGGGTGACTCGCTTGGGGCTCACCTCCCAGGAGTCAGCAAAACCAAGATCTTGGGCTTCCTGCAATTAAAAAAGGTACACCATGGTTCATTGTGTAAATTATTTCACTGCCACGTAATATAGTAATTTTATCTATCTGCTTCATAAGGTAACATATCTAGAGAGGTTGCAAAAATCCCTGACTCCTCACCTCGTTCCTGAAAATGAAGGTCTTTTTAAACCACGCCAAAAAGTCTAGACACCTTTTCACCTGTTGTTCTTTTGATACTGCGAGAAGTTTTTCGGAACCGTTTTCACACTGTGCTCGAGGTTGTTTTCACTCATTTTCAGAACGCACTAGAAAAAAAACCGGTTCACGAAAACAATCATTCTCAGATGGCGCATTAGATGTCGCCCTCCCAAGTGGGAGGCTACCAGTGTCGCTAGGTCGAATGCTACCCTTCCAGTCTAATTACATTATTTACATACCTCCCATATTCTCAGCAACTACTTTCTCTCCCTCGACATTTAAATAATTCATTTTACACGTATTCTAGTTTACTATCTTCTCAATCTGACAAATGGGAAAATGAAGAGGGCACTATCGGTAACCTTCAGATCAACATTCGGAATTAAAACTACACTTTATCATTTTTAATGAAGGATTAATGGTTCCTAAGCATAAAAGGACAAAGAACTTTAGACCACATGATTCCTAGTTGTATAAATATGTTACCCGATGAAATAAAAAAATAAAAAACTGTATTAAAACTAAACATTAACACATTGAAAACTTGGCTATCTGAAAGAATCTATTTGTATTAGAAATAAGAAAATGTTATTTTATTTATGATTTATTGCTTTCGTTTATGTTTTTAATTTTATTCATTTTTTAATATATTTTTGTAGAAATATTTTAGAGTAATATTATTTATAAATATTTATGTTTCAACTTTGTTACATATGTTTTTTTTTATTTTATTTAACTACAAAAAAGTAGTTTATCTTTAGTTAGACTTTTGGAATTGTATTATTTCTCTTGTAAAATTACATTAAAAAAAATCTCTAATTGCAGAGGGCCAAATCTGATAATAATAATAATAATCGGATGATTTTTACAGCGCCGTTTTTGTGAAAAATCACCTCAAGGGCGCTGTACAAATCTTACATCCTATTTTTACATTATTCCTATATTACATCTATTACATTTTTTTTTGGACAGGCTATAATTACACATTATTTATAGACCATATAAAGAGATGCAGTTAAATTATCAAAACTAAATACGGCTTGATCTAAGTTTTCATACATGTTAAATTGAGAAAAAAAAGCTAACTGTATTTATTCCTTATGATATATTGCAAAACGCTAATACAAATTATAGGAGTTATGTGAAGTTGGGCGGCGGGTGAGGACGGGGGCCGGGGGAACTGATCCATATCCATATCCAATCTTCTTTGTCTTTGTTGGTGACGCCCCTTGGCGGCCTGACGGGACGCTTGGTGTTGGTCTGCCCGTACGCCAGGTAGCGCTTGTCGGCCAGCATCAGGATCTGGAAAGAGCACACCAGCGTGTCGTCCATTTCTCGCCCCAGCCGGTGGTGTCCTTGTCGGGGTCGGACCACAGCAGGCCGCAGAGCACGTCCGTGGGCCGCCGTGGGCACGTCCGTGGGCCGCATGATGCACCGGATCTGCTCTGTAGACTGGAGGTCAGAACTCAGGTCGCCGTGACAGCAGAAAATCTTCTCGTCAAATGTATTTTCTTATTGCGCCTTTCTCGGCAGCCACGAAATCTAATCTTACGGGTTGCGGTTGTGGTACAGCGTTCAAGGTTATACAACGATATCTTTGCAGCTATTAAATGGTCCAAAATAACACATTCACCATTACGTTTGCGTTGTGTAGCCCGGTCGTAAACGATATTGTTTACAATCACCATAGTTCAAAAAATAACATTGTAAATCATCCATTCACTTTGGACACTTTGGACACTTCACTAGGCTTTTAACAGGCAAAGGTCTTTTAACAAGCACATGTGGCGAACGCCTTCGACCGATGACCGATGCTTTTGGGTTAATTTAGAACAAAGTGACAGATTTGAACTTAAAATGTTTGGGTTTTTATTTTATTTTTTATTATAAACTTGATTTAAGCCCGAAACGGCCACAGTAAAATTATATGATTTTTATAAATGTAACCTATAAATTATTGCGGTTATTTTACGCTATTTTAACACCGGCAAAATTACGAACTTCCCAATATTTCCCAGATAAACTGGAGCGCTTATAAAAAGCTGCCGGCTACTACGAGAGCGCCAATATAATGATAAGCCGAGTCTTCCAAATCCTCATTACTTCACCAAATTATACAGGTGATTCTATGATTCTGGTAACCATGTTAAATCCCTCGTTTGAAGACTGTAACTAATGCCATAAAAATTACAAAAATATTTTACTTCTTGTGATAATAATCTGTCATTTTCAAATATCGACTTTATTTCTTGGGAACATGAACAAGTTCACTGACCTGTCGGGGACTCAGGGGTCGAAATGTCTTACGTAAATTGGTGACATCAGTTTCATGTGAAATCGGTATAGATCAGAATTCAACGTATTATCTATTCAGTGCCAAGAGTGGAAGATACTCTCAGTATCGCCCTGGTGAAAGACCACCATTCAGAATTGAAACGGTTTTTAGCTGTGTTTGGTGACCAGATCTGAAGAGCCAGGTATTCCCCACCTCCCTCTTTCCCTTCTCCTTCCCCTCCCCAATACCTCCAGTCTCACAAAATTCCCTAATTGGGAATGCCATAGTCTCACTGGCTCCAGACGGTTGGGAGCAGTTGGGACTCTTATGAGGTATTCATATAAAAAAATATAAAAAGTGCCGAGGAGTTATTCGCCAGATAGGAGAAACGGCTAATGATTTTAGGTGATTGGAGCCACCATAGCCACCAGACAAATTTTACTTTGTGATATTTGGTTTACAGTGAAGGGTTATGATTTTCAATTATATAATTTGTATTTTAAATAACCTTACTGCAATACGTTTGTAGAATAATAAATAATAATAATATTTGAATTACTTCTATAGCGCCATTTTCGTCGAAAATCACCCCAAGGGCGCTTTACAATTAATTTATATAGCATATCACTTGACGTACAATCAATACCTTACAGCTAAAATTTACCACTAATGGCTTATAAGTAAGACTTATAACTATTGACTTACAACTAAGACTTATGGCTAGGGATTAACTACTGAGACTTATAATTAGTGAACTGATATAAATTCTCAGAACTGATATAAATTCGATATTCTGCAAAGTTAAAGGTTATTTTATTTTGAAATGCCAACCTTAATTAGCGTTCTGCCAAATTTGAATGCGAAATATCTATTTGAATGGGATATGTTAGACTTCTTTTGAAAATCGGGAATAAGGAAAATTTTAGAGGTATTGTTTTTTATTTGTATGGAAGGAACGCTTTCCAATTTTTTTTAAAAGTGCTTATGTTGTGCCATGACTCCCCAGATATCTAAAACATAATGAAAAAATGGACTGTTCCATTTAAAATAGGAAGAACACCTATTAAAGACAACATCCGCGGTGGCAGGTCTTTGGGGTCTGTTGCTTTAGAAACTGTTCCTAAAGTGAACGATATGTTATTAATTGATTAATTTTAACTGATAATTTAGGCACATAAAAAGCTTTATCAAGATGGGTGCCCTGAATGGTGAGTATGGAAGAAAGCACAAACGATATAAAATTTCAAAGGAATGGTTAGGTTAGGTTAGGTTAGGTTAGGTTAGGTTAGGTCGATATACATCTGGCAATGCTGTACGAAACGTTGGCTAAGGGAGGAGGAAATATAACACAGAATAATATTGCAAAAACTAATCAAGAACAGACTTTAGACATTTTGATTTGATAAATCCATTTGTTCAGAGGATAAGAAATGTTAACCTTATTTTTTATGGGGAAGGGGGGCGCAATCAACACTTATTGCACAGGGTACGAGATATCGTGGAACCGGTATAGTCGTACACATATTTTAAAATGTTGAATATCCTCACAAATTATTTGAAGATTCTTATCTAAAATGCTGAGATTTATTTATAAAGAAGAGTATTTTAATTTTTTCACAAAAGCTAACCTTTAAAAAAAATCAATGTTTTTGATAGATTTTGGAACAGTAGTTATATAAAAGATATAAGAAAGTATAATAAAATTTAAAAAATATATAACCGAAAAAATCCCCCAAAGGCTTTGGATATTATGATAATTTTTTATCACAATTCTATGATTTAAGGGAAAGTTTTAAATTTAAACATAAAAGTAATATATTTATTTTCTTAAAACAATAAATGATAAAAGTTATAAGTGAAAATAAGAAACATAATATTTGACATTAAACACAATTTACTGTTATTATCTCCTATTCTTACATAAGTATCATACGGTTTCAGTGGTAGTTTTAAGATCAAACATAAGAATATGATACTAATGTTTTAAACTACCATTACTACCTACACGCAGTGCAGTGAACAAATGTCAAAATTACCTCCGATTTTTTTAAAATAATTTTTGTCAATTTATAAGTGACATACAACAGTTAACCTCAGTGTTGATAAATCCATACATTCCATTACATTCTCAATTACACAATAAATAACATTTTTCTACTGGACAAGACATTCTCAATACCATCTTTGCTTTAAAGCAAAAGCGCAAAGGGTAAAGTGATAAAAGTGATCCAAAGTAATTGAGTGATATTTAAACATAGTCATCTCTTTATGATTGCCTGATTAGTTCAATAAAGATTTAAATAACAATATTAATAAAACATAATAAATAATAAAGCCTAGCGTATACAAATACCCCATCTATCGATCAACAAAAGAACTTTTGGCAATCGCCTACTGAGCACTCCATCTAGAGATAAGATCTTGTTGATAGATGTCACCCAGTACATAAATAAATAATAAGATTAATTATACAATTAAATCATTATTAATAATAATATAATGCCGCCGAAAACTGAAACAATTATGGATCAAAAATGAGATATTTTCAAAGAAAAATTATTGCAATCGATGGGGGAGCAAATAGACCTGCAGCTAACAAAATTCCTAAAAAATTGCGTTAATAAGATATTTATGTAGATTAAAAGAGAAATACAAGATCTAGTTAAAAGTGTGGAATTCTGTTAAAATAAAATAGATGAGTTTGAAAACGAGATTAAAAAAACGAATTATCATAAAAAAAAATGATTCCAAAATGGAAGAATTTCAAAGGGAAATTAAAATTCTTAAACTACTCTAAATTAAATTCAACAGAATTCGCTAGAGACTACAATAGAAGTTCAAGGAATTATTCTGCAAAAAAACGATGATCTCCTTCTATTCTAACTTCTATTGAACTACTTATGAAGATGGCAGACTGTAGCGACTTGTAACGAACAATGCAATAGTCAAGTATTCCAACAACCCAGTTAAACAAATGTTAAGCATCCAACTGAACTCGAAAGGAACAATGGACAGAGTCATTAAAAAAAGGGAAATTTCAGCCCCAAAATTATGAACTATTCAGAATCTCAGAAATTCAGAAAAATTATAAATGAAAAACTGACACCTATCTTATAACCTTTATGTTTATATTTATAAAAAAAGGGAAATTTCAGCCCCAAAATGATGAACTATTCAGAATCTTAGAAATTCATAAAAATTATAAATGAAAAACTGACACCTGTCTTATAACCTTTATGTTTATATTTATATAAAAAAGGGAAATTTCAGCCCCAAAATGATGAACTATTCAGAATCTAAATAATAAATGTACATAATAAAAAAATAATAATTTTTTTTTTTAAATAATGCAAACGTAAGTTTTATAAAAGTGTATGTGCATTGTATTACTGGTGAAATAAAAAATAAGAATGTTGCAGATTACAAGACTTTGCTAAAGCTTATTAAAAATAAAACATACCGCAAAAGGATCACAATTATGTATTTTTGTTCACTTTTAAAAATTATTTTAGTATTTTGTAAAACGTGCGCAGAAAAATCAATGTTTCTCATTTGATTTTAAGAGGAACGGCTGCGTGGGCTGTTTCATACAAAACTTACTCATTGATTAGAGGCCAAATACCCACCCAAACTTAATGAGATATTTTTTTATCAAAAGGTATAGTAAATATCTAGTAAGGATTAGTAGTATTTTTTTTATTTTTGTTTTAATTTAGAAAATATAAGCCACGAAAGATGACAAATTATTCATATTTTTAGCTGCAACTTTGGAAAATATTTGTGACTAAATGGATACTATTTTTGAAAAAAATATTCGTCATACTACCTCAGGAATATGATGAAGTATACAATCAAATTTTAATGACTGCTGAAAATAGTTTAATTTGCGTCAAAATTTACTATTTAGTTAGCGACAAATTCAAGTTTAATTTCACCTATTTTTTTGTTTGCGTCGCTCTCGCACTTTTTTGTTAGCGGGGGGAAAGGGGAATCGGAATCAGGTACGGGGGACGAGGATCGTATCGCTATAGCTGCTCGCCAACCAATACACTCGTACGTAAATCATCATACTACATCACACACAGTAGGTGGGTATTTAGCTGTGATAAATTCAGCTCGCGCGGATGATTTCTCTAGCAGACTAATTTATTACGGACTAGCTGATGTATACCCGGCCTTGCTCGGGATTTTTTAAAGGCGGTCGTAGTTACATATTACGACCTTTTTGGATTTTCGTTGAGTATTCAGAGTATTCATGGAGTTGTCAATTTACAATATTCTATTAATATATTTTTGTACGCATATAAAATGTACTGTGCAATTTTGATAAATAAAAATTAAATTCAATTTCGTCATGCGTACATACACGAAAACAATCAAACTGTTGGTAAAAATTCATTCAGTTAAAGAGTTTATTTGAAAATTGAATTTTGTTTTAGAAAAAACATCAAATTTGGTTCCAAACATAGGTACCTATTTAAAGTACCTATAATTCTTTCATTCTTGATTTTATTCAAAGTATTCGATCTAGGTAAGTACTTCAATTAAATTCATTGTTAACAATTAATTCGAAAATTGAATTTTAATTAAAGGCGTAGAGTTCTAGTCAAATAATTAATAATAATAATCAGATGATTTGTATAGCGCCGTTTTTACCAGTTCCAGTCTGAAGATGGCTTTATTTTATTGAAGAAATTCACCTGTAAATTGCTTAGCTAGGCTAGCCGGTTAGTACTTACCTAAAGTCATTAAATAAATAAAATAAAAAAATCCACGCATCGGTGCGCAAATGCGTCCACAGCTCGCAACACTGTAAATAACCAAAGTGTACATAAAAAATTAAAAGTTAATATTTATTAAAAGCTTCTTACGCTTTTTAAGGTAATTTTATAGATATTTTGAGTTATTTTATGAATACTTTCCAGTCCTAAAAATTATAAGTATCTCAATAAATACCAACTCTTCTTGTGCCACCAATCTTCTAATAAATGTAACATCAATAGAAAAGGAGCAACAAATAACCATGTAAAACTATCATCTCTATAAATAAATTTTCTAATATAACTGTGTTCATCTGAAGCGACCTGCCAGGTAAGTATGTTTTTCTGTATCTGTTTGTACATAATTAGTTAAGAAATATTTGTACAGCGCCCTTGAGGTGATTTTTCACAAAAAACGGCGCTATATCATCCAATTATTATTATTATTATTAACAAGCTAAAACCGGTTATGGTAAAATAAAATAAAGTGGAATTAAGTTTTATGCGTGTTTTATTATATTATTATAATGGAATTCCACCATGTATTGTCAGTTTCAAAAATAGAAATATTGTTCTATGTTCGTGTAAGTTGAACGACCCATATTTGGCATATTTAATACCAAAAATTTTATACCATTGTGAATTTCCATTTCCTGTACATATTACTCCTTCGACGACATCAGTATTTACAGACACTTTCAGTTTCGGGTCTTCGGAGTGTACATATTCTATTTTCTTGCACATTTTGCACTAAACATAATGGCTTAGAAAATCATTTTGTCGTTCCTTTACAAATTTTAAATCGAAAATGTGCAGTTTTCGTGTTCGTAGTTCGGCTCGCATGTCTACCATATACGCAGCCTTAGATGTAGAACAACATTTATTATAGGTTGTTAGATGTTCGCAAATGTATCGAGATGATTTGTATACCGCCGTTTTTGTGAAAAATCAAAGTCGGTAAAATCACCCCAAGGGCGCATATGTCGGTATGTCGGTAACCTACATGCGAGGTCTGTTCAAAAGCAAAGGTGAATTTTGAATTTTCGCGGGCTGTGTACATTCGATTATCTATTTTTTTTGTTATGTTGGTACACATATGTTTATCGTATGTTAGCATTATCAACCATTTTGGATTAGTGGTTTGTTTTTGACAATTGGAAAGGTTAGTCACGTTTATGTGTTCTTCGATTTTTTACTTTTGAAAAATATAGTATTCCATTGGGATCATTGGGCCTTGGTTTCGACGTCATAACCATATACCCACGTTTCATCACCAGTTATGACCCTTTTGAGAAAATTTGGATCGTCGTTGACGTCATTCAACAACTCCTCAGCGATACTAATGCGACGTTGGTTTTGCTCAAAATTTAGCAATTTCGGAACAAACTTAAACAAATATAATGAAATATAAAATTAATTTTATATTTAAAATATGAAAATAAGCATTATGGTGGACTTTAAATTAAATTAAAAACGACCAATTTACGATGGAACACAAATATGCCACACAGAATTTAAAATATCGACCCGAAAAATACTTTTTTTTTTTAATGTTTAATTTTTATTTATGTAATCATACTTACATAGCAAATGAGATATATCTTTTAAAAGGTATGATAAACCCACAAATAATTTTCTAAGCCGTTTGTAAAATTGTTTTTTTTTTCATGGCACATACTTAAAAAATTAAAACAAAAATAAATAAAATACTTCTCATCCGTACTAGATATTTACTAAACCTTTAATTAAAAAACATAGATCATTCCGTTTGAATGGGTATTTTGGCCTCCAATCCAAAATTCAGTTTTGTATGAAACAGGCACCGCAGCCGTTCCCCTTCAATCTTAGCACTCTAGCTCACTCAAAAGTCACGAGCCGCCACTGCCTGATAGTAACCCTGTAGCGAAGGCTAAGCGGGTACAAGTCCCAATTAAATGAAGAAAAATCTTTTTCCAAATGCAGTGTTCGTTTATTGGATTTGGATTGGTTAGTAATTCGAATATTTTGTAATGGTGAAAGTTGTTGAATAAGTCAAATACTTTTAGAATAAACTAGTATTCAACTTATAATCTAATATAATATAAGCTTAGCTAATTTAAACAATATGAATAATAAATACTCTTTGGAATCGAGGCTATAGTCTATAGACACACGTCTATATATGCAAATATATAGACGCGTGAAACGTTTTTCTGTTTCATGCGTCTATCATCAAACGTCCACTCGTAATGCGGACATGCCGACAACTAACACCTCGCTAGTCGCTATGACAGTATGGGTGGAGTCTCCCCCCCGCCTCACGCTCCCTTGATAGATGATAGAAAGAGACACACGACTGCCAATGAAATTCTGAAATCGCAGGAACACGAGCGAATGCGTTCGTCTTAATAAACGCTAAGCCCACGTAAGTAAAAAAGAAATATAATACGTGTATTTCTCTTTAAAAATATAATGTTTATCATACGTAATGATCTCATCATTATGTCGAATTAATAAATAATCCCTCTCCGACGTGCCCTTTCACTCAAGTAGGTAGGCATCTATTGTTTTGGAAATGATACCAACCCCCTAGGGTGCTTCTGTTATTTTACAATATTAAAATATTCCCATCTCTGTAAAGAACCAATTTTAAGGATTTTATTCGTATTTACGTTTGATCATTTTCAGACGATATTTTCACAAAATTAACATATGTATTACCCAACGTCTGAATCATTCATACCGTTATTATACGGGTCCATTAATTCAGTCCGATCCATACAAGTATATTGTTTTAGTTTCGGAAGAAAGAAACATTCGACAAAAAGAAAAGTTTCCTCAAATGTAGAGCGTCGACATTGGAGGTTCGTCCTATCGATTACGGATATATGGAGGAAACACAGAGGCCGGCAGATCATTCCGCAGCCGAGCTGTTGAACACGAGAACGAGTCATAGAAGCGACCCATCCTCATGTGGCAAATGTCAACCGTGTGCAAATGTTGGGCGCGCGTTTGGCGTATTTCCCGACTATGCACCGGTGTCGAATGGATCAATGACGCTAGTTCCCAGAGCATCTTCTATTAAAATATCGATAGAAAAAGGACAGCATTCCCACCTGACGTCTGTGCTCCAAAGATTGCAAGCCGTTTCTTAAGATAGGCGAATCTATCAAACGGATCGCCGTTTCTGAACAGTGTCGAGGGTTTTTTTTGAGATAATTTGGGGCTCTCGACCAGAGGTGGCTGCCAATATCTACAGTGGAACGTACTTGCGATTTGTACAGGGTCAGCAGTTGTGTACTATTAAAGTATCTGCGGGCTCTGTACAATACGTCCAGTTTCTCTCAATTTAATTTAATAATGAAATATTATTTTGTGGGTACGAAATAAAACTGTTTTTCGTAATATTTCATTTCAGCGTATTTGTGTACATAGGTCATATATCTTAGGTAGGTCCTTGAAAATATGTCACCACTTCAGGGGCCGACGCATCGTCATTTCTAGATATCTGCCTGTGTGTCGCCTTTCCTACGCCTACATACTCGTATATGTTAAAACTGATCTTGAGTGCAGTGTATATTGAATCAAAACAAAAATTCAGGCGCATCGAGTAATTTAATATGAACACTAGCTGATTTGTACCCGGCCTTGCTCGGGATTATTTATTTTTTAGAATAAAGTTATGAAGTTGTGAATTATTGCTTGTCGTGTGGGTGCCATAATTGATTTGACATCGAAAGTGACGACTACTAACATAAACAAAGAAACATTCGTTTGAAAATTTTATTTCATTCCAAACATTTATTTTTTCAATACATTTAAATAGTAAAGTTCTTCTAGTAGGTACCTACTTGTGTTTTTCGTTTTGAAAATATTCTACCCAAACAAACCTTGAATATGTAATCTGTGGCTAACCAGAGTGGTATATCTATGGGCTAACCTCAATACAACATGGCGAGTTCAATGCTTTTCATACTAATTTTAAAACGTTATAGAAAAAGTTTTACATATTGGTTTTCATTCAAACTACACTCTAAACCTTCCCGGTACTAATAAGAATAAAGTGCTATTTTCAGCGAAACCGGTCTAGTAATTTTAGAGGAAATCGAGGACCGACAAACAAACATTCATTTTTATACACATAGAGAGGAGATAATTATTTTTGTATCTTTTTCAGATTTAAAAAGAAGGCTATCTGGTATGTCTAGCGTTGTGTGGATATTTTGATGATTCGTATCACAATAATTTTTTTTTTCCTTTTTCTTAAATTAATAAAAAAAAATCGACATGTCGTTAGTGAAATCGCTCAAGTTTATAGATTTTAAAAATATTTTTGTTTTTTGATGAAAAAAAAAATACGTAAAAAATAATTTATTCACAATGTTGTAATTCTAAAGAAATGTTACAAATGTATATAAAATTCAAACAGCTCCGGCAAATTTATTTCAATGACTTTTTATGCTCGCTATCGGAGATATTTACGTTCGTCAAGTAGCTAGAAACTATGCGAGAGGTTTTCTAGAAACCCTGACAAGATAAGCCGACTGGTAGCATTCCTATAAATTGCGTAAATATCTCTGACAGCGAGCTTAAAAAGCAACTGAAATAACGGATCTATGTCTTACATGCCTATGCCCTATGCTATCACTTTGTTAAATGTTCCCGATAAACAATACATAGATAAAACATTATTAATAAACCGAATTAAAATTACTTTGTATTCACCACTTTATTAATATATACATATCAACATGTTTCGAAAGCGATGCTTTTTTCATCAGGAATATATACGTAGAATACTCAAAAATAATAATGACAAGAATAGACAAATTATAAACATAAACAAAAATTGATTAAAGTAGGTTTTTTTTTTACCGTAACTCCACACAGGAAACCCTGAGGGAAATAATTTCACTCAAGGCCTATATCATCTTTGGGGTTGCTGTGTGGAGGGTATTTTAGAGGAAAGGAAGGAGTGAAATTGGGTCTTGAAGAGACCCATGTTGTAGGATGGAGGAAACACAGAGGCCGGCAGATCATTCCACTGCCGAGCTGTTGAACATAAGAACGAGTTGTAGAAGCGACCCGTTCTCATGTGACAAATGTCAACCGTGTGCAAATGTTGGGCACGCGTTTGGCATGTTTCTTGACTATGCACCGGTGCCGAAGGGATCAATGACGCTAGTTTCATTAAAATAGCGTTAGAACAAGGACAGAATTCCCACCTGACTGTGCTCCAAATTGTTAAGATAGGCGAATCAATTATATCAAATGGACCGCCCGTTTCTGCACAGTCAAAGATTTTTTTCAGATATTTTGGACTCCCGAAGTGAATAATTAAATGTTAATAAAAAAATTATTATAAAACTGACCACATTAAATAATAATACACAATTGAAGTGTTTAGCTGTTGACCTAAATTGTGCTCTGATTAATTATGAAGATTCTTATCATCATATTAGTATTGGTCTTAAATTTTAAACATGATACCGATAAAAATTATGTAAAATAAACAGGTTTAACAAGATTAGTTCAGTGGTTAGAACGTTGTCCCGGTAAGACAGAGGTCCTGAGTTCGACTCCCAGTTAGAACTAATACCTTTTTATTTTATGTGTCTTTTTTTCTGTTTGATGTTTCATTTGAGATTTGTTAATTTTATCTTTGTTTAGGTTTATAAGCTTCAGTAAATTATTCCAATAAATTGAAAGAAAAAAACCGTTTAAATAAATGTATTTGTAGGCATGTGAATCTATGTTTTAATTAAGTAAGAACAAGAATTTCACATACGAGTACATCAATTTAACACTACGTTGACGCCATTTGCGTCCTACAGTTATATTCTTCGCTTCGAACATTTGAATAGCTGCACTATAAATGAAATATTAACACTAACTTTTTCCTACTGAGCAGTGACATTTCAAATAATTTCTTCTGTAATTAAAATTTCGAAATGTCTTTTTCTTATGAATCGTAATTTTCTTATTTTGCTAGTCATTAAATATAAATCCACTAAATATCAATTCAAGACATCGCGTAGAAACCAATGATCGCCAGCTAAAACTTATGCTTTGGGGTATTTACCTCAGAACGATAAAGTTAGGTAGCAGACTGAATATATAAACATGGTTTTCGCCTACACAGGTTTGAGAATCAATAGTTACAGATAGGGATTTATTAGCGCGGGGGTCAAATGAAGGCACTCAAATAATATTATTCTTGTTAAGGGTGATAGAATGCTATAGCGGAGGATTTTAATAGTACGGGGGCTTTACATTATACTGAATTAAGGGTTAATAATAGTTAGTTTATAAGAGGGCCAAAGACGGGGCCTTGCGGAATGAGAAAATAAATTGATTTGAAACACGTGGCAACAGGGATAAGATAAATAATTATGTTAGCCGAAAGCGGTTCAGTGATAGTAATCTTCTAATATACGTACCTACTCCTATCTGAGGTTGGAGCAACCCAATAAAACTGTTTCGATACCAATCGCGTTAGTTTATATGGTATGGATTACAGCATTTTTCGCAGCAGCAGATTTCGTTTTTTACCGAATTTATAAAATCAGTTAAGATTACCTCTTTGTGACTTTGCCAGATTTGACCAAAATATTGTAGTCACGAGTGTTCAACACCAAGTTTTAAAGTAAACATTTTTTTTAAATATATATATCAGTAAATTTATCGACTTAAGACTGGATCTCTAATGAAACATTAATTTGAATTGAGAAGCAAAATTAGTATTAATTTCAGAGTTACAGGTTGACTAAACGAATTTTGTAAGTGAACCAAAGCTAGGGTCTTGATGAGGCAATAATTTAAAATACAATAATTTTAAAA